>JAQLOL010000016.1:17257907-17271921 GCA_029783665.1 Naso thynnoides | reverse complement strand
GTTTGAGCTAAGCTAATTAGCGGTGGGCGAGCTCTGCCCGTCTCTTCCTTGTTTCTGCACACACAGTCCAAAGAATGATATCTATCCTCTTGTCTGGAACTTGGGAGGGAGGCAAGTGAAAAAAAAAATGTTGGTGTATCCTTTTTAACATCTCAGAGGTCCAATTTTCATTTGAATGTAGCACAAAATTTAACCAAATCTTTTGAAAATCAGCACAAGTGAATGAAATGGACTTCTCTATCCACTGATGTGAATGTTATTAGTTTGACCCCTTGAGCTCAATCATCTCAGAGGAAGAGGGGCACAGTTAAGAGCATCAGTTTCCTCATTACTCCACACAGATGGGATGAATTTTAAAATCCAGATTAAAAACTGGTGGATTAAACGCTCTTAATGTTGGGGATGTCTCTGATGACATTTCTCTGCAGGTAGTGAAGATCCTGGAGAAGCACGAGCCGGGTCGAAGCGGCTCCAGTGCGTTGAATTTCCTCTCCAGTCATGCCAGCAGCAGTGGCGGCGGCGGCAGCGGCTCCGGGGCGTTACACCTCGGTCCCATCCCAGCTGACGAGGCCAGCGCCGTCCAAAACTATGTGGAGCACATGCTCTTCCTGCTGATGGAGGAAGAGGCGGGGCAAGGTGAGGGAGCAGAGAAAGCAGATGTGTCATCATACCTCAGTACGGGGTTGTTTTTGGTCTCATGCCTGTCGTGATTCCAGGGGGAGCGATGGGTCCAATCCTGGAGTTCGTGGTTCTGGAGGGAGTGATGGAGCGTCTGTTCCTGTGGAGCCTGAGGAGACAGTTTACTGAAGACATGAAGCTGGAGCAGCTCAGGATGTACCAGATGCTTCTGTCTCAGGCCAGACAGCCTCTCCTGCATCATAAACCAGTTCTACGGCCGCTCATGATGCTGCTGGCGTCCTGCGCTGGAGCTGCAACTGGTGAGTCTACGATCGAGCGCAGCAGCTGGTGGAGCTGTCTAATAATATCTAACTGGTATTAAGCTGTTAATGAGGAAGTGGTTCCATATCCAGCAGTTGCAGGTGGTTACCTGGGTAGTCTTTTACCTGTGTTTCCCCTGCAGACAGCGGCGGCGTGGTGGAGGCGGAGCTGGTCCTCCTGTTGAACCAGCTCTGTGTGGCTCTGGTCAAAGATCCGTCAGTGCTGGAGCTGTTCTTCCACACCAGCGAGGACCAGGGAGCTGCCAACTTCCTGCTATTCTCCCTGCTCATACCATACACACACAGGTAAGTATGCACACACAGGTAAACACACACACACACAGTGCATACTGAATCTACAAACACAGGAAGGCGTGCATCCAGGTCAATGTTCAACAGACACAAAAGGCGGTGTCATCTTTGGGTGCATGTCGGATTTGTTTTTTTAAGGGTGAGACTGTTAGCGTCGGGTACCACTGTGACGTTCTGATGCGTCTGAGGAAAAAACATACGACGCAACCGACTCAAACTGTTGTCAATGGCGTCCGAACTCTCTCTCCCGCTCACAGCACCATAAAAATGTGCAAGTTTCTCACCCACAACAGAGCAGTCTCTCTCCACACCCTTGTTTCTGGCAAGTTTCATGTCTGGGTCGTAGCCAAACACCAAAGTTTGAGCTCCATGGTTAAATCGCAAATATGCACTTGCCAATGCTCACAAAAGGCATCCAACTCAGGTGCTGGTCAAGCCATGGGCGTCGGAGGCATAAAAAAAGTCAGTGGAACAATTGAATGGGGTGTTGGGTCGCTCCCCCAGAACAGTTTTAACAGAGAAGAAGTCATTTCGTGTATTCTGAAACATTTTAATTCGTGGTTGATACTTTTATTTGGCTTGTCAGGCTTTTATTTGCTAAAATGGGGAACTCGTTACAAAGGAACTCAGCTAATAGTTTTTGGACGAAATTAGCAGATTCCTGCTTTCAGCAGTGATCATTACTTACTTTGCTCCTCTTAAACATTTCTTTACATTCATGTTTCTTGGGAGAAAACATGTCAGGCCACGAGATGTTGCCCAAAACAAAGAGGATTCCAGCCTCCCTCCTCCTCTCCCTCCTCCCCCTCCTCTCCCTCCTCTCCCTCCTCTCCCTCCTCTCCCTCCACGACTAGGCAAAGTTACCAGAGTTTTTTTTTTTACATGGCTAGAGGCGCCGGGGCTCCGTGTGACTGCTCATTCAGCCCTTTTCCACCAACATGGAACTGGGTCCATTCCAGATCACGCACCCAATTTTGAACCATTTTGAGCAGTTCCACCAAAAATTAAAAGGAAGTTGGTTCCCAGCCGGAATCTAAAAATAGCAGGTTTTCCTCTGGAACCAAAGTGGCCGTCTCAAGTTCTACAGGTCCCTGTGTGCTGCGCCTCTGTTAATGTTGTATCTTTGCTCCCCATAATTCTGCTCAAAACCGGTGGCAATGCAGACTGGTTCACTAGAAAGCGCTCCGTTTCCAAGAACTCGGAACAAAACCAGTTTAAGCACCAGAGCCGGTTTGGTGGAAAAAACCCTGAGATCTGACTGCAATGAAAACACAGTGTGAAATTTCATCAATTTAAGCACTGTCTCAGTGAGAAAATGGATTGGATTTGACTGACAGCACTCTGAACATAGCACTGACCGTATAGACATAAGCGCTGACTTTTCTGACTTTTTTTATACAGCAAAGGGGGGGGGTTGTCTAAAGACATGATTGTGAAAAGTGGGCGGTATTTATCCCACTCGTATAGCTAAGTTTGGCTGATTTTTGAGCTTCAGTCTAAAAAACGAAACATTAATTTAATCACAAGGCAAACGATAAAGAGCTTTAAAGTCAGTAAACGTCATATAATGACTGAATTTTAATGCCATCCTGTAAATTTTTTAGTTACGGGAAAAGTTTGACCTACATGGTCAGACTGGTTCTGACGCCCGTGGATCAAGCGATTTAACTTGGATTACTTACGAAAGCTTCTGCTCGCACGTTGCTGAGCAGTGCTTTGTTTCAGCACGACAGAAAACTTTTGATTGCGCTCTGTACATCAACATGTACGTGCATTCAGGAGTACAAACATGAGAGCACAGAAACACAACCTTTAATCTCTCTGTCTCTCTCCTTCAGACAGGGTTCAGTCGGTCAACAGGCCAGAGACGCTCTGCTGCTCATCATGTCTCTGTCGGCCTCCGATCCTCGAGTCGCCCAGCACATCACTGAGAACACGTACTTCTGTCCTGTGAGTGCGCAAACACACACAGTCACACACACACCCTGCCTGTCAAACATCCCATGGAGGACTGAGAGTTCAGATTCTTCAGCACCAAACCTTGATGGTTCATTCCGAGACAACTGAGGAGACGACGGCGAGTCTCATGGTCATGTGACATCTGCCAGAGCGTCTACAGTCTTGGAAATGTCAGGGTCTTTTTTTGAGGTTGCTACAGGGATTGTTGCATCACGTTGCTCTCACTTGAATGAGGTCGATATGTTGCTATGTTGATTTATTAGTGCGGCCATTTTTTTCCCCCTAACCTGTATCACGACTTCTTAAAAAGTTGTCTGCTAATGCAGAAAAAAGGCTTTTATGTTTAATTTCTCTCTCAAAAAGTAAATGTAATGCTTTAGGTTCACAGAATTCAAAGGCCTTTTGAGAACCCAGACCTCAGAGCAGACTTTTTATTTATGAATGAGACGACTGTTTACAGGATCGTAGGATAAAGTTTTCTCTCTATTCATCTCCCCTCTGCATTGTAATCTCATTATCACATGTTATGTAATAAACTAATGAGCTCATTCTGCTTCCTCAGGGAGTGTTAGAGTGTGTGTGTGTGTGTGTGTGTGTGTAGCGAGGGAGAGAGAGAGATACAGTGGCAGTTCATTTAACAAGTTGAGGAGGAAGAGGGAACTGGGGAGGAAGGAGGGAAACAAATGTATGAAAGGGAGGGGTAAATAAAAAAACAAATATTAGCCGAAAACGTTTTGTTCACTTTTGTTCTTCAGGTTTTCTAAACCGGCGGCCGCGTTGGCTTCGTTTCTGCCCGTTTCTGCTTTTACTGTTTGTGTGCGAGAAAGTGAGGGAGGGAGTGTGGATGTGAAAGGGCGAGCAAAGACACATGGGCACGTGACACCTGTGTGTGTATGTGTGTGTGTGTGTGTGTGTGTCAGATTTAAGCCCATGCAAACACACTCTGACCTCAATCTTCATGCAGGGAGCAGATTACTAAACCAGTCTGAGATTGGCTCGTACACAGAGAGGGATTAGTAAGTCTTCATGTGATTGGACTGTTGCCTGATAAAGAACTTCAAGGCCGCTGCAGCTGTTTGCATCATATATTGTTGTTGTTGATGATGATGTTGCTTTTCTTCTTTCTTTTTACTCTTCCTTCTTCATTGTTTTCATAGTAGAAGATGTGGAGCTTCAGTCTTAGCTTAGTTAAGCATAAAGACTGAAAACAAAGGTTAACCAGCTAACCCGGGTCTGTTTATATGTAACAAAATTTACCAACCAACGCATCCAAATCTCCTTCATTAAAAGCTCACATCTTGTTTATTCATTGGGACAAAAAAAAATATTGTAAAAACAAAAAAGTGTAAGAAGAAACTGGATGTTTCAAGCTGCTGCTCCCCTGTTTTCAGTCTGTTTGCTGAGCTAAGCTAATCATCTGACAGTTGAAGCTTTATATTTTCTGTACAAAGAGTTGTGAGTCTTCTTATCAGTGCAATTCTTCCTTTAAGGGATTTTTGAGTTAATTTATAATGTTAAATTAATTCATGAAACCTACATTTTCTTCCTGTCTCTCCTCTTATTTTATCTGCCCTCAGTCTCTACTGTTTTTCTGCACTGGAATTTAACTTCCAAAAACGTCTGTGTGTGTTTACATACGTGTGTGTGTGTGTGTGTGTGTGTGTGTGTGTGAGACAGGTGCTGGCCACCGGTCTGTCTGGTCTGTACTCGTCTCTTCCAGCCAGGCTGCAGGTTTATAGTGAAGACTGGCACTGTTTGGATCAGGCCGACTGGCAGCAGGTAACGACCACACAGTGAGTAAGCGAGCGGCTGAATGACATAATGAATTAATGAATGAGTGAACAAATGAAGATGCAAAGTGAGAATAATCGAAGTCGTGTTTGAATAAAGGGATTAATGTTGATGAGTGACCGAGTTAATGAACCAAATGTAATGCCAAACATTCAGCAGAATGTCCTGATATTTTACTTGAAACCTCAAAACTAAACCTCATGGTGGCACCAGAGGAAAAGTCTGATGATAACAAAGGAGATATCTTAACAATATTATGATTTCTCCTTAACACCACTTGAATATTTGAGTTACATTTAATGGTTTTCCAATAGTTGAGATATTTCAGTCAGGATCAAACTAGTGAACTAAAAACGACACTGATAGCGTCGTTAAAACAAGAATAAATACATTTATGTGTGAAATTATGACTGTAAATGATCTATTATACACGTGAACTAAAGTAATTTTATGAATTAGTACATCTGTGATTGAAAGAGTGATTTAAAAATAAATGAAATAATGAATTAATAAATCCATGAAAGTCTGACTGATGCGACTCTTACCTGGTGTTTGGATCAACAGGTGCCAGCTCTCGTCCACTTCCTGCACTCGCTGGACTTCTGTAGTGCTGTTACCAAGGTGATGTGTAAACACACACACACACACACACACACACACACACACAGAATAGACATTGGAAACAGCATTTAACGCTCTGTCCGTCTCTCTCAGGTCGCTCATCCCTCCATCCGCTCTCAGCTGCTGGGTTACATCTACAACGGCTTCCTGGTGCCTGTGATGGCTCCTGCTCTGCACAAGGTGTCAGAAATATTCACTACTGGCTCCCGTCTTTCCTGTTGTTCCAGGCATAAGAGGATCCTGAGTAGGCTTTGTGGAGTCGCAGCACTTCTGTGTTAAATTGCAGCAGACAGGAAGGACACTTGTTTCCACTGCTGTGACATAAAATCACCACTAGGGGGCTCATTTCTCATTTTAATTCTATCATATTTATGTGTACATAAACATTTATATGTGTGTGTGTGTAGCTGACGGTGGAGGAAGTGATGACGACCACGGCGTACCTGGATCTGTTCCTGCGCTCCATCCCCGAGCCCGCCCTCCTCCAGACCTTCCTGTCCTTCATCCTGCTGCACACGCATGACAACGTGCACATCCTGGACACGCTGGTCAGCAGGGTCAACACACCTTTCCAGGTAACACACTGAACTACAATCCAATGTTGTGTGATAATCTGTGACTCCTAACACAAAGAGCTTCAGCCTGACCTCTCGTCAACATGTCCATCAGTTGGGGACGGTGTCGCTGGCTCTGTTCAGGACTCTGATTGGTCTCTTTTGTGAAGACGTCATGCTGCAGCTGGTGTTCAGGTCAGTCCGGCTGGTTTGTCGGTCCATTTAAACAGAGACACATCTTTCAATTTTGGCTTGTGTGTCTGGTAGCTTTACCAGCATTTTTAAGGCAGATGTAGCAGGAAATGGCTCATGTTGCGCTTGATCAAAACAGAGTGAAAAATACTAAATCATGCATATTTGAATGTTTGTATTAAAGTGTGCTCGTTCAGTCACTTTTGGATGTTAGCTGGGATGCTAATCAAACATGATAAGAACAAGTCTATGATGATCAGCCTGATTGTGCCATCTACTGCTTGTGAGTCACTAAAGCACTAAACAGGCTGGTTTTATGCTTCATTAAAGCCAGTTTGTATGATGATCAATTGTGATGTTTGCTGGCCCTGAGCAGGATGTGTGTGCTTGTCTTCAGGTATCTGATTCCCTGCAGTCACCTGAGCAGGAAGCAACGCTGCTCCCTTGCGGAGAGGGACTGTTACTCCTCCAGTGCCGCCTCCTTCCTGCTCCTCATGCCCTCCTGGTGCCCCGGGAACCTCAACAACACTAATATAAGTTCACACTCAGAGCACATCCACTGGCCCAAAGGAGCAGGTTAGTGCGACCATCATGTAAATACTCTATAACATAAGGAGTGTTTATGCTAACGTAAATTCTCTGTGACAGATCTCTCAGTGTCAGACAGCGTTGGTTACTGTCGTGGTTCAGACTTTTTGATGGATGTAAACTATCTCCACTACCTCTGGGACGCCCGTCAGGCCATCTCCATCTCACACAGGTCAGTCTCACCTTTACATTCCTCTACCATTACATGAGGAGTAGTACTATAGATCAGCCTGCTACTTTTAACCATCATACATGGTATGTCAGAGGCTGATAATTGCTGTCATGAAATTTAAAGGAAAATAACATCATAGAAACTGGTATATTGAGAAAACAGATGTATAGTTTGGTCACTTTAAAGTTTGGACATATAGCTCTTGTTGGACAGATTGATAACCCAAGAAACCCTGCTGTAACAAAGTACACTCTGCGTTAAAAAAGTATGTTCCGCAAACAAACCTTCAGAAGCGCTGAACCTTTGTCAAACAGTTTTGGTCAAAATAGTTCATTGATACAAAGTGTTAAGGAACATCTGCTGGGCAATATTTGGTGTTGCACTGTAAGTAAACTGAAGCCGATGGGAAAGTTTTACAGGCATTTGGTCATCAAGTGTTGGCCAAAAGACTTAGACATGTGTTTGACTTTTAAAATGTATCTGGAGGGAAACATGGACATCTGTTCTGAATTTTTTTGCAATCCTTTAAATAGCTGTCATGAAAGTTTACGAAAAACAAAAAATTGTAACCTCACGGACGTGTGTGTCCAGGAGTCATGTGATCACCACAAATCCTCATCATCTGAGAACAATTAATATCTGTTTTAAATGTCCTGACCAACAAACAGACCAATTCCCCTTGAGATGAACCAAAAGTACTCATAATGATGCTTAGATGATTCTTACTAGGGATGCACGATATTATCAGCAGGTATCAGTTGAAATGGGCTTTAAAACGAACTACCGGATATTGGCCAACATGCAGATAACCACTGATACATTAAATGATAAAATAAGAGGCTTCTGTTTCCTTGATTAAACGCCGAAGTTGACGCCATGTTTCCCATGTTCCCTGTGCTCAGACATCATGTTTACTGACTTTGTCACTTGTGAAACGGGCCAGATTTTCCTTGGTTGTGGGTTTTGTTCTGATTGTCTCAGGGATTATCATCCAGTTTGAAGTAGAATGAAAAAGTTATTGTCATAAATAAATATGACATATTTTACACAAGTTCAAGTATTTTTCTTCTTTTGCACAAGGAATGCATATTACATCATTTCAAGCTTTGTATTTTATGCCTGCATTTGCAGGTGGGCCAATACAGTAAGAGTATGCAAAATTATACTGTATGCAAATTCCACAACAGAAGATACTTGATGATCTCTGCAATTAGGTTTGGGGGAAAAAATATACATATATATCAGTATTGGTATTGATAATCGGCCAAATGAGTAAATATTGGCATATCAGGTATCTGCAAAAAGTCCAGTATTGTGCATCCTTAATTCTTACATTAGGTAACTTGATAGAGATTCTTTTATTTTACATAATTCAGTTTTGATGGGTTTTGTTTTCAGGGCTTGTCATCTGTGGTCTGCTCCGTATGACGGGATTAACCCTTCGCCTGAAGAATACCGCTCTGACACACCAGGAGACTATATAGACGATGAGGAAGAGATCGTAACACGAGTCAAGAGCGACTCCATCTCCTCCTTGGTCATCACTCCTCCCCCCTTGGTCTACTCTCCCACCCCGTCCTCCGTAGATACTGTCTCCACTGGCAACCAGGCAGGAAGAGCCAGCTCTGCCCTTGAACTGGAGTGGGATGACATTTTTGCAGATGACGATCCGTCTTTATCGGGGGCGTTGAACTCTGCACAAACAAATGGCAGCGTGACCATGGAGTTGGACAGGTCCGCTTCTACACCTGCATCTCCACCTCTGCCTCCTCGACACATTCAGGAGATGCGACGCACTGCTACCAAGCTGGTGCATGGCTCATACGTAGAGGAAACTGAATTTCAGGACGATTTTCTGGTTTACGATCTTGTCGCCCAGAAAGACACAAAGGCCGCCATTTTGGAGCGAATCATGGCAGCCAACCGACGGGCACGTGGCAGCATCTCAAACGTCCGAGTGTCTACAGTTTCTCCAACCACAACAACAACAGTATCAACAATGTTTATGACTACAGGAAGGACGGTAATGGAAACAGTTAATAGCATAATGTCGACAAGGAGAAGGAGCGAGGATGGGGGGAAAGATGAAAGAAGATGGAGTGAAGATTATGGGAAAGAGGTGAGGAGGAGGAGTGAGGACTGTGGAAAGGAGCTGTGGAGAAGAAAGGAGCAAGGAGACGATGAGATAAGAAGGATAAACGCACAAGGAGAGCCAAAGGAACGTCTGAATTTCACCAATGGTTTTAACAGAAAGAATCACATCATCGATGAATGTGATGATGCTGATGAAGACGAAAAGCCACTGAAGAAAAACTGCAACCTTAGTGACCTTACAACTACTGTTAATCACATGCACACAGCGCACCAGCAGCACACACATCAAAACACACGACATCCCACATCATGTTTAGTGACGGACACTTTAGCCAATGGCCATTCTGAATTTGAGCCGCATGACCTTGTGGTGTCTCCTAGTCTGCCTGACAACAGAGTCACTAACAATGATAGCTTCTTGTCCCAATACTACCAACTCATGCTCTCACTGGGGGTTGAGCCAGACTGCGATGACATTACAGACGACATCGGCACATTCAGGAAACGAGTCCGAGTGCTGAGGCAAAAAATGCAGGAGGAGGAGGAGGACGGACTTGGCCAAGAATATGTTTTTAGCTCCTCATGGGATGAAGGAGAGGAGGAGGTAGAGGAGGAGGCAATGGAGGAGGAAGGGGAAGAAGAGGAGAGGAGGAGCAACAGTAAGAAAGGGAGCAGGAGGCATGGAGTTCCATGTACAGGTCAGTGTTTTAAAGCACAAGCCAGATGGCCACACCCTCTCAGGCGTAGCTTTTGAGTCTCAGTGAGTAAGTTATATTAAATTTCACCTCTGTAAAGCCGTCATGAACGGGTATTTGCTCTCGAGACCAAAACTGTGTTTTGTACCAGGCTGTAAATGTGATTTTCAGTGCCCAGTGCGAGTCCCTCTTTGAAATGAGTTGACCATGCACAAATATGTCTGCCATTTTTAACAACTAGCTACAGCTACAATACTTGGGCAAATCACATGTCGCAGTCTGAGTTTCATGTTCTTAATCAGGTTTAATATTTTAAAACTACATCATAACTGAATAAAAATTAAAGTATTTTACCTTTGCTGACATGGTAAAGCTAGTGCTAGCCTAGCCAATTAGGACGCTAGCACAAGCCAGCTAACATTATTGCTTGCTTGGATAGGGCTAGCTCTGGCTTTGTGGCTAGTGCTAGCCAGAGCCTTTAAAGAGCAGCTAAAAACACTCTGACACTAGTGACGGCCTGAGTTATAACTTCAACTTGTGGTGGCTGGATAGTGGTGCGCAAAGACACTAGCATAACGTTAGTCGCTAACTCTACTTCAGCTTACCGCCACATTAATTACCCATGTTCAGTTTACGCCAACCACTTCTTCTCTGCTAGCTCAGCTTGTAACCCTAACATAAATATAAGGTTGGGAATAGTTCCAAATTGCTCGTAACAGTTAACATTAGCATTTAACAACCACATGTGATTTGTCCAAGTGGTGTAGCCATAGCTAGTCTGCCAAGATGGCAGACATGCGCGACTCACATCGACGCATGACTTACGTCATGTACTGACAGTAATAACTTGGAATATAGCAGTACACACATCGACGGTGGGTGCTGGGTCAACAGCGAAGCATCATCGATGTGGAGAAAGGACCCACACACAGAGATACAAATTGTATCTTGCACTTCGTATCTCGGTGTGCGGGTCTTATCTCTGACAGAAATAACTGATTCACTTCAGGAAGCCAGACTCAAGTGGCCATTCGAAGAACTGCTGTTTTTTGCTCTCTCATGACATCTTGGACAGTTCATATTTTCTCTCTGTCATGCACACTAACCTGTTTTTTCCAAAAATGCCTCAGGTCCATTCATTAGCGTCCTGCTGTCCCGTCTGGAGAACCTCCTGGAAAACCCCATCGCTGTGAACCTACTGGTGACGGGCATCCTGGCCCAGCTGGTGTCATACCCACAACCTCTGCTGAGGTCCTTCCTGCTGAGCACAGACACACACAGCCAGCCCAACGTACGCACACTGTACCAGGTAACACTCATACAAATTCACAATATGTCTGATTTTACACCCTATTTCATCATTTCAGTTATACAAAAGATAAAACTATGAATATTTACATTCCTGTGTTTGCACCTGAAGGTGTTAGTGTCAGTGCATGCTCAGGTTGAGCGCTACGTGGCAGCCAGACCAGACTATCCTGCCCTGGTCACTCAGGCCTGGAGGTTCTTGTTGGCTAAAGACCAAGACAGCAAGTTTAGAGGTAAATGAACACACACACATCAACACACAGACTGGAAATAAACCCCCCGCTGGAGGTTTTAGTGCATAAAGCTGCACCAGTTAGCATTTTGCTTAGCAGCAAAAGCAATTTACCTACTATACAGTAGCAGAGCTGCAATGATTAATCAAATAATTGATTAATCAATCAATAGAAAATTAATTGCCAACTATTTCGATAATCAATTAACTGCACCAATCATTTTTCAAACAAAAAAGTAAGAAGACCAGTTGGTTTATTGTCTTAAATGTGAGGATTTGCTGCTTTTCTGTCATTTATAAAAATTAAATGAGGAGTCTTTGCGTTTTGGGCTGTTTTTTTTAACAAAGGAAGCAACTTAAAGACGTCACATTTGGCTCTGGGAAATTGAGATGCGAATTTTTAGCACTTTTCTGACATTTCATTGAATAAACAATTAATTAATTAATTGTGAAAATAATTGGCAAAATAATCGATAATGAAAATAACCATCAGTTGCAGCCCTATGTGGTAGTGGTAATAGCAGTAAATGAAACAGCAGCATCATTAAAATTCAAATAATCAAATAATCATTGAGGAGATCAATACAAATCTTGCTGAATGCATTCTTCAAATATCAAGTCAGTGGCAAGACAGTTAGCAGCGACTACAGGGAGTCAGAGCTCCTCAGTGTTTGATGATCTAACAAGTGCTTTGTTTGACGCATACTGATGCCTTTAGCATCACGTCTCTGATCACAGTATAATTCTCATGTGTCTCAGAGTGCCTCCAGTCTCAGGGTGGTGACATCATCCTGGATCCATCTCTTCCTAATGGCTCTGTGAAGAACGCTCTGGCTCTGCCTCCTCTTGGCGTCCTGCCGCCTTGTCCTCCCATCCCCGCCCAGGCCAAGAGCCGAGTATTCGCCATCATCCTGTACGCCGAGTTCCTGAAAGAGCTGGCTGCCATCGCCCAGGAGCACAGCATCGCACTGGACTGTTGTGCTGAGGAGTGATGTGAGGGAGTGTCCCTGGTGAAAAACAACCGGTCCAGGTATGAAAATATACCTCAGTGACAGCTGCTGAAAATATGTCCGAGAAGCCGCCTGTGGCCATCAGCAGAAAACTGAGGGCTTCTCAGAGCCTGAAAGTACAAGCACAAAAACATGCACATTAGCCTACTTCTTGAGTTGTAATGCAACATATGTGAAAAATTAATGTGAATATTGTAATGAAATATTGTTTTTATGCATATACTTGTAAAAATCCTTTGTTTATATTCCTGGCAGAACTTGAATATTTTGAGGTTTTCCCTATGTGAATATGAATTATATTTATATGTAGATGAAAATGATTTGAAAGAGATTATTTTAAAGATAAATTAGTGATTTCTGTCTGTGTGTATTTATATACAAGAATAGTACATACAATAGCAATTGTTTAAATGCTCTTTTATAAAATCTTTGCAACACTGGTTCATTTAGAAAAAGCGACAACCCTTTGGAGCTCAGACCTTGTTTCTGCAATTTTATTCCAAATTCCCCCCACTCTGGAAAATTGCATACAAACTGGTATTGAACTAACACAAACTTTATATAAACACATAATAAATATAACCCAAGTGACTCTCCATTGGACAGATTTAACAGTCAACACAAGTGACCACAGTCCAATCTTTTGCAGGTTTGCTAGCCTACTAGCAAGTGTATTGCTAAGTAGTTGCTCATGTAAACTATTACAAAAATAAAAATAGCCAACTTAAATATGTTAAAGAGACTTTCAATGTTACTACATTCCACAAACAGCAAAAACAAAAACCACACAGGATTTTACTCAGGTTAGCTAATTACAGAGCTAGTAAGCGTCTAGCAAGCTAGCGAGCTAGTAGGCCTCTAGCTAGCTGCTAAGGCTAAAGGTTTGTAAATTTAAATTTATAGCTACTCAACATTAAAAAGTAAAGCCGATTCCGTTCCAAATGTTGCTATTTTAGAGGAAAAGCCGAGATGGCCTTTAACCTCAAAGCCAAAACGTGCTTTAGTTTGTTAACACCTAGTTATGGAGATTTTCCTCACATTTAGAAAGAAATTTAAGTAAAACATTTTGGTAAAACAAGACAGGAGACTTTAAACTACTCCATTTAATCCCCCATTTTAATGTCTTTGTTTGTTTGAACAAGACACCCCCCTTATTTCTCCAGAGTGTTTCCTATTTTGGCACCCAAACAGCTCTGGTTCACAAGAAATAATTCAGTTGGAACTCACATTTTGATCATTTACTTTTTTAAAAATAATAATAATAATGATACAAAAACAAAACAATCTTATATTTCTGCCTCCTGTTGTGTAACTGTGTATTTGTAGAATAAATGGTCTCACCTTTATTATTTTTTTTTTTTTCAGTAAACCTTGGATAGGTTTTTTATAGTGCATGGTTCCACATGTTCAGGATTTACTTTTATTCTTAATCTTTTCTTTTCTCATCGTTGTTGAGTATATGCACACGGAGCCGTGACAAAGCCTTACACTGACATACACAGAGATTTTAGTGCAAAATGAAACATAAATGTATTTTGTGTTTTATGC
>JAQLOL010000016.1:17234983-17257807 GCA_029783665.1 Naso thynnoides | reverse complement strand
AAACACAACACAGCACACACAACACACACACACAATACACACAATACACACAAAACACAACACAACACAGCACACACAATACACACAAAACACAACACACACAAAACACAACACAACACAGCACACACAATACACACAACACACACACACACACACACATCACACTTTTAGGTCACCTGTACTTAGTGACGCTGACGCTTGCGTCCTGCAGGCGGCTGTGCGTTACTCACAGAGGGGGAGGACGTGCCGGTGCTCTGCCGGAGGTCTCCGTCCTCGGTGAAAAGCCTCACAGCAGTGTGCCCGTCGTGGCCCGTGAACTTCCCCCGATGCTCCAGGGAGGAGCCGCTCAAGTTCAGCGGCCCCTCTGTGAACTGCTCCCCGTCTCTGAGCCATCTCACCGGCTGCGCAACGGAAGAATGAAGCCCAATGTGGACCGTCCCCGCAGTCAGCAGGATGTCAACAGTTGGAAGGACCGTGAGCTGGATGCGGGACACGACGTGTCCGCCGCAGTTGAACTCGTACAGTCCTCGGTCGTTGAAACCGACGTTAGTTAAGGTGACAGAAGCCGCGGATCGGTGCTGGATCCTGCCGGCGTAGCCCTCTGCTGCATCCCACACGCCGTTATGACGTTCCGCCACATTCACTTCGTTGTTACCGGTCTTCAGGTGGACCGTCCCCGTGCAGCTTTCATTCATAGTCAGCAGGACGGATTCGTTAAATATCGCCGTTACCGCATTCACCGAGAGGCGCCTGTCCACGCTCAGAATGACGGTAAGAGCTGTCAGCAGCAGCGGCAGCTTCCGGTCCATCCTGTCACCGAGGCGCATGGCGCACACTGGACAAGCCGCTACAGTGAAGCTTCTTATTATCCTCCGCCTCATTTGAATAGCCCCGCCCACCATTCTTACAATTGCACAGTGACGTGTAATCTGACCAATAGGCTGTTTTAATAACAGCCCACTTAATGTCACGCCCACCAAGCTCACTCAGCAGACACGTCTGACCTCCAGTGCTTGTGTGTAAATCTTCCCCCTTCAAACTGGAGAGTGATGCTTAAATCTAGACAATGCTGCCGCCTGCTGGGTGTCTTCCGCTCTGACATGGGCCCCTCCTGCTCAGCCCGGGAGGGGCCATGACCGTCCTCCCTTCGCTCCTCCCGAACTTTGAATGTGTCGAGCGTGTCTGACTGAGGTGGACGGAGCTTTGAAAGCTGCTGTCCACGTTTCAGACTCTACGTTTGTTCTTTGGCTTTAACGACGCGGGGACGGCACTCTTCTTCTTCTTCTTCTTCTTCTTGTTTGTTTTTGTTTTTGTTTTTGTTGTTCCTGCCATGCATGGGTTTGTTCGCCTGGTGTTCGCCGCCGCCCTGCTGCGCCGCTGCGCAGGTAACTACAGAGTTAAATGTGAAGACATTTTGCTTGTTAACGCTTCACTTTGTTGTTTGTGTTGTGACGGATGAGATTCGCGTCTTCTCTTTTTAACGCGCTGCGTTTAGCATTTAGGTATCAGCGTTTGGTTTCGATTTGAGTGTTACTCAAGACGGGCGAACCCGGAAGTAGGTCAAAATGTTAGAAAGGCGATGGAAAGTGTTCACCGTCTTCGTCTGTCTGTCTGTCTCTCTCCGTGTCTCTGTGTCCATCTGTCTATCCCTCTGTCTCAGTCTCTTTCTCTCTATCTCTGTCTCTGTCTGTCTCTGTCCGTCTGTCAGTCCATTCGTCTCTGTCTGTCTGTCTGTCTCTGTCTCTCTGTCTGTCCCTCTCCGTGTCTCTGTGTCCATCTGTCTATCCCTCTGTCTCAGTCTCTTTCTCTCTGTCTCTGTCTCTCTGTCTGTCTCTGTCCA
Organism: Naso thynnoides; assembly: GCA_029783665.1. NCBI lineage: Eukaryota > Metazoa > Chordata > Actinopteri > Acanthuriformes > Acanthuridae > Naso > Naso thynnoides. The sequence goes on along the minus strand of JAQLOL010000016.1, from coordinate 17,255,967 downwards.
TCTGTCTCTATCTGTATGTTCCTCTCTCTGTCCGTCTGTCAGTCCATTCGTCTCTGTCTGTCTGCCTGTCTGCCTCCGTCTCTGTCTGTCTCTCTCCGTGTCTCTGTGTCCATCTGTCTATCCCTCTGTCTCAGTCTCTCTCTCTCAGTCTCTTTCTCTCCGTTTCTCTCTGTCCGTCTGTCAGTCCATTCGTCTCTGTCTGTCTGTCTGTCTCTGTCTCTCTGTCTGTCCCTCACCGTGTCTGTGTCCATCTGTCTATCCCTCTGTCTCAGTCTCTCTCTCTCTGTCTCTGTCTCTCTCTCTGTCTCTGTCTCTCTGTCTCTATCTGTATGTTCCTCTCTCTGTCCGTCTGTCAGTCCATTCGTCTCTGTCTGTCTGCCTCTGTCTCTGTCTTTTTGTCTGTCTCTCTCCGTGTCTCTGTGTCTGTCTATCTGCCTGTCTCTGTCTGCCTGTCCATCTGTCTGTCTGCCTCTGTCTCTGTCTTTTTGTCTGTCTCTCTCCGTGTCTCTGTGTCTGCCTGTCCATCTGTCTGTCTGCCTGTCCATCTGTCTGTCTGCCTGTCTCTGTCTGTCAGGGACTACTTTTAGCAGTGGAATAATACAGGCGGTGCTGTCTGATGGACACATTGCAGTAACTGGGCTGTGTGTGACTTATTGATGTGACTGAATATTTTTTGGACGTCGTCTGTGTTCAGTGTGTGACTAATGCAGAAACACACGTCTTTAAAGGAGGAGGAAGCTTCATACACAAAAAAAACAAAATACACACAAGCGAACATTCAGAACTGCACAAAGTCCACTGAAGATGATACTTTTCATCAAAACTTTGCACACCAGCGAACCTTCTCCATCACCTGCTCTGCTGATGGTGTGCTCACCTGTGCGTTCTGAGTGCAGGTGATTGTTAACTCAGTGTGGTGTTTCAGTGGCAGAGTTCAGCGATGAACACACAGGCTTCTGGTTTTATGATGCGTTGCATGTAGAGGAGTGTGTGTAGAGAGAAGTGTGTGTAGTGCTTTGCGCTCAAAATCTGTGTGTTACTTTTGATTGTAGTGTGCGAGTATTGTCAAAGACTGTGAGATGTAGCAGGTTTTTGGGCGTGTCAGGAGGTCCAACTCATAGTTTGCAGGATTTGTTGACAGTAAGCATCTTTGTGAATCTCATCAGCACGTTGTGTGTGTTTTCATTTCATGAAGAATCATTGGAGGACAGTGGATCGGAGGTGATCCAGGCCTTAGCTGGACAGACGGTCACTCTGCCCTGCAGCACAGCTGAGATGGAGAACCTCCCCACGGTGGAGTGGTCCAAGGGAGATAAAGAATGCATCTCCTTTGTGTACCGTAGTGGCTGCGAGCTCCACGAGGTGAAGCACCGTAGCTTCCGGTACAGGACTCACCTCTTCATGAGCGAACTCCAAAATGGAAACATCTCTCTGAGGATTTCCAACGTGCAGCTCTCTGACGCAGGGACACACACATGCAGGACGATCCAGAACAAACGATTAACGACAACTACGATGGAGCTCTTTGTGGGTTTGTTCAATTTAATGTGTGTTTAGCAGGGCTGGCAAATGATTCTTTTTTTTTTTTAATTGTGATTAATCACTTTTTTTATTGCATGCTTCTAATTATATTATTTTGCATTTCACAACTGTTTTTAAGTCCATATTAAAGTAAAAAAATTCTTACCAGTGTATCTTGATTGGAAATCAAATACCAGCCAGAGTACATCTATTGCATAAGTCTGATACAGTAACAAGGAAGAGACGGGCAGAGCTCGCCCAATGCTAATTAGCTTAGCTCAAACACTGGTAGTCAATGGGAAGTGTTAGCCTTCCTCAGCTGCAAGTCATCTGATAAACTTTCCAACAACTCTACACAGTCCTGTGTTCTACCTGTGAGATGTTTTCTCTTACACAGCCCATGTAACGTTGCTTACTCGATTAAATTCCACATGTGTAAAAAAATAGATGCAAATGTTGGCTGTTAAGGTCAAAGGTCACATTGTTTATTTCCTGTCTTGTAGGTGCAGTTTCTGAGCCAAAGCTCTCAGTGGCGCCCTCTGCAGATGGTGGAGTGACTCTGCAGTGTGAAGCAAACTGCTGGAACCCGGAGCCTGAGATCACGTTTGAGGATGAGAAGGGAAACGGCATCACGACGGGACGCTCAGTGACCTATCGAGATTCCAGAGGATGCTTTAACGTCACAAGGAACCTGACTGTGCACACAGAGATAAACAGGTTCATGCTTTTTTAAACTGGAAATTATGTTTTAAGTTCATCCATTTGCTAACTGATTTTTGCTAAGCTGTCTCTTAAGAAAAAAAAAAAAAAATCTCTTTCCAGGTGTTCCTCGTGTGCCCTAAACTTTGTAGAGACCTGCTTTATTCATGACCGCAGATTCAACACGACAAGAGTCTGAACCTGTGCAGCCATGCTAACATCTGTGATGATGTTCCTCAGCATGACGCTTCTCGCTGAATTCTAATGTTGACAAGTTGTGTTTTCTTCCAAACGTGTTACAACTTTTCAGCAAATATGAAAGCACTTTTTTAAGCAGGTGTAATGTCGACTCTGTTCACCTGTTATTAGCACGCTAACATTTACTAATTACCAAGCAGCACAAAATGAAGCTGAAAATCACAGTAATATTACACTTTAATATTACACATTTAACAAAAATGGAGAACCAAACGACAGACTGATCAACATTTTCAGTCTTTGAGCAACTCTGCTAAGCTAGCTTGAATAAAACTGTCAGAGGCAAAGTCCTGTTCATTCTGATTTAAGTTACGTAGTGGTGCATGAAGCCAAACAGTTTCATTTATGAACACAAAATTGCCAGAATCCTCCGCATAGCTGCTGCATTGTGAGGGCCAAACTGGCTAACGTCAGGCTTAGCTAAACAAAACCCTAACTTGTCTGGGGATAAACTGATTTGTGTCACCTGACGGAGTGAAGGTAACTTCTGTGCATCGTGATGTTGGAGTTACAGGATATTGTATTAGGTGTTTTATTGTGAAAAGGAATTTAAAATGAGCTTTTGTTAATATCAAAACAGTGAGATTGTTTGCCATCAGAAAACTCTACAGCAAATAAAATTATACTTACATTTCGTCATCATAGGATCATCTGCAAAGTTCACCAGCGGAGAATAAACGAGACGAAGCGTGCAGAGATTTACGTACCAGGTACGTTGGAGCTGTAATTATCCACCTGTAAGAACGCTTTGAGTCTGGCTGTCATTCTGTCGGCCACACACGACAGGTTTTTAGACAGCAGTTAGCATTTTCACAGAAGTAACTTTTCAGATATTTTCTTTATGGTTTAAAATGACTAAATGTGAAACAGTATGTTGACTGTCAGTCATATTGCATGTTCTAACCCTGTTGAACGATTTTGTATTATTTTAATTTGTAGGTTAAAAACAGATTTTTATTTTTTGAAAGGTAGACATATGAAACTGTCTGAAATGCCAGTGACTCATACATGGGGCTAATTGTGACTGGTTTCAGTGTTTAAGCAAAAAGAAAGCAGCTCCTAATAATCAAACAGCAGATTTAGAGTTAATTGTATTTCTGAAATATTGTGTAATGCTCAAATCTCCAGCTAATCTTTACTTTCCCTTCAGCTGTCTGCTTCAGATCCTGCACTGCACATCTCACTGCCACTGGTGTAGGAGCTGTATTAATAGTTTTGTTGGTCTTCGCTCTCATACACGTGAAATGGGGCATCTGTGGTAAGTCTAACTTTTTTTCCCTTTTGTTTTTTTTTTTAAGAGAAGGAGAATCTGAAATTGTTGACTGCAGCTGCTTAATCTCAGAATTCACCACCGGCTTCCTCAGCCTGAAGACACAAATATATGTAGAATATTTGTATTTAATGTGTATTTTGAAAAATATCTTGACAGTGTAGTTTTGTTTGCAGAGAAAAGAGCAGTATGTGTTTACCACTAGGTGGCACTGAAGGGTTGATCATTAAGAAAATAAAGGAACCAAAAGAAAACAAATGAGCTGTGCTCAGTGATGCAGTTATCTGGAAAAAAAACACTCAACACCCCAACAGGAGGTTTGATGGTTGGTTTTCTGAACTTATGGTCATGTGACTCCAGTCTCCCAAAATGTGAGGAAGAGGGATAAAGTATATTACAGCATCAGGATACTTTATTGATCCTTGAGGGGACGTTGATCTACGTTACAGTTGCTCCAGAAAAAAAATTAAAACATTCTGCTAACAAGCTAGCAAGCTTGGCTTAGCTTCACATTGGTGCTAACAGGGCAGTATAAGTTAAAACAACTTAAAAAAAAACAACTCCACTCTAATAATTGTCTGCAGGCAAATCAATTGTATTAAGTGTTTTGCACTTCACAGCTGAGCTATGTTTGCTCTGTCCATTTTGGATTCTTCTACTAAAGACAGCTTGGTTCAAATGCTTAAATCTGTCGGTAGAAGTTCAACTAAACTTCAACCAAAAAAATAATAAATTGCTCAGGAAAATAACAAAAAGGAAAAAGGTGACTTCTCTCTTTAAGCTGCTGGTGTTTTACCAAAAGCAGAGAAGAACATCTAGAACATACTGTTACATATTTCTGTTTCTGTTCCATTTGTGAATATATTATAACACAAAAATATCAGGTGCTGACACTTTTTTTTCCTGGTAAACACACAGTGGGCTTTCAGACATCAGGCAAAAATACAGCAGGCGGGAATGCAGTAGAAAACCGCCGGAGGAGCCAGTCTGAGAACAATGAAAATGCCACCAATGAGCAAATTGCTGAACTGGAGAAGAACCTTCGTGAAAAAGAAGAGATCATCTGCCAACAAGCTGAAGAACTGAAAAACCTCAAGTCCAAGCAGAGCCCCGATCAAAACCAGAACGGCCAGCCCATGAATATCAACAGTCCCTCCAAACCGGCATCTGATGTATCAGAACCTGTCGACCCAGCCCCCCTAACATTTCCCAAAGACGGAAGTGCAAAACCAGTGGCCTCTCTCAAAAGTAAACATCCAAAATCTAGCAGCTCACCTCGTGTCTCCGCGCAAAATCCAGCCTCGGGCCCCCAGATGCAAGGAAGCACTCAACACCCCAGTTCTCCATCAGACGTCACTCCAAACGTAAGCTCTGTTGGCCGCTCAGGGAGCTTTCATGGATCTCGGCCTCCTCCAGGTCCTGCCCACCCTCAACGTAGACTCAGCACGTCAGGCCTTTCTACCAACCGCTACAGTGTCCTGGCAAACTTAAGTGAAGATGAAGAGTCATAGTCTTTGCTGTCATGAAAACTTGACTGTGAAGTGATTGAGGTGAACCACCCACAGTGGTCGGCTTGGTGAAATTCAGTGATTTGAGGTTTTGGTACAAAAAAAAAAAAGGGACATTATGGAATTATTGCAATACTGGTGCTGATAAGCCACCGAAACTCCGCCAAAGATTCATCAGGTATCTTGACACCTTGGCAAGAAATTTAAAAAAGGTGTCCTCTATAAATGAGGAAATTAAAAAAAAAAAAAAATCTTATCTTTGAATAGCTGTTAAAAATGTTTCTCTGTGTGAAAGGTGCTTCGTCTTTTTATCTTAATAAGGTAACATTAACACTTTTTTAAAACCGTGTTCTCATTGGAAAAGCTGTCATTGTAGAGTCGGTGCTGCTCAGATATCATCTTAGGTAAAAGCCTGGACCAAAGAGTGGTTTGCTTAGAAAAAAACTACATGGTTTAAAATGTTTTTTTTTTCCCCCGCTGTTTTGTGATATAGATTTATTTATGTGAAAAATAAATGTTGTCATATTTTCATATCAGGGGTGATTGATAAGTTCGTGGAGTTACATGCATATGCAATGCAAGTCATGCACACAAGTAGATAAGTTGTTTCAAGGAAAGACTTTTTTTATTGTCCTTTTTAAAAACAGGTACTCCTGCTCTTCACTGGAGTAAATCTTTGAGCCAGTTTTCTACGTTTACATGTGTAATACTTGCCAAATACCTCTGCTGCCTCTGTGCTCTGAATGTGAAAATTAAATGAAGAACTGAGAGAACTGAAGGCACCTTTACGTTTCTGACCTCCATGGCAGCTTCAGTCTGACCTCATCTGGCTGCACTTTTTATACGACACTCTAAAACCACGATCAACTTTGATGTTCTGATATTAACATCAACTTGTAGCTGTGATGGTGTTTTAGGCTTTTAAATTGAAAATTAAACTAATAATAATTTATTATGAATTAAAATAAAAAGTAACTTATTCTGTGAGTATGTTATAGACTAAGGCACTTTTTTCACTTCTATTTTTATGGAAAAAATGGACCGAGCATGAGCTTGTCAATCACCCCTCGCACATTCTAATTATTGTACATTTTGATTCATATTGTGTCTGAAGACTGTTTTCTGTCTTGTGTTAATGTTTTTATGATTTAATGGATGAGAGACCTTTTTTTCAGGTTACTCTAATAAAAAAAAAAATGTTTTTAACGCTTTCCTTCTCTCTACCTCCTTAGAAATGCTGTTTATTTTTGTGTTACCAACCTACACTATTTTAAAAACAAAGAATAAAGGTGATATTGCACTTTTGATGAGTGTGTGTGATGTTCATATTGTTACTGATGTGGGTTTAAAGTTCAAATTAATCCAGCTGCCATTACCTTTAATTTAACCGTTTAATTGTGTGATACAAATGTAATTTCTCTTAAGCAATATTACCAGTGAAACTTTTTGTTCAGGTTGCTTTTATGGTCTCAGCAGGGATTTCATCACGACACTAATTATTCATTTTGTTTCGAGTCCTCGGGAGGACTCCTCAGTAACTCAGAGATAAATCCCAGAGGATCCTAAAATGGCTGCTGCTGACAATCTGCCTCTTAAATCAGGTCAACATTTTAGAAAGATTTATTGATTCTGAGCTTTAAATCGCTGTTGGTTAGTTCTAACATTACATAATGCCAATAAATGCAGTGAATAATTTCTATTAGAGATTACATCTGCTACAGGGGTCATTAATTTATACATTTAAGTTCATTTTGCTAATTGAATTACAGAGAACAGACATTGTTGTCTAGTGAAACTGAAAAGAATCTGCATCATGGCGTATTACCTACCTGTGGCATTTATTGGGCCTTTGACTGAGTCTGTAGAGAGTGCCAGCGTCTTTCACACTCCTCTTCGGTTCTCTGAAGAAGTGATACAGCAGCATTTACTCCCATGCACGTGTTTCACCACGCTTCTTTTTTGCCCTTTGCAGTAACTCCTACTTCAGAAGTAATACAATAAATTGTCTTTGTAATTTTCAAGAGTCTGATCTGCTCGAACTCAGACTTTTTAAAACATGAACCGTTCTTACTTTCTCTCTGTCTCCTGATCTAGTTCATCTTTAGCAGCATCTAGTGGTCATTAGAGGAACTGCATGTGTGTGTTGACATTTACTTCCACATTCAGCTGCTTTTGTCTCATGTGAGAATCAATAAAACACACAAAAAGTCGAAAGACTGGCGTTTGATGTTTATTCTTTTATTCACTCTGTAACATTTCTTCCTATAATCACAGAATCAATGACATCATTCAGCAGTGACATCACATCCATCATGTGGACAGTTTTGATTTGACTTAATCGTTCTCCGTACACGCAGCTGCTGGGATGATTACGTGAGAGAATGATCACATTTGTCTGATTTGTCCCACAATGCACCATGTTTTTCTGGATGTCAGCAGGAAACAGGATGTTTTTAGGAGAGCGAGCTCTAACTGCAGCTGGATTCATCTGCGCTCGCTGTGACTTTAGATGCTCTGATGAAGAAAGAGTCCGTCTCACACACGCTCAGTCTCTCTGGACTGATGCTAATGAAACCTAAGATGTCGATGAAGAACATTTTTCTTTTTGTTTTAATCCATTCACACTGAGCCGTGCTTCTAAAAACATTTTTGATTTCAAGCAGACTATATGTTTTTTTGTTTTTTTTTAGAGGAGCTTCTTCAAACAGTGTGCGTGTGTTTGTGCATTTCTAACACTTTTCCTTCTCTGTGGACATCCTCCCATCATGCCATGCTTCTCTGGTGTTCCTCAAGGCCTTCGTCCTCTCCGGGTCCACCACCACATAGTCCACACGCGTCCGCCCCCCTCGTGGTCGCTCCTCGCCCACCGCTGCCTGCTCCCCACTCACGCTTCCTCCCTCTGCTGTGCAGGGTTTCTGGTTAAAGGGAAGAACAATTTTTCTGTTATCAAATGTTTTATCGATTTATCGATTGATCCACTGCAGAAAAAATGTGATGCAGTTACAAAGCAGATTCACCTGCTTATCGTAAAGTTACACATTTATCACACACAATTAAAAAAAAAAAAAATTACAAGATTACATGTCATGCCTTCCCCCATGTGTGACATGACAGAGAGAGAGAGAGAGAGAGAGAGCAGTGTTACCTGTGATGTTGGTGTCAACCGCCCAGTGTGGAGGTCCAGGTCCAGGTACTCCACCTGTTTGTCGCCTCTGGCTCGCCGTAGCAATGGGCTGCTGACTCCGCCTTCTGAAGCCCGGTGCAGCATAAGTCTCAGAGACTACAGACATACACACACACACACACACACAAAAAGTTTACTTTAGGCTATATAAAAAGTAGAGAAGAGTAGAGAAAAGAGAAGAACAAAGGTAAGCACTCAAGGAAGGAAGCAAGTGGAATGAAAAGAATGAAATAATGTCAGAAGACGGGAGGAATAAAGAACAAATGAAAGCAGAAAAAAAGACGAGAAAAATGGTGCAGAGACGGAAGGAAAGTGTGAAGGAAAGAAGGGACAGACAGCAAAGATGAAAGAAAAAATAAAAGACAGACACAGAAAGGACAGTGTGATGGAGAAAAGAAAGGAGGGAGGGAATGTTTACCGGCTCCCCGGTGCTGAAGCTGAGGTTGGAGGTTGTCATGGCGATGTAGCTGTCATCAGGGTCATCAGAATCGGAGGAGGGGGAGGAGCTGTGAGCAGAGGTCGGCCTGAAGGACCGACGACTGGACGGACTGACGTGAACATAAACACACACACACACACACACACACAGAGTAAAGTTTATGAATATGTTTTGTGTGACGTTTGTGACTTCATCAGTTTCTGTGATTGGCAGTGCTCCTTCATCACCAGAGGGGGGCAGCAAAGTGCAACACAGTTAAAAGAATCTGCTCCGTCTTTGGTTGATGCAAGAGACATTAAATATTGACGTGTTTTGTAATTTTTCTGTTGACGCTGCAATAAAACACACGCACACACTTACTCTCGTGTGAAGGTTCGAGTGACAGGTGAGCGCACAGGGGGCGGGACTTCCTGCCAGTCCTGCTGCACTGGAGTGATGTCAAGAGGAGCTGGTTTCACTGTGAGAGAGAGAGAGAGAGAGAGAGAAAATATTCATTTTTTTTAAATTACATCTTGTATATAATTAACTGCAGGGCTTAAATAACAAAAAAAACAATCATGCAAAGCTATTAAAAAAGAAGAAATGTGAATTATTGTGTGTAAGAATAAAAGCTCTGTACAGGAAGTAACATCTGAGGTGAAGAAGCATTGTTGTGAGTGCTCCCTGACTCTGAGCCTTTACTCATATTTGATGTGAAAGTCTGTTGGTAGGGCGGCATGTTTGAGCGTGCGTGACTGTCGTGACCTTGTACTGCAGCCTCGCTGAGAAAAGTGGAAGCTGGTAAATAATTAAAACCAAAAAGAGGCCGAAGGGGAACAAGGGAGATGAGGAGTGACTAACAGAGGGAGGACAGCGGGGAGAGAACAAGAGAAGAACAGGAGTCAGAAAGGAAGGAGAAATGAACAAATTATTTCAGGAACAGAAACAGTTTGATCGCCAACGGTGAACCACACGCACTGATGGGAAACAAGAGTGCTGACTTGATTTAGGAGCCTCACATTAACCTACACGAGTCTGTCTGTAAAACAAAAAGTAAACATTCCATCAAAGCTGCTGATGTTACAGCAGCTTCCTGAAACAACGTCACAATCTCGGAGGCTCAAACCCGCCTAGTTTTTTCCTCCATGACACTGACTTTAGGCCCTTTGTGCCGAGATCATTCATTCTGATGAGGTTTTAAAACCACATCTTTGAAGACAAAAAAACTGGCGTGTCATGGTTACGGTAAATAAACTATAGTAAGGGTTAGAGGACTTAAACAAGTGGGTCAGGATGGAGAACAATGCGGGTTATGGTTGATGAAACCCCTCCCTACATAAAGGGGGCGCTATTTCTTGCATCTGCTCAAAGCCACAGACATAAATCACATTAAGCGTATGTCCTTCTGTATTTCCATATCTGACTAAGAAGTGTTGACGTTAGCTGGTTTGAACCTCGGGGCATCAAGTTTGTTCCATCTGCAGATGAAACCTGAACGATGTGGCTGAAAGTTCGGCAAAAAAACCCCCAGCGGGTTTGATCAAGAGGTGCTGCTCAGTTTTCAGCCCAGTTAGAAGTTTGTACCTCTCACTCTGTGTGTCGGCTCTCCAGATGTCTGGACGTCTGTTCTCTCTGCAAGCTGATTGGCAAGAACTCCTGCAGTCATACAACATCAACATGAAAACATGGAGAGAATCAAACACACAGTGTTGCTACAGCAACCAGATCAGTGGGGATGCTAACTGCTGACGGGCAGAAATCACTTTTCCATTCATTCATTTAATTAATTTCTATGCAAGACCAGGTTTTCCCAGACTATGTGGTTAAAGATGCAGGAGGTTGTTTCTTTATTGTCTTTTTTTACAGATGCGATCCATCATGGCGTCTGTGGTGTTTTAGTTTGAAAACTGAACGGATTCTCACTGCTGTAATTGAAAAATAGATCACAATCTTTTTTTATTAAACAAATCCGATATTGACTATGTTTACATGGGCTGCAATTATCCAACTATTGACCTTATTCTCAGTAAGACAATATTTTGATTAAGGTGTTTACCTGAGTTTAGATTATTTCTTTCATATTCTCGTTCACACATCACAGAGCAGAGTCTGATTAATGATTCACGTGGCACATGCCCACCCCACGTCATATGTCCGATATTCTCGCGGGATTTGCCCTGAAACCGGAAGTCAAACAATAACAACAACACAGCTGTCGAACGTGTTGCAACAGTTTAACCTTTTGAGTTTTTGTTTTCAAATTTCTCAAAAACTTCATGATGTCCATTTCTTTCTAAATATCTAACATGGCGTTTTTTTCACTTCACGGCAGACATGTTGGGGCTTGTTTTTAACAGTGCCGTCAGTCAAGCAGTCTGACTGCTGTAAACTCCGTGTCGCTGTCGCAAAAACTCCGATAGGTGCGATTAAGGTGGATACATGTGCACAGAACTAAAACTGGAATACTGCGCACGTCTTAATTCGACTGCTGCTTCCTGCGACTATGACCTCATTCTGAGTAAGGTCATCAGAAAAAGCTGTTTACATGGCGGTGTCTCATTCAGAGTGTTGTCTTCATCGAGAAAATATTATCGAGTTTTGTTGGTACCCACCTCTGCGTTGTGGTTTCAGGTTGCGGTGGATTGGAGGGGGCATGGCTTCCACCTCCACTCCCCCGGCAGTGGTCATGGCATTCCTCCGAAGGGGCGGGGTGAGGGGAGCGATGGGAGTCAGAGGGGGGTTACGAAAACCCATGTGGGCAGGTGGAGGAACTTGCCTCCCCAGACATGCTAAGTCGCCTGTGGAGAGGGTGGGGTGAATGGGAAGGGAGGGGGTGAGCGGCGTCATGGGGACGTAGTTGGCATCCAGAGGCTGCGCCGAGGGGTCAGATGGAGGCGCTGAAGGCACCCTGGAACAAGAGAAGAAGAAACTCAAAGTTTCAGCTAGAAATATTTTAGGTTGAAAAATGATCTTTTCCAAACCTTAACAAAGCGTTTTTGTTACTAAATGTATTCACATCATAAAAGAGGAAATTAAATCTTAAGGAACTGATAAGTGTCAACATATCTGTGGTTTGCAGAACACACTGTGTTAACATTAATTCTGCCGATTGGGTTGCAATATGTATACCTCAGTGCTTTTTGTTTGAAACTGTTTTCATTTGGGTTCTTTCCTGAGTTTTGTCAACGCCAGAAGGGACGAAGTCTGCACGTATGTATCGATTTAGACCGGGCTTTCAGTTTAAAAAGGTCCAGTACTTTTAATTCTTTAAAAATAAAACATTACATGAAGACTCTACTGTCAGATTTCATATCTTCTGACTAACCTCGGTGCAACAGGAGGTTCAGTGGTGGCGGCGCTCATGGGAACATAGTTTTCATCCACATCATCATCCTCAGAGCAAACACTTCCCAGAGGCACCATGCCTTTATTATACTGAGAGAGAGAGAAAGACACAACGAACAACACTTAAAACAAAATATGGTGGACACAGCACCGTCACGTGTAATTTTTTGTTTCAACATTTGCACTCACAAAGTAACTGTTGAAGCTCTCGCTGAACTCGAACATGCTCGCTCTGTCAGACAGAGAGCGAGGGATGTGGAAAGACTCACAACCTGAAACACAGAGCAGATGATCTGACACATAAACCATCAGGAGCTCAGTGCAATCTGAAAGGATGAAATGTAACATTTCGGGAAACATCCTGCTGGGTTTGATAACGTGATGGATGCAGACCTGAAGCTTAGGCTAGCTTAGCATAAACACTGGAAACAGCTGACTAAGCTCTGATCACAGTTCAAATAACAGCCTGCACCTCCAAAGCTAAACAATGGTCATGTGACTTGTTTGTAAAGGGCCAGGCAAGTATTTTCCCTCTGCTTCCTGTCTGAATGCTAAGCTTGAGCATTGTGTGGAAGAAAGGCTAGAAACAGATATGACTGGACTCTGTGTGCTCCTGAGGCCAACGTTCTTCACTCATTATTGAAACTAATGCTAAAGAAGTTTTGGTACAACAGGCACAAACTGTCTCAGCCGTTGGGATAAAAATCCATCACCACTGCCAGTTCTGCAAAATAAAGCTGCTTTATAGCCACAGCGCTCTCTGACCTCCTCTGAGGTTCCAGGTTTAAAATTCTTTGCTGGCTAACCGTGATGAGGCAGCTTCCTAAAGTGGGAACAAAAGTGATTAAATTGTGTAACTGGCAATGCTAATGATTTACACGACAGGTAATGGAAGGCTTCAGGCCGTCAGTAGACGTCCATCTGTGCCTCTTGTTCTTTCGTCTTTTGAAATTTGAGACTTTTGGATTAATGGTTTGGTTTTAGCGACTTTATTATTTTAAGAGACACTAACAGGCCAAGAAAAGATGGCGACCAGAAATGAAGCCTGCTCACGCATCACGCTGCAGCCTGTTTGCAAGCATGAAGCACAACCACTGAAATCAGTCTGGCTCCGTCCAAAGGTATCAAAGTCCAGCGAACAGCAGCTCTAAAGCTCACTGATTAACACGTCAGTGGTTTGTTCAATTTGTACAAAAAACAAGAGTGTAAACTGTCACATTGGGGCACTGGTGGACTTGGCTGGGGGGGTGTGCCCTTGTGTAAGAAAAAAACGCTGCCAAAGTCCCCTCTTGGGTGGCCTATGGTAGGCATAACATGATGAAGCGCCTTGTGGGGTGCCCTACAAGTGGACAACATGTGTTGATGTCACTCTACAGTTTCTTTCCACATGTTAAAACGTGGTAGAGTGCTCCCCAGGATGCCCCTCCTCTGGACAAATTGCAATGAAGTGCCCGATGACTTTTTGTGCGCTGGTGCCCTGATGCATACAAGTGCCCTTTTTGCTATTTTCACCCCTCCCCCTCAAACATCTTGAGTCCGCCGCTGTCTTGTGCGTTTACAGGTGTTCATGTGCTGGACTCTTTTTTTGGCTTGGCACAATGAGAATTTACCAAACCCTAACCATCATATTATTCTCTAACAAAGCCTTTGGTGAAAGCTGGAAGAGGACAGGCTCGTCTCTCCTCACCTGCCTGGGAGCGTGCTGGCGTAGCGATGGTGTTACTTCTTGGCAAACCTCCTCCGCCTCCATCCACACATCCATCCCTCCTCTCTGTCTCTGAGGTGGATCGGGAGAGTGTGCCCACAGCTGAGCTCTCTCCCTGGGCTGCAATATTCTGGGGCTTGGGCGGGCGCGGAGGAGGAGTCGGAGTGGAGGCTTGGAGCTCCGCCTGGGTCAGTGAATCCACGCTGGGTGTAGAGGACGGGCGGTGAGGGGGTCGTGGTTGTGGGGTGGATGCAGGACGGGGGATCTGGTAACCACTGGTGGTGTGTGAGATTGTATTTGGATGCATGGCCACGTGTGTATTATCATTGAGAGGTATCACCACGGGTCGCAGGTGGAAATCCAGCGAGTGCTTCCTGGGATGAGGAGATGGGTGACATCGAGGTCTGCCAGGTCGCTTTTGGAGGTCGGAGGTCATGCTGGTGTCCAGAGACTGGCTGAACGGTCCCGTCATGGCAGCAACTGTCCAAGGGACTGTTTTAAAGCCGGAGGAAGAGGAGGAGGATGGGAGTGGGAGTCCGTTTGGAAGGAGGGAAGGAGAGGAGGAAGAGGATGAAGAGGAGGAAGTGGCTGAAGGAGGAGGGTAGAGGTTGTCGTTGTAGTCAGTTTCGAGAGACGTGGAGGAGCCCAAAGGAGGTCTGAAGACAGACAGACAGACATTAAAGCAAGAGGGTTAAATCAGGGTTTGAACAGTTTCCCCCCAAAATCTGATAAAAAATCTCTCCAAGTCAGGAGGAAAATATCTCTTATTGTTTTTCTGAGGAACCGTGAAGGTTTGTGATGTCAACACTGTTAGGAACCCGTGGGTGTGATCCAGCTTAAGATAAACCTGTGATCCCTTTTCTCAGATTCAACACGTCTCAACCTGCAACTCTGACTCACTTATTTCGCTCCAGCTGCTTTTTATAAGAGTGAGCCTTGCACATTTTATGAAGTACGGAGTGATTTATCTTACGTTTACTTTAGTTGATGGTAAAATCTTTTGAAACACAATTCACAGAACTTGTGTACTGTTTTACAGTGACATCACGACCTCACTCTGTGCTTCCTGTATTTGTGTGTTTACCTGATGTGACTCTGGCAGTGCGATAACCACAGGTAGTCTTCCTCAGCATTGCCATCCTGATCAAAGTTTCTCACACTCACTGGATTGTAGGGGGGTGGGAATGGCCCTGTTACCGTGGTGACAGCTGCAGAGCCACTGGTTGGGGTCGCCGCCGTGATGGAGGACAAGCCAGAAACGGGAGGTCTCTCTGGAACTGTGGAACAAGAAGTTGCAGAACAAGAGGTCAAAGCTGACATCAACAGATCAACACTTGAAATGACTGTCCAAGGCAAAGATTATAAATAACACCATACTTGATGATATTTTCAAATATTATACCATATATTCATCTGAGTCACCGCCACACACAATCCTGAAGGCATCTCTGTCAATCTTTCTCCCTGCATGTTCTCTCTCTTCTCTCCTCCCACTCGTTTTCACACTGACTCAGCCCCGACCCACACATCCATCCACTTCAAATGCAAAGTGGAGAAGGTGTGAGGAATATTTTGATTCCCTTCCTCACTTTGCCTCACCGTCATCGGTCGGGTTGAAGCCGCAGAGCAGGCAGATGGATGAAACCCAGCGGTTCATGTCCTCTTCAGATTCGGCCACCAGGTACCAGGTCCGCTCCTCCGTCTTCAGGTCAAAAACGAAGCTGCTCTCCAGCTCTTTCTTAGTGAACGACAGGCCGGCGTCCACCTGAGGGAGACGAGGCAGCAGGTGAAGGAGTGTTAGAGCATTTCTGACAGCAGAAAATCTAAAACATTCACAAAAAAACTGTTCTTCTGCATTCATTAAGTATACTATTTGCAGAAAACTTGTTCCTTGCATATGAAAATTCAATGACATACATTTTAAAATGCTGGAGTGCTAATGTTTAGTTAGCATGGCAGTCTCCATGACGTCACCCTTTGCTCACTAAAGAGTCACTGTGAAGCTCAATTTGGCTGTTACGGCTGTTGCCATCTGGGCAGTGGCTCCTGGGTAATCCAGAACAACATAAACAGAGTGTAAGTGTCTGCTTACCTGTTCGCACAGGTTCAGGTTGATGGTTCTGATTGGCCGGCGGGAATGTTGGTTTTTGTAGTACTGCAGGATGTCTGGCTCGCCGCTCAGCCGACCACTTCGGAGCACAAACCAGCGCCTCTTCCATGCCTGGAGCGAGAGAGAGAAAGGTGTTTATTACCATCCAGAGGGAAATAACATTTTGCTTTGCTACTTGTTGACATTAAACAAAATATCAGACTCAGTTGAAAACCTTCGCTGCCGATGTTTGAAATTCTCAAGAGACAATTCTTTAGTGAACCATTACAAATCGGTTAAGACGGTCGATTTTAAACAATCATCTTTTTTCCAGACTGACGACTGATTCCACTTGCACAAGGCAATGATGTCAAACCAACACACTGAAGGCTTACAGCTGCAAAGTCCACCACGCCCCACAGTACAAAGAGGGTGGACATGTATGGTGACACCATATTCATGGTCCACACAGGATGATCCATCCATGATCAGTTTTACAACCAGTGGAACTTCCATCTCTGGTCGCTATTTGTAAACATGTGGTAAGGATTCAAGAATAGATTGATCGCTCCCCTGAGGATGAACCCTTCCCTCGTCAAGCCTCCATCATCTCTCTGTAGCACCACCACCAGCCAAAATGACCCTCTGATTAATAGTTTAGACTACATTCAAAAACAAACTGTGCGACTTTCATGACATTTTCTGTGAGATGTTCATGTTCCTCAGAGGATGAATTTTACTTACTTTGAACTCCCGTGAAAAAGCTCAAGCTTCTACCACAAAGTTACATCAATACTGCATCAACCAATTAATCAATCAGTGTCTCTTCTGTTGATTAAATTTCCTTATTTATTAACCTGCAAAGAAGATTACTGGTTTTCATTTTGGATCCTTTCCTCTAGCGCCACCATTAGGACAAAATTTATGGTTTTACACAAAAAGCAAACAGACTACTTTGTTCAAAGCTTTAGTTACAGGATATGTTTGAGATGCTGAAAATCTCAAAAGAGTCACCAGCAACACTCAGGGCGTTTAGTTTCTTTTGTTTGTTTGTTTGTTTGACAAAAGGAGCAAACAGATTATTGATCTATTGATTATTCATAATTTTTTTTTCTCCCTGTTACTCTCTGTTTCTCTCCAACTTTTGGGCTCTGGTGTTTCTCTACCATGTCATAGGTTTTACACTCCAGTGCACATGAATGTTAACCAAACATAACATAACACACACACGCACACACACGCACACACACACACACACACACACAGAAATGCTAAATGTCTTACACTCTTCTTAGGTTGTTCCTATTACGTGCTGAGCATTATGGGTAGAGTCCATCTCTCATGAGTGATTCGCATGATGACACCACATATTTCAGACATGATTCACCAACTCTGTGTGTGTGTGTGTGTGTGTGTGTGTGTCCACGCACAGGCTGTTATTGAAGTGAAATCCGTCCTCATGCTCTGCTTCACACCTTTAAATAATCTCGATGTGTTTTTCACACACGCTGCCTCCATAATAACACTGTCTCCATAATCTGGCACATGATAAGCTCGGTGTTTTTGTGTTTATAGGAATCAGGGGACTTTAGTTTCCTCCAGAAATGAAAGGACACAACTGATGAGGAAGAATGACTCAAAACAAACACTTGAGCTACAGTGTGTGTGCATGTGTGTGTTTGTGTGTGTGTGCACATCTCTTCAGATCCCTTTAATTGTGTTTCTCAACAAAAACCAGCGTGAGTCCAAAGGCATGCCTTGTTTTGTGTGTGTGTGTGTTAAAAACACAGCAATTAGCCCAAACGAGCAGAGCACGTTTCCCCCTCTTTTTCTTTCCAAACACTGACAGGAAGAGGAAATAGCCTAGCTGAACAGGAAATGCCGGTGAGAGATGGCAGTCGATGTGTGTGTGTTTTTTTTTGTCCGCCCCCCCCTCCCTCTGTTTGATGATAGGTCGTCTTCAGGCTGCTGGCCAACTTAAAGCAGTGGGGTGACAGCAACAAATATGAAAATATGTTTTATATGTTTTCTAAGAAAAGGAACAGAACCGAGCTGCATGTAGAAATAAGTGTGTGTATGAAGTTCTTTACTAAGGTTAGAATATTAGAGGGAGCAGGCTGACAACCATCACTCAAGTTATTCCTGAGTAGAAAAAGCAGGTTTTTCACACAACATGTGTCACTAGTAAGGCGAACTTGCAATACGATATTACTCAATACGACATGATATGTAGTCTCATATATGATACGATATGTGACACGGTGTTATATGGTAAGATATGATACTACACACGATACGATACATTACAATGTGCAATTGAAGACACGATACAATATGATAGGATATCCGATATGGTACGATACAGTACAATGTGTGACGCAATATGGTACGTGATACGATACACGATATGCAAAGATTTTTTTTCACATTTTTGTTGTTTATGATACACACACCTATGAACTGACTCTCTTTTGCACATCTGGTAAAGTGTTAACTGCTTTTCACTGACTTGGTGCCCTAATCTGCATAATGACTTGAATCTAATCTAATCTAATCTAATCTAAATAAAATAGCCTTAAGATCCACTCATATCATTACATGAAAGCAGCCCCAAAATTAATGCACTACTTTAAAACTTGCTCATTCATTGAGTTTTCTTAAGCATTTAAATTATTTCTAAAGCTGCACGTCCTCCCTTAAAGAACTTTGTTGCACTCTGCTTTACAAAAGCTCCCAAAGCTGCTGAAGCCATTTTTATGCTAAAATTATACATGCAGGGATTTTTTTTGTTTTGTTTTTTTTAATAAATACAAGTAAATCTGGTAAAAATGAATGTTTGACACATTTCCCACGGCCAGTGGATGAGTTTGTTTATCCAGTTTTTCAGTTTTTTCTGGTGTGTCTCTTACCACTTCACTGATACGCTAAGAAAACATTTATTTTTTATAATCTTTTACGACAGTTGCTCTTTAAAACTGAAGACGGACTGAAAGTGTTCGAGGCTGCTTGGTCCTCGGTAATAACCCTCCTTCATGGAAAAGCTTCTCTAGTCTCTTCTCCTCCTGTTCGCTCTCCTTTCTCTTCCTTGCCTCTCATTTTGTTTCCTCCTTTGACCTCTGACCCTGACAGGAAAAAGGCACAATGGATCGAAAATAACGCTTCCTCCTTCCTGCCTCCAAACCAAAATTAACACTAGACCCAAGCCACAAATTTCCCATTTCTCACTTCCTTATTTACTGTTTACTGAACTCATCCTCCCCTTTTCATCACATTCACTATGTGTTCTCGTAACTGCAAACATGTGACCGCGCAGAACACTTTCAATTTGATGGCAAATACTGAAGGAAGTTCAACATTTAATTGGTTTGTAAAAAAGTATGAATGTTAGCAATGCTAACTCAGTGTGCTTCCATTTCTGTTAGCTAATCTTATTATGCTATCATCTTCAGTGCAGGATAAACCAATCGCTGTTCATCCTGTTCAACCTTTACAGGATCCGGTTGGCAAGAATGTGATCAGCACCGGCTTGTCATGTGACATCTTTTTAGCCATTCAGCCAGAGATAAACCTTGATCCTTATGAGGTACGGAGGCCCTGGTGTCAGCTGTCAAACAAAAAAGGCCTTGTCGAAATCCGTACTCTCATTTTACAAATCTGTGCACTTTTTATAAAACCAGCTTTGGATTCTTAAAGCGTGCCCACCGTTAAGTGATCCATGTCCACAGATTAACAACACAGATTGCTCAAGTGCGAGTGCGGATCACGAGTCCGTGGACATCGATTACTAACCCTAACACACCGATGGTTTTACACATGGCTATATCTGTTGCAGAGCTGAATTAAACCAAATCCAAGTGTAACTTTATCTGTGTGTGTTTTTTGTAACTGTACCAAAAGTTTCAGAAATTATCTTGTGTCTTAGTTTTGTTTCAGTCTCTGTGTGTGCGTTTCTAAATCTTCTAAATCGTCAGGGAGGCCCCCTCTTCCAACCCGGCCCAGCTGAAAGTGATTAATTATTACATAACACACACACACACACACACACACACACACACACACACACACACGTTCACAGAATTCTCCAGAGAACAGGGAGTGTGTGGTGAGGTTCACTCCACGAACTCTGGCCCAATACTTAACATGAACATGTGAACACACACTCAGCCTGCTGCAGCCATTACTGGGGTGTGTGTGTGTGTGTGTGGGTGTGTGTGTGTGTTGACAGTCTACACACAGCTGGCGAGACAGTGTGTATGTACACACTGTGTTGTGTTTACCATCACGGCTGAATGTATACACAGTCAGGACAATGGGCTCTGTCATTTGGAGCCCTTCTCGTGTCTTCTCGTCTCTCTTTTGTTTGTCTTCTTCTTCTTCTTCTTTCACTTTTTTTTCTTCTTCTCTTTCACTTCCACCTGTTGTTGTACTCGAGTCTTTCTTTGTAATCACAAAAATGACAAAGTGCAACACAAGTGTACTGTCTTTGCAAAATGTCTGTTCCCCTTCAAAAGCTTTCGCTGTGGGGATGACATTTATTTTATGATGTCAGCGCACAGGAATTGTGGGTAATAATGTCCTCACAATTTAAACAGATAAACTGCTCGTTTTTCCGTGTATTTATTTCAACAATCCTTTGTTTCACGGTCCGACAAGAATTTCTCTTTTGTTCATTGCTTTACACACACACACGCGCACACACACACACACACACACACTGAGAATGGAAAATCAAAAGAAGAGAGAAAATACTTCATTGAAAGAAAGATAAACTGAATAAGCAACAGAGCAAAGTTTTCTCTGGAATGGAAGCAAGATTAAGGGAAAATATGAAGAGGGGAGACGAGATTAGCTCAACTCACTGGCAAGGCATGCCAGATATGCAACGTGTGTGTGTGTGTGTGTGCGTGCGTGTGTGTGTGTGTGTGTGTGTGTGTGTGTGAATAACTGCCTAAGCAGCTTCTTTACTGGAAAGCCAGCAGTGTCTCCA
>JAQLOL010000016.1:17212939-17234883 GCA_029783665.1 Naso thynnoides | reverse complement strand
GCGTGTGCTAAATTAATATATTTACATTTTCTCCTCCCAGCACACGCACAATTGCGTGTAAACGCCCCATATTGCATGTTCATTGCAGCAAACGTGCTACCTGGAAGCAGGCGCACTATTTTGCACCTTTTGAAGACACAACCTTTAGTGCCCACTGTTAGTAAATCAGTTTGCACATTTTTTTGCGTGTACAATAATTTGCACACGTTTTTATACACGCCAACCTTTAGTAGATCCGGCCCTTTTGTGTTTGTGCTCCAGTGTGCTCACAATAGTCAAAGAAAGTAGTGTTTCTTCTTCACAAATATACTCAAGTAAAAGTAAAACATATTAAACTACTCTTACAAAAATAATTTATTTAAGAAGTTTCTTTAGAAAATATGAACTACTTACTTACTACTTACTACCCGCCTCTGAACCTGGAAGATAGTATATATGATTTTAAATGATAGAATAAATGTAATATTCTCAATATGATGTGCCATTCCAGCACTTTACATCCGCTCTTCATCATGATCTGCCGCAGCACTCAGCACTTTATTCTGTCAGGCACACGACCTCCCGCCTTTGTCGCACCTTTGCACATGAACTCTGATGGACACGAAGTTATTCCTGGTTTGTATTGTGCGACATCACACAGCCACTTTAATTTCGTAGCATGTCTGTGTCAGCTCGTGTACGGTTCAAGGTGTTCTCGATTGACAGATGTAAAAATTAGCCTATGGCAATCTGTGTCTGTATCAATGTGTCATGTTTACATGGCAGTGTTCATCAGTATGCACCGTCCCTATCTTAAATAAATAAATGTGTGTGAGTTGTTTGTACTGCAGAGAAAATGTACAGTGAAGTGTCCGTGGTGAACAGCTAAAAGTTTGTTCTCGAGCAGGTATTCGTGCTGTTCTGCACCTGTTTCAGTGCAGAGCAGTGATGACACACCACAAGCAAAGCTGCGAATCAAGAGCAGAGCACAGTGTAGGAACAATGCTTTCTGATTATACAACATGCAAAGAAAAAGCCACAAGCAATTGAACACACACACACACACACACACACACACACACGTGTATTAACTTATACATTGACATCACATCAGTTCACAGTGCAGACGCACAGGAGACGTACATTCAGAGAGATCATGGTCTAAAAATTATAAACCAGGTGAGTTTATTTTAATGATCTAAATATAGATACTGTGGATAATAACTTTATCCAGCTTAGACAGTAAAAGTACATGTGATGTTTAAATGCTGCAATAAAAAAAATACTTGATAAAGAATAATTTTAGCTTTAAAATATACGATATATAATTTAATGAAACATAAAACAATACAACAATATAGAACTACAATAATGTTTTGAAGTTATATTAAAGTAATTTGGACAGACACTATGTCAGATATTATGTTTTAGATAGACGTGTGTATGTGTGTGTGTGTGTGTGTGTGTGCGTGTGTGTGAGATAGATGGTTTCCTTAATAGAAATACCTTTATCATTATTTTATTTTATTGCCTCCAACAGTTTTATGTTTATGTAAAGTATCAACAAAATAACTGGTCATCCAGGCACGAAGCATCTGTAAACTTACTAACGTTACACGAGCCCACAGACAGACGAGCGGCGGCTAACGTCAAGTTATTAAATAATCACTTAAATGTTCTTACACTGTGTTGTGAAATTAGATTTTCGTGTCAGTTTATTAAACATTTCCACGTTAGCGGAGCCACTGCGAGCATGCTGACATTACCTCTTAACTCAGAGACACACTGCTTGAGTACAGCCTCACAGATCTACAGGATTTCTTTTTTTTACATCTCACTTTTACCACTTGTTAATTAAATTTTTTGTTTTCTACCTTTCCCTCCTTTTCTCTCTTCCTCTGCCTCTTGACACAGCAATGTCAGCCAACTCTTCCTCCTGTAATACGTCTCTTTCTCATTCATCCTTCTCCTCCTCAGTCACTTTCTATCATTTCATGCTTAACTGCTTCAACACAGAAACTGGTGCTCTCAATGTCACAGTCTTCGCCATCACCATCTTCCTCTTCCTCCTCCCCCTCTGCATCCTCGTTCTTTGTCTGGGAATCCAACGATGGCGCCAACAGCGCTCTGGCACTGCAGTCAGCCACTCTGACCTTTTCGCCAACCACATGGCCATCTCAGATCTGATGAATGTCATTGGGTTCAGTCTCTCGAGCTGCGGTGTCTATGCTAAATTCCCACAGATGGTAACGGTGGGTGTCACCCTTTTTTCTGTGAACATGTCTGCAGTGATGTTTTTTCACCTCCTGACCTGTGTGGAGCACTACCTGGCCGTCGTTCACCCCGTCACCTACCTGAGTCTGAGGACGGCAAAAGGGATCAGAATCAGAAATATCACCATCGGCTGCGTTTGGCTGACGTGCTTTGCAGGGGCTTCTGGCATGTTTGTTGCAGACAGCTTATCATTAAGCATCTGCTACTGTTTTGTATTGCTCCTCGCTCTCGCTGTAATCTTTTTTTGTAGTCTGTCTGTTCTCTGTGTTCTGATTCGTCCAGGACCAGGGGATGGGGGCGTGGACAGACATCGAGTTGACAAATCAAATCTGAGAGCGTTCTACACCATCATGATCATCCTGGGAGTGCTGTTGTTCAGGTTTGGGGGGAACATACTTACCATAGCTCTGTATGTCTTGACAAAGAAGGCTCATCAGTGTGAACTGTGGTTTGTTGTAGCCTGGTTCTCTCTGCCCAGCAATCTGGTGTCGCATCTGCTCTTTCTGCAGAGAGCAGGAAAACTAGCGTGCTGTCAGACCAGACTAGAAGAGACACACATGCGAAGAGTTCCTGAAGCCACTCGTGTCTCACACCCAAACATGCACCAGACACCTGCGCAGACAGACAGGTGTTCTGCTCTTAATGATGCTGTCTGATTTGAATAAGCACCAGTTTTAAGTTACAGCTCATTTGAATCCTGTCAACCATCCACTAAAGCTGGCCACACACTGCTGGATTTTCAAATCCTAACTAATTTTCAAAACGCTGGAGGCCACAGACATGAGGACAGGTTCTGCCAATTTTAAACTTATAATCCTCAGAACGCACACGTGACAACTTGGACAGACCACGAGACCACACACCTGCCGTCTGGAGTAATGATTACCTGAGCCCAAATCGGGCATTAAATCCTCTGGCGTGTGGCCAGCTTTAATGGACAGATTTGGCGTAACAGTTAAGAGTGAGGACGTTTCTCAGCTTCAGCATTATTTAGAAACACACAGTGTCTCGTTTTTAAATGAATTTAAATGAAGTAAATTGTTATTCAACTGTTGTCTGATGTCAGAGAAGAAGATGATCTTGTTTAAACTCTGTGTCAGAAAGAAATCCAACTGATTTGAAGATGTTTTTTTTTTTTTTCAGAACATACAGAAGCATGTATCCTCTGTAATAAATCAAACAGCCCTGAGAATACTTGGCTATCAGTGTCATTATACGTAGTCATTATGGGTAGGGCCGACAAATATTTCAGATGGCCATTATTATCAGCCAACGCCTATGGAGGACCACAAGGGTCATGGAAATTTTACTAAAGCATTTCTTTACTCAAAAACTAATTGTACAATTAAAACTTTTTTTAACTTTTAAATCTACTAATTTGTCCATAAAATATTTAGACATTTGTAGTGGTTGTACGTGCAGATTTGCCTATATTGAAGAGAAACCTATTGGCCTGGTCAGAGGTTTATTGATTCATTGATTTTCCATGTTTCCTTTCTTATTAATGGCCCTGTGTTGGCAGCATGAGAAATATGTAGATATTTAAAAATCTGGTAACTGTTATCTTGATTGTGAAATGTTCTATTTGTTTTAAACAGTCAATATCCAGTAATTAGGCCTTTAACAACATATGCATGACTTTAAATGATATAAAAATCCATTACTCTCAAACACGTTTGTGTGCAGTCTGTTTGTATTTTGGTCACAGAGAATGTTTTTCTAAAAAGTGTCAGTGCTGAAGTGTCTTTGAGCCAGGCTGTGGAAGGCTCGACTCTGCAGCTGCATCTGTGAGGATGAAAAATGACACGCTGCAAATTAAACTGAAGAGCAAAGTTTAGGAGCAACGCTTACTGGTCATACAACACGCAAAGAAAAACCCCCAGAGAACTGGAAGAGCCACGCAGTCCAGACACACCAGACACTCAGACTCAGAGAGATCAGAATCTGAAAACTACAGATGAGGTGAGTTTGATGACGTATTTAAATAACAATGCGAAAATACAAAAATATATGTGACGAAAAAAATCATTCAACTTAAAGAGATAACAAGATTCTGGTAATACTTTTCTAAATTATGTTTATATGCTAGGATTTAAAACAGCAGACATGGTTTTGAGGGAATGTAACACCGCCGGATGAACAATTTCAAACAACAAAATGACAAAATGTCATTCACTGTGTAAATTATGGGTATATAAATTAAATATTAATTATATTTTCTATTATTTACCATTTTTGAGCAGCACATTTCGGTTTGTTTAACCAAACATTTTAACTGGAATCCACACAGACAATTGCTGCTGACTTTCTACACTGAGTTTGTCTTTGACAAAGGTTATTAAAAATTAAATTATAGCTGTTTTTTATTTGTTTGTTTGACCCTCACTGAGAGAGAACATTAGAAAAGTGCTCCTCCTTACTTATCTTTCATGTTTGTAATATATTCTGGACGTTAATACTTTAAATACTGTAGGGAAGACTGGTGTGAAGACTATATGACTATCAGAAAAATCAGCACATAATTTTGTTTCTCTCCATCTCTTTCTCATTTTCATTCTGTCTTTGCTCGTTGTCCGTAGTCGTGTCAGTCAGCTCCTCTCCCCCCTCCAATGGCTCCGTTTCTCATCCTTCCTTCTCTTCCTCTGAAATCATCTTTTATTACCTGCAAACCTGTGTCAACTCCACAGCTGGTGCCTTCATCACCACAGCCTACAGCCTCACAAGCATCCTCCTCCTCCCTCCATTCCCATTCTCGATGGTAGCCTACATGATCTGTGTCCTTTTGTCATTATTTGGTTGTATTCACCAGCAATCGGATAACGCGCCACGTATGAATGTTGGATGGAATAATCTCCTTTCCTTGTGACAAGGATGATCCGGTGTGTCCTATGCTAAAGGAGATATGAAAGGAAGCATTGAGCCACCTTTCCTTAGACAAATGGCAAAGCTCTTATTATGAACTACTCCTGGATCATTTCACTCAGTTAGGAACCTTCCTAAGCAAAAGGGACCGTTTGACCACAGCCCATGTGATTCACTGAGAGCAGTTTGCTGTTTTTCTGGAGAGGCCAGGTGCTGTTGCACCACAGTTCAGGTCACTCGTGCCAAATGTTCATCTGACACATCAAAATGGCGCAGTAGCTGCAGCTCCTGCACTCTGCTTGGTATCGAGATCGTAGTCATAGACACAACTCTCGTCGCTGGCGATGATTCTCCACGCGAAGTTTGGGTCGTTCTGGTTCAGTTGACACAGATCCTCAGACTCTGACACTGTGCACACACACACACACACACACACAAACACACACACACACACACACCTGTGAATCAAGTGCAGATGATGTTTCAGTGATGCAATCCTGAATATTTCTTTCCAAAGGGTTATTTTTGCTTGTACCTGTACATGTACATTACTGTGCAGCATCGTGGGAGCTGTTGATCATAGCTGGTGCACAGTGTGTATGACTTCAAAGGAAAGAAAATAAATGTATTGACTCTCAAATGTGTTTTCTTGAAGCCAATTTATTATTTATTCCAGAGAATAATCAATCAATGTAGAGTACACTACTTGAAGTTCATATTTAAAAACTGTGAGGAATTGTTTTCTGAGAAAGGAAGTGACAGCGTTTATTCTGCACCTGCATCCATGAAAAGACGACAAACTGCAAATGCAAAGTGAAGGAACGATGCTTTCTGCTTATACAACATGCAAAGAAAAGCCACAAACAACTAAACTGACACACACACTAAAATACAGAGTGACAACAGCCCAGTGTAGAAAAGTGTAGACACACAGGTGACAGAAGATAAGAGAGATCACAGTCGGACGACTTCAAACAGGGTGAGTTTATTCTGAAGATCTTATGATGCCAAGTTAGATATTGAAAAGACACGCATATACTGAAGCAGGTTTCTACAAAAAGAAGCTGTTTTATTGTTTAAAATACAGCTTGTTTAGAAAAAAAACATATTCTATTTATCATTAATACAAATAGGTGTATAGAAGACGCAACAATGCTGAACCAACTGAACAGTTTGTTTTCTATACTGCTGATTTTCTTAATAGAAATATCTTCACTATTTTAATGTTTTTTTACTGTAAAATAAGGCTGGCTGCCGTGACGCTGCTGTGGTGACACATACAATTCAACCCTGTCTCCTTCAATTTGTGTTTATGTGCTACTAACTTTTAAAGCATATGTGATTTTGAGTTGACATTACCACCTCTTTTATTTTTTTCCATTGAAATAATAAAATGCTAATGAGATTGTTAACACGTGGGAATTAGCATTTTATTTTATATATATATATATATATATATATATATATATATACAAATTGTGTGCACATTTTTAGACCCAGATACTCTTGGATTTGTAATCTGTGTCTAAATTTTAGCATTCCGTGCCCACGGATTGACGATCTGTACGCACAGTTTAGCATTTTGCGCCCATTGATGCACAGTACAGATTGTTGACCGTGGGCAGTGATTGGCTCTGTTTTCTTCAGCTGATAAATCAGGGGCCATGAAGAAACATAATTTTCTATTATATAAAATGCTACTTTAACAGACATACGTGTGACTGACTGTAGTCATTAATTCTGTGTGCGTTTTGTCATGCTAGTCACCGTAGCAGAGACACAAAGCCATATTTTGCGCTCATTAATAATTGGCATATTTTAGCATGCTAACTTGTAAAGCAAAGACATGTCAAATGAATATAGTTCTACATTTGACTTTTATCACTTGTTTTTTTTGTTTTTTGTTATTTTTGTTCTTTATCTTTCCCTCTTTTTTACTCTTTCTCTCTACCTCTTTGACATAGAGATGTTAGTAAACTCCTCCTCCTCTAACTCATCCCTTCCCCCTTCACCCTTCTCTTCCTCCTTAAGCCTTGGATATCTCCTCCTAAACTGCTTTGCCACAAAAGCTTCTACATTCAATGTCACAGCCTACACCATCACCATTACCCTCTTCCTCCTCCCTCTCTGCATCCTCGTCCTTCATGTGGGCCTCCAACGATGGCGCCAACAGCGCTCCAGCACCCCGATGAAGCACTCTGACCTGTTCACCTACCACATGGTCCTCATGGAACTGATCAATGTCTTTGGGTTTTGCCTCTCGTGTTGTGGTGCCTATGCTAAAATTTCACAGATGATATTGTTTGGTATCGTTGCTTTCTCTGTGAACTTTACTGGACTGATGTTTTTTCACATCATGACCTGTGTGGAGCGCTACCTGGCCGTCGTTCAGCCCGTCACCTACCTGAGTCTGAGGGAGGCAAAAGGGATCAGAATCAGAAATATTACCATTGGCTGTGTTTGGCTGATATGCTTTGCAGCGTCAGGTCTCACATGGGTCGAAGACAAGTTTGCCATCATCATCATCTATTTTTTCGACATGTGCATCGCCATTACTGCAGTCTCTTTCTGCAGCCTCTCCGTTCTCTGTGTCCTGTTTCGTCCACGGCCAGGAGATGGGGGTGGGGACAGACAGTCGATTGACAAATCAAAGCTGAGGGCGTTCTACACCATCATGGTCATACTGGGAGTGCTGTTGTTCAGGTTTGGGGGGAATATACTTGCCTTGGTTCTGGTTAATTTAACACTGTTGGAAAAAGATGAAAGTTGTGTTGTGTGGTTGGTTGTGCCCTGGTCCGCTCTGCCCAGCAGTCTGGCGTTGCCTCTGCTGTTTCTGCAGAGAGCAGGAAAATTGGCGTGCTGTAAAAGCAATAAAACCCTGACCTGACCAGAGGAGGAACAGATTTGAAGAGTTTGCAGTATATAAGAAATTAATAAAACCAACTCAGGATGCAACATCCAGTCCTTCACTTTTTAAAAACAAGACATCTGTCACCTCACAGAAACCCCATCCGTCAGCTTGATCGGCATGGAAACGTAGAGTTTACAACGCTGCAACTTTTCTCCATAGTGTTGCCATGTCATTGTTGCAACACCCATTATTCAGACCACTCAGTCAGCCGACAAACACACTTCTGGTCTGACAATGCAAAAAACCCTTTGCTCAGATGGCCCATTAGTCCGACAGTAAACCCCTCAGTCTCACCCCACTCTGGATCAGTAACATAATATATGTTTGACTTATATTTCTTATGACAGATCATTCACAGTGACATATGTTCGTATTTAGGACTGAGGGTTAAGTGTCTATGGTAAAGTGTCTTTGAGCAAGGCAGGAAGGGTCAACCCTGCACCTGCATCCATGAAAAATGACATGCTGCGAATTAAAGCTGCAATGCAACTCAAGAAGCAGGAAGTTTCACCGTAGCTCCTGCTGTCTGTCATCTACTCATGGTTATAACGTGATGTGACTCAAGGGAAAAATATCGATTTGTCTCTTACCCCGATGCATGATGGGTCAAATTCAACATCTGTGTGATTATTTAACAGCTTGTGGCAAGGTATCCTCCACCTGTCTGTACCGATGCTTCATGCCAGATATCGAAAAGCCCCCCTTTTTATTTTATTATGCGTGTATAGCTGTCAGGTTTCCTTGTGTTCACAACTCGACCGTACTCTAAAACAACAAACAAGGTGATTTTATTTTAGTGATCAAATTATAATAACTGCAGGTTCCTTTATTTTGCAGACTTGTTTTCGTTGATGTTAAAAAATAATGTTAAATAATAACACTAGTTTAAATTTTTTTATCGTTTTGCTGAAAATACAGCTTGTCTAGTGAACAACACTTAACTTTAAGATATTATATTTACTGTTGATATACTTATTTAATGTTTAAAGGCTTCTAAAGTTATTTTTTGTTTCATTATGTTGAACGAACATTGTTGGGCGTATCAAAGATGGAACCATACAAACCCAAAAGTTTATATTTTTGTTTTTCTTTTAAGTGCAGATTTTCTTTATAGCACCATCTTCACTATCTGAAGTGAATTATATTGTTAAATAAAACTGACTGACAGTTGTTACACTGCTGTGGTAACACCTAAAATTCAACCCTTACCAGTTAAGTACTTAATGACAGCAAATAATGTATAAATTTGTCAACAAAAACAAATTCTGAAACACAAGATTAACTTGAAAATATATGTTTTTTTTTTTAAATTCTTTGTTATGGTTATGTTCAAGCACTGCAGGCACTTCAGGGAAAGACAGATGTTGTTTATTCCAGAGAGAGTCTGCAGTGAGTACACAAGTTCATTAACCATTGATCAGTCCACCTTAAATACAAGTACCACAACTTGGAGAGAATTTAAGAGAACTTATTTGTCAAACCCATATACGGTACACTAACAGCAGTGAAATGTCTGAACCTCATCTTGTCAAACAGTTCAGCACGTTTGTGTTTGCTCCTCTTGAATAAAACGTGTAACTGCAGACTTGGTTGATAAATATTAATATGTATTAAAAGCATCAATTAAAGCATGAAATGCTGCAAACTACTGGATTGTGTTACCCTATTGAACGATGGCTTGGTGATGCTGCACTAACACTAACTACACTCGTCATTTCTAAATGAAGCAACACAATGTAAGCATACATAACAGTGTGCTTATAGTGAGAATGGTGTCTCTGTCATCCCACTTTGCTCCAAGACAGTTTGTTATCGCACCACATGACATACGTAAGGTTGAGCAGGTGTAATCTCCTGTGGAAATAAGGAGAATGTTTCCGAGTTTTCCCTCTCAAGTCCTCATCACTCTGTGATTAACACAGTATCCTGACAAACCCATAGCTTAAGTTAAAGGTGGAGTAAGTAGGATTTGTATGTTGCAGTTTGTCAACAACAGTAAAATTAGGCCCCTCCTCCCAGCTCAACGCATAAGTAGTATCATAACTTAGCGTGTACTATGTGTACTGTTGCTCTGCTTACCCAACTTTACACTGCAAGCTAAGTAGGAATATTACAATGTAACTGCCAGTGTTTGGCACCTACCTGTCCGAGAGAGCACATCAACTCTGCATCGCTGTTCATCCCCAGAGCTCCAAAGCGGCTGAAAGCCAAACTGAGATTCACTCTTATTCTGGAACTAGCTTTATCCACTTGGTTTTTCACATTATAGGGCTGTATTTCACTTCCGTATCCCCAACTTTCTCCAGCCTGAGCAGCATCCAATAGCTGTACTCTCAACCTCACCTGCACTGGCTGGGGGGAGAGCACCCTCTCCCAACCGAGCAGCTCCCAAGACAAGCAATACGTCAAAATACAGGCAGAGGGCAGTGTGTCTCCATACACATTCACTACCACACATTTATACAGGCCCAGAGATGATGATTGGGCAGCATTAGTATAAGTCTATATCTTATTTTTTTTTTTAGAAAATCCTACTGACCCCACCTTTAACCATTTAGCACTGCTAACCAGCTCCAGTTAGCTGGTTATCAATCATAGTATCAAGGCATTTTAATAATTAGTAATAATAATTAATAATTAAATGTAATCAATAAAGTGTGTGTACATGAACACGGATTTTAGGAGTGTTTCACGATGCTCACGAATGTCTTTACTGCCTGCAACACTTAAATTACACATAAGGTGGGACTGTCTGGCATGTTGCTTTACGGGTTAGAGTTATATTTGAAAGACAGGAGCCACTTTGCATTAATTGCGTTGATGCAATTATACATCTTAACGTACAACTATGACACTTGGAGTTCCCCAAGGCTCCATTCTCGGGCCTCCTCAAGATGTGCACACTGTGACTAGTGCAGATTATGGAACACAGCAAAGTATCTTTTACTTATTTGTTAACTTCATCTTATTCTTAACAACTTTACTATTTATGTCTTCATATGATTTTAAAATTTTTTATTTATAATATTTTCTTGTTTTTTGTTTGTTTCTTTGTTTTGCTTTGTTTTTTGTCTTGTCTCAATGCCTTCAGGTCTTACGCAAAGCACCTCAAATTGTCTTGTTGTTGAAAAGTGCTTAACAAATCAATTTGCCTTGTCTTGCCTTGCAAGAATGCCCTTCAGAAAGACACCGTATCACTTCCAGTGCTGTTGTTTTGCAAATTACCCTAATTATGGAAAACATTTGCTTTCTACATGCTGACAGAATAAATTCTGCATTAGTTTGTCATTATGCAAATAGCCCAAAGCCATGTTCCCACCAGTCACACATAAACATCTTATAAGACACATAGATACATGGAAGGCTGTATACACACACACACACACACACACACACACACACACAGACACGCACACATGCACACTTGTTATATATAAACAAAAAAACAGTGTCCAGGAGACATTGAGAAAACTCAGAGGAAGACCAGAGACAAGCACTCCTGACAAGGTTGGCATCCTTTAATGATATTTTAACATTTTTAGTCATAGTTTTTATGGATTTACTTGTCTGGACCTCAGTTGAGGTGTGAATATAATTATATCTTTAAAATGTGCAATTTTTGCTGGAAGTGGTCTAAATATAAGAAATTTTTTAAAGATTGTGTCTTTTTGTTAAATTCAAGTTGTTGGCTTCAAAGACGAAAGTTACTTTAGTACAAAGAACGCTTATGTCACTGATTTGATTATCTTTCAGACATTACATCTTTATTTCATCAATGCTTGTTTAAAATGCTTGATTGGAGTTTTTTCTTTTCTTAATTTATTTGGTATTTCTGTAGCATCTATTGATTTAACAAGTCAGCTTATCATACAATCTACAGAACATGGCCCGGGCCTTTTTTGTTTTATCTGCAGTGGCAGATAAAACTTAGCTTTGAATTATTTTCAGTTAAAGAGAGAACTTTATTAACTTGTCCGTTCGTTAGTTAAATGCAGGCTCCAATCTTCCTCCACTTTTACCTTTTGTCTTGATAAATTTTGCATTTTGTCCTTTTCAACATCACTAGTTTATGGTAATTTAAAGTGGATTAGTAGTGCAGCAATGAGGAAGCAACTGGAGTTAATGCGAGTATGAAACATTTCCATTAAGAAGTATCATCACCCTGCTGTTGTAGTGATGGAACGAACACGTGGGAAAAAAGCACATTATGGTGACTACACCGTGTCTGTGTTTAAAGTAAGCTGCAAGAACATCAGCTCTGTGGAGTTCACCTGGACTTGATCAGAGGCCAACCTGTTTTCATGATTGTGTGATTTCTCTCTTCTTTGTGTTTCTCCCTTCCACATCAGGCCCAAAGAAATGCATCTCAGCACCAATTCCTCGCCAAATGCCTTCCTCCCTCCTCCTCATCACTCTACTGCCAACTCCTCAAACACGTCCTTCCTCAACAACTGCTTCAACTCCACACCTGGGTCCTCCATCTTCACTGTCTTCACCATCACCAACATCCTTCTCCTCCTCCCTCTCTCCCTCTTTATCCTCTCCTTTGGTTTACAGCGTTGGCGCAAACAGCGCTTTAGCGAACCAATGAATCCCATAGACGTGTTCACCTACCACATGGTTGGCATGGAGATGGTTGGCATCTCTGCGTCCATTGTCTGCTGTTGTGGCACCTTCATTGATCACGTGAAGATGATGGGAGTGGGCTGTAACATGTTTGCCATCGTCTCCTGTGTGAAAATGTTCTTTCACGTCCTCACCTGTGTCGAGCGCTACGTGGCTGTTGTTCACCCAATGACCTACATGAGTCTGAGTAAGGCAGGGGGGGTCATGATCAGAAACGTCAGCATTGGGTGCGTTTGGGTAATATGCGCCGGACTTATTGCTTTAAGAATTCTCCTGAGCCGCAATTTCAATCTGATCTTGTTTTTCTGCAATTTGGTTTTCTCTTTAATCGTCATCTCCTTCTGCTGCTTCTCTGTTCTCCGCGTCCTGATTCGTCCAGCACCGGGGGAAGAATGCGGGAAAGAGGGGAACGTTGACAAAATGAAGCAAAGGGCGTTCATCACCATGACAGCTATTATGGCAGTGCTGCTGTTGAGGTTTGGGGGGAATCTGGTTTGCCAGGCTCTTGCAGCCTCGTCTGCGTTGAGCTTCAGTGTCGGCTGCGTGGTGCAGATATCAGGAATCTGGTTCTGTCTGCCCAGCAGTTACGTGCTACCACTGCTGTTTCTGCACCGAGCAGAAAAACTGTGTTTTAAATGCAAGCCTTAATCAGGATGACGCATTCTCCGTCTAATGAATGCAGCCAACACAAATATAAGGCAGGAGCCGACATACAAGTACCTGTATTTGAATAGACAAGAATCAAAATGGTTGCATTCAGTTGGTCATTTTGGTTATTTTTCCCATCTTCAAATAAACTTTTTATCTGCTTTTATATGTTTTTTTTTTTCTGGAGTCTATATCAAGTATCTCTGTGTCTAAATAAGCCTAAACTTCAGTCGCATTACACAAAGCGGTAACAATCAAAAACCTTCTAAAATTAGTTGCGTAATCTATCCAGCCGTGTAAAGCCATAAAATGTGACACTGCTGTCATCACGCACATTTAATTCATCATTGAAATGTAAATATGTACACTCAGAGCTCCCTGTGCAGTTTACTTATTAACACCACAATACTGTATAGAACACATTGCTCTTCATCAGTGATGCTATAAATAAACTGAACCTCCCAGAGAAGTATGTCAGTTTCCTCCTGCATAAGGTTGGCTGGCATCTGTCTGCTCCCTCTTCAGCAGAAATTGACAATAGGCTGCAGTGTCAGTCTGAAAGGAAATGAGGGGAGCTGATCTGATTGGCCATGATTGAACTCAGCTGTGACACACCTTTGATTATTTTATTCCTCCAACTCTACCATCTGCGCCAGGCTGCGCCGCAGATGCAATGGGTTTATGTTCACCGAATTACCAAAAGTGATTGCCACACCTATGTGCACTCCCAGGACTTACAGATGTCTGGGCTGCGCCCATGTCCAAGAAAATGGAGCACGGCGTGTTTTAGTTTGCTTGGTTTGGTTTAGATAAACTAAGGTCTGTTTGCCTGGTTAGTGGTAGAACTGATCAACAATCAATCACGTATTTCCGACTGGGCAAATAAAATCTATCATATCTTATTTTCCTACAAGCCAAGTATATATTCGGTATCCATGGTAACACATTTATACTTGTGATATTTTTCCTGATAAACAGATGCATGATTCCAATTCTGTACTTTTGTCATCAGAGAACATTATTACGGTACAAGACCCTTTTCTATGTTGTGTCTCTGTATACTCTCCATTCATATTCATTCTTTCATTCTTTCATTCATTCTTTCATTCAATTATTATCCCAAGCCACTTAACCTTTGCTGGGTCATGGGGGGGGCTGGAGCCAGTCAGGCGAGGGACAAGTCGCCAGTCCCCATAGTTTCCATTTGCAGTCTAATATTAACTACAGTGCTGATAATTAGCTGTGTCTTAATTAACTTTCTGTAACGGCAAAGGGCATAAACACATAAATCTTTGGCAAATAGTGCTGCACACAAAGTTATGTCACTCACTAATTATTCCTCAAAATGTTCCTAATGATGCACAGATGATAAAGGACGTTTTTCCATCCATATAATAAGATATTGAATCGCTTTGGTTGTTTTGGAAAAAAAAGTTCCTATGAATGTAACTGGAACAAAACTAAAATGCAATCATTAAAAGAACTACTGCTTGTGCTTTTGGTTGGCATAAAGATTTTTGAGTACAAAACCTGCAAATGTATAAAATGAAACAATTCAAACCACATTTCTGTTTAATTATGTTTATTCAGTGAAGCAAAAGGTCAGAACATATTCTGTCTGTCTTTTACAGGCAGTGATGTTCCTGATCTATAACAGTTTAAACTAATTAAGAGAAAATAAAATGTTTAGTTTCATGAGGGACAACACAACAAACCACACTGAAGCTTTTCTATCAAACTGGTGTAAAGATCCACAATCATATTTCTGCCATAAGGATGGTCATTTCTCATCCAAAATCATAGAACTAAATAAAAAGATAAAAACTATATTAAAAAGCTAAGGGAATTAGTTTATTTATTCAAAAAAAAAGATATATATTGCAAGGAGATGGACAGATTTTCAAAAGGTTCATTGATGATATGTAGCCTAATTAATTTTAAGAAGCGCTATAAAAGTCCTATCATT
The DNA here is from genome assembly GCA_029783665.1 of Naso thynnoides. NCBI lineage: Eukaryota > Metazoa > Chordata > Actinopteri > Acanthuriformes > Acanthuridae > Naso > Naso thynnoides. The sequence continues at coordinate 17,219,617 of JAQLOL010000016.1, read as the reverse complement.
AATTATTATTAATATTAACCATTGTACTATCTTGACATTTGGTTCAGACATTCAAATTTCTTTCAGGATGCACTTTTTTTTGTGAGAATCAGCAAATTTTAGCTAACAGGCAAAAGCCAAATGTTAAACTAAAGTCAAACAATAGATTTGAAATGTTTGAAGGCCAGTTTGACAACAGGAAAAACATACAGGGGAGATTGAGAAAGAATCATTGAGCTAAATTAGTATTAATACAACTACAAAAAAAAAAGGTCAAACCCAAATTTAAATGCTAAAAGTGATCATTCAGTTGTATAGGTACAGATGTGTGTTGCAGGGAGTTGCACAGCGACTTAATTCATTAATGAATGCTGTTTCCTCCTCCAGCATAACTGTTAAGGCAACGAGGCAAACAGTGCAGGACCGAAGGGTCGATCTGGTATTTCACCCGTTGGTTGGTCTGGAAAATTGACTTAGAACAAAATAACAACAATATTACGCAGATATAATACACAGAGGGCGTTTTGCAGCACACGTAGCCCGTTTCCACCGACATGTAATTGGTTCCCTTCTAGTTCATGCACCCAATTTTGAACTGTACTGAGCATTTCCACCAAAATTTACTTGGTTGGGAACCCAGAAAGTTGGTTCCCAGCTGGGACCTAAAATTGCAGTTGTTTTTTTTTCTTTTTTCTGGGAACTGAAATGTCCCAGTGTGCTGCACAAAGCCGTCTCTGTTGATGACATATCTGTGATCCCCATAATTCTGCTCAGAACCGATGGAAACGCAGACGGGTGCACTCGAGAGTGCCAAGGTCCCAAGAATCTGGAAGAGAACCAGTTTAAGCACCAGAGCCAGTTTGGTGGAAAACACCCACTACCTACTACACAGGGACCAATAGAACTTGACGTGCCCACTTTGGTTCCCAAGGAAGACCTGCTAGTTTTTAGGTTCCAGCTGGGATCAACTTTCTGGGTTCCGAACCAAGTTCATTTTGGTGGATGCACTCAGAACAGCTCAAAATTGGGTGTGTGAACCAGAATGGCACCAGTTTCATGTTTTAGGAGCTATTAGTGGAACTCAAATCTATCCCCATCCTCATCCTCATTTGGTGTTCTTACAGCATGCCAGCGGTCCTGCTCTGAGCAGAAACAGCAGAGGTAACACAACACTGCCAGGGAGGTTACAGAACACTCCAGACACCAACGCTACACAGCTGTGACCTGACACATTAAGATAAACCCACACCACATTCCAAACAAACCTCAACAACAGCATTACGAACACGACCATGATGGTGCAGAAAGCCCTCTGCTTTGCCTGGACCCTGTCTCTGTCACTGCCGGGCTCGCCTGGTCCCGAGCGAATCAGAACCCGCAGAACAGAAAGGCTGAAGAAGGAGACGATGATCACGGAAATAATCATCACACATAAATACATGTACAAGGAAACATTTTCTAACATCACCAGGCCTGTTCCTACGAAGCAAATCAGCCAAACGCACGCAATGATGATATTTCTGATTCTGATCCCTCTCTCTCTTTTCAGGCTCAGGTAGGTGACGGGATGAACGACCGCAAGAAAGTGCTCCCCACAGGTCAGGATATGAAAGACCGTCTCTCCATACCAGGCAAATGTCCAAAGAGCGAACCCATAATATATCATATCGCCATGTTCTACAAAGATCCCGAAACAGCAGAGGAGGCACCCGAAGATGCCAACCAGGTCCAAGGGGATCATGTGGTAGCTGAAGCTGTCGGAGTGATTCGCCACCGTGGTCTTTGGAGTAGAGCGCTGCTGTTGCCAGCGCTGAAGGCTCACGCAGAGGACGAGGATACAGAGAGGGAGCAACAGGACGGTTCTTACGATGAAGAATGTGATGTAGACGAAGGAGCTGGGTCTGGTCAAGTAGCAATTCATGCCATAAGGGAGTTCAGGGTTGATGGTGGAGAGGTTAGAAAGAAGAAGAGATTCATTGGAGGAGGAAGAGTTCACTGACATCTGGAAGAGGAGAAACATGTGACAGTCAAAAGGAGCAATGGGTTACTTCCTGTTGGCAACTGATATAACCTAAGATTCGAATATAATGTGAATACTGACTAATAAAAAAATGCCAAATTTCCAGAGAGATAACGTTCGTTTTCCGTCCATTGAAATTGTCCACACTCAAGTAATTTTAGGTAATGATTATCAGAACCAAGACCAACCTTTTCAGTATTTGCTTGTGATCTTTCTGCTCCTGCGCCTCCTCTCTTTGCATTTGTGTGTATCTGCTCCAGATATTCTGCACTGACTCTGCATTTTAAACTCATGTCACCCCCCCACCCACCCCCTTTATAATACAGTCAAATAATCTGTATTTGCATAAAAGCTAGAAACTGACCATCAAATTGACTGATGGGTGCATGATATCTGATGACTGCTCACCTGTGGCGCTCTTTAAACGTCACCCTGCTCATCCTAAAGCTGGCAGCTTTCCCGAGGTGAACAGTTCTACTAACTCCTTTAGGTGCTTCTTCAGTCTCTTTAACCTTCCGACGCCCTTGAGAGACCAAGTTTACAAAACTGGGATGGACGTCAGATCAAAAGCCTCGACCCTCGACCACTAAAATCTAAGGTCATCCTTGAATCCAAATAGAGATTTGTGCCCGATTTTAGGGAATGTTGTCATGGTGTACACATACGTGCAGCACTGAAACGACATATAAAGACTGTAAATACTTATCTGTCTGATACTGTTTAGAAACCACCTGCAGCGTGTACATAAAGTTACTTACTACATTACCTGTACGCTGTTTATCTCAGCATTCTTTTCTCTTTATGACAGTGTCCAGTTTGTATCTACATCTAAACATGTTTGCAACGTGAACTCTGTCACACATTGCAGTAATTTACCAGAATCCAGAATTTATTTCCCCATTATTCATGGAAATGACTGCTTTTGTTTGCCATTTTGTGCAGAAAATATATTCAAATGAAACCATTCAAACCTTTTATAGATGTTTTTGAATCGTCAAGACCTGAGTTGCACATTTTTTGTGACCACTGGTACGAGTGCAGGTATGATTTCCTGACTCTCGAGCAGTAGCAGCACCGTGATCTCCATCGACAGGCCAATGATGACCAACGTGAGGCTGAAGCCGAACACGTTTTGACACTACAGTGGAGATACAAAGATTTTAGATGGTGCTTGATGTGCTTACAGAACAAGATTTTTTCTGAGCATTTCAAGTGGAGTCCTGCAGCCGTTAGACTCCTAGAACAGTGTGAACAAAGATTTCTATGAGGTACATTTCAGCTGCACCTCATTGCAAAGAAAAAAATAACATCTGTAGTTACAAGAAAGAAATACAAAAAAACACACTGAAGTTTTCTTATACCAACTTGCGCAGAGATCCAGACACTTCTTTGATTCTGTCATCCTGATGCTCGTTCATAATGATCATGAAACTCAGAAGACAAAGACCAAAATCAAAAAGCTCATTACATTAAACAAACAAAAAAAAACCATCAAGTTGAAACTCCTGCTCGGGTTTCGCCTCATTTGCTGAAAGTTTCTAGACAAAGCCATGTAAATATATTTAAATGAAACAACTAAAACCACAATAATTGTTGTTTATTAATCATTGATGCAAAGTCACGTATCAGATTTCATGTGTTTTTTACAGGAAACTGATGTCTAAGACAAACTGCAATTTGAATCTATTAGAGAGGAAATCACAGTTTTAGTTTCAAAAAGAAAACAACAGATTCATTTTAAATACAAACTGGTGTAATGATTCAAAATGTTATTCCGTCTTGCATTTTCTATTAGGACTAGATTAGATTAGGATTAACCCTAACCACCTACAGTGCATTACAGGTGAGTTCACGGTGTGTTATATTGATATTGTATTATAATTTTAGTTTAGAGACAGGCTTCATAGGAAGTGTAATCTTTTTTTTAATTATGATCAGATTAAATTCCTTTCTTCACCTGGTATTTTTCTTAGAACATGCAAATATTCCTGCTCTGAGTAGAAACAGCAGCGGTAACACCAGTTTGGAGGGGAAATTAACCCAGACGCCAGACAGGTATGTGACACAGTCAGGAGTTTCTGTCATGGAATAAAAAATATTACACGACAGAGTGTAGACAGTCCTCAACAACAGCACTCCCAGTATGACTGTAATGGTGTAGAAAGCCCTCCTCTTTGATTGGTCAGCCCTTTGCCTGTCACTGCTGTGTTCACCCGGCCCTGGACGAATCAGAACCCACAGAACAGAGAGGCTGCAGAAGGAGATGATGATCACACAGAAAATCATTAAGCATAAGTCCACGAACGTGGCGAAGCGGTTGTCAAACTGCAGTGCTGTTTCTATAAAGCTTAACAGCCAAGCGCATCCGATGCTGATATTTCTGATTCTGATCCCCCTCTGGCTTTTCAGACTCAGGTAGGTGACGGGGTGTACCACAGCCAGGTAGCGCTCCACACAGGTCAGGACGTCAAAGATGATCTCTCCGTACCAGGTGATGGAATAAACAAAGTATCCCACCTGAAATATGTTTCTTTGTTTCCTCAAGATGCCACAACAGCAAAGGATGCTCCCAATGACACCGACCAGCTCGATGATGACCACGTGGTAGGTGAAGCTGTCTGAGTGACTCGTCACCGCTGCTGGGGAGGTGGAGCGCTGCTGGCGGCACTGCTGAAGACCAAGGTAAAGGATGAAGACATAGAGAGGGAAGAGGAGGCAGCTGTTTGTAATGAAGAATGTGGTAGCGATGGCAGAGAGAGATCCATTAAAGAAGCAGTTATGCGGGTCATAAGGCATGTAGGTGCTGGAGGGGAGGAGGGAGTCACTGGAGACGGTGGTAGAGTTTGCTGGCATCTGGAAAGGAAGACAACATTCAAATGGGAAAAAAGATTTAAAATAAGAATAAATGTGCCTTTGTGAAAATAAAACCTAACCAAAGGGAAAATGCAAAAGAGTCCTAACTACAACCAATTAAGTGTAGCCAGGCAATCAGCTGCCACACAGATAAATAAACAAAAAACACACTTAAATACACAAATGTCTTCAAGGGGTTTTACATAAATGCAAGTGCGAAAGTTACATTGTACATCAACTATGTGTTTACCACTCGGCTACATAAGTAAGGAGACCAACCTTCTGAGAATTATGTCTTGGACCTTCTTTCCTCTGCAGTCTGTTCCTGCCTGTCAGCTCCGCTCTCTCACTCTCACTGTGATTTTAATTCAAATGACAGCGAGAACACACGGCTGCAGCTGAACAATATCTAAAGAAAAATTTGCCTTCTGTTATTATTAATAGTGTTGCTGTTGCCACATCTTCTTTGCATTTGCTGCATGAAAATTTTTATAAGGGCAGGGACCTGGTTGCATAAGCTAAAAAAAAAAAAAAAAAAAAGATGACACACAGTCAACATTAAATCAGACAGCAGCTGTGACTGAAAGGATGGGTGTGCCACGCACACCTTAGGCCGCGTTTACACAGGAGCAGCCCCAGTAAACACACAACAACAACAACAACACAAAGACCCAGGCACTTTAGTATGCATGTCAGGCCAGTAGTCGGCAGTGTAACTTTGTGATGACATTCTGTCGGAGCTGCCAAAGTTGCTCACTTCCTGTTGCTGCTAAGCCCTTAGCAACCACGAATTAAAGAAATTCAGCTTGTTGACAGTTACTTACTGCGCTGGTAACGTTAGCCACACCAAGACGGGCTAACTTTTTAACGTTGCACACCACGGTGGTGGTAGCACAACACTGTGTCACATAGCTGAGCGATACGTCATCAGTTTCTAGCACGACTGAGCTGGAGGCTTAGCTAACAAAGAATGGGGACAAAATTGAAAAACTGCTTTTTATTTCGAAGCTCATACCCTGTATGGTATGTTTGATGGCCTCAAAAGCTCATTTAGTGAGCAGTTATTAATGCCTCAGTGCTCTACTGAGCGCTTGAGAAGGTCTTTTGTTCCTGCTGCTGTGAAGGACTTTAATGATCACTGTTGTTAAAGGGGTCACATTATGCTTTTCTGTCTCTTTCAGCCTATAAATGATGTTACAAAGTCAGATAATTGTTTTAAATGAAGCCAGAGTGTGAAATCATGAGGTCAGGGTGTGTAGCAGTAATCCCTGTGGGCTGTGTCTAACGGCTTGGAACGCTTCGTTCTCGTCAGTTTCTTTAAATCTCAGCCCACTGATGTGTCACAGTGTGCTGGGCTTCTCTATAGGTTAATCTGGAAGGTGTGTGTTTGAACTTGCCAATCAGAGCAGAGTAAGCCTTTAGAGGCGGGGCATGAGGTAAAAGTCCTGGAAAAACCAGAGCTGCTGCAGTGAGCTGAATGAGAGAACAGACGAGGTTTTTTTGGGCATCAAAGCATGTAAAGCTGCTCTAGTAGTGACCAAGAATAAAATATGAACCCCAAAAAAATGAGCATGATACAACCTCTTTAAGGTGTCTTATATGTTGTATGTAATCGTCTGTTTAATTTTTTTTGTTTTAATTGTTGTGTAATCGCTCAAGTGGCAAGCTAATTTCCCCTTGGGGATCAATAAATGCATCAATCCATCCAACGTAGCTGCACAGGCAGTTTTCAGCTCTGTGGGCGTGCCGTATCATGACACGGAGACAAACTTTAACAAACTTTACTGATCCGTTGAGGCGAGAGTCGTCCTGCAGCCCGACCGTCT
>JAQLOL010000016.1:17172479-17192446 GCA_029783665.1 Naso thynnoides | reverse complement strand
ACACGTGTTCTCCTCCCTCATTCCCTCGTCTTCCTCAAGTCTGCTGCTCTCACTGCATCCTCTCCTGTGTGTGTGTGCGTGTGTGTGTGTGTGTGTGTGTGTGTGTGTGTGTGTGTGTGTGTGAGCCTGTTTGTGACATGCAAGCAAACTGTCACACTTTAAGTCCTCCTATTAGCATTAATTAGCAGACAAACTATGTAATGTACTTGTATGCAGATACGAGTATTTAATGTATTTGTGAACAAATATGTGGAAGCTCATTTATTAACAAAAAATTAATGACATGAAAGTAAAACAATCACTCTAAATTGGTAATAAATAAATGTTAAGACATCTTTATAACTCGGACACAATTTAGTGTGTGAAAAGCTACATATTCATGTTGTATATTTCTTATAGATGCTGATTATATTAATTTACTGCAGTCTAATTTTGTACTTTCTATGTAAAAATAATGTTCTTTTTTTCAGAGTTCTCACCCTATTGTTAAATTGGTTTGCATTTGACTATTTCTTGAAGTTTGTTTAGCGTTTATTCACCAATAACTTTCAAAATGTAAATAAAGGAGACAAAAATGGTCCTCTCCTTCCAAAATCAAGTAAAAATGGCTTAACATCTTAGCATTACTGTAAGGTTTGTCAGGGAAATTTTCCTTGTTGGAATGTAAAGTTGCAAAGTCTTAGAAGAATCACAAACGCGGCACGATGAATCATGTTCTTTAATACATGCATGCACGGAGGGAAGCCCTCTGCACAGTGTTCTCTGTTGACTGTCTGGTTTTTGTGACTTACATAGGCCTACTGTCAGGTCAGGTAACACTTATGGCTGTCCATCGGTTAGAACTCATACAAATCTGGCCAATGACCATCAGCTGTACAACTCATCTGATTATTTTATCTAGATCACCACACTCGTGCAGCGGCCCAAGAATTCTCCTCTGAAACACAGAAAAACAAGACAATTCCACATCACATTTCAAAGACCAAATTACACACACCCTCCTGCAGTGCCTCTCATAAGAAATACTTAATTCAGACTTTAAAACCCTTATTCACTTCCCACAGGTTGCCAGGCAACAGTCAGCGCATAACTTCCTTTTTACACTTTTAAACAGCTTTGTGTGCAGATTAAATGAGTAAACATCTGTTTATTTGTAAGCTCCAGAGTTGCTGGTATGGAGTCAGAGTTGGGCTAGCAGTTTCCATATGTTTTCAGTCTTTGTGCTAAGCTAAGCTAAGCTAACCAACCGCAGGCTGTAGCTCCTATTTACCATACAGCAAGATAAGAGAGTGGTCTCAATGTAATGTTGAAGGCAAAGAAGTAAAAGCACATTTTTAATACACCAAATAATGTGACAGTTTTTCTATTTGTAACTTTCCTTGAATGTTTTCACTCTGTGGTTCTGTCAAACTGCAGCAGCTGTTCACCGCTGCGTCAGTGAGGGATGTAATGAGTTTTGGAGAGGACGCGACTTTAAATAAATGTACCTCTACAGCATAATTTAATTTGTTTTAATCTGATTCAAGTGAGTTTAATTTGATTCATCCTTCTCTAATTTGTCTTTTGCTTTGAGCTGTTCCTCTTATGCCACAGCTGAATAATGGCTTTTTAATTACTCGATAAAAGCTCATTAGGGTTTTGGATTTTTGTTCTTTCTCTGTTTAACTGAAAGTCCAGCAAAATGTGATCAACAAAAACATCAAACAAACTTTGGATTCTGAGTCAGTTTGTGGTTGCTGTGGCTCCTTAAAGCTTTTTTTTATTAAAGAGTTTTTGCTTTTTGTTTTTACTCAGGTTCCCTCTCTGATGATGGACAGCCAGTTTTCAGAGTTCACGCCGGACATAACTCCCATCATGCTCGCTGCTCACACCAACAACTACGAGATCATCAAACTCCTCGTCCAGCGGAAGGTGACTATACAAGTGTCTGTCTGCAGAAGTCAAGAACATGCAGCAAACCTTTGACGAGGAATAACATGTTTAAACTCTTTGTTTGAACAGCTACATGTTATTATTTGGGTTTTTTTAATAATATTTTGTAATATTTGTTAATAATATTTGTATCAATGAGATGACGGCTCTGATTAATAAACTCTTATTTTGTTGTGATTCTGTGTAGGTCACGATTCCCAGACCACATCAGATACGATGCGACTGTGTTGAGTGTGTTTCCAGCTCAGAGGTGAGTTAATATTTCTCTGCTAATGCGCTCCCAAGTTTTGATTTGCAGAAAAATTAAACACAGCAATTTCTTCCATTTGCACATTTACTGTCAACATGGTTTCTAAATGATTAAAAACATTTCCAGTTTTCAGAGTTCACTGAAGTTCAACTCCTCCGACCCACTATTAAATCTTTCTTCAGTAGATTAAATCACCAAGTGTTTGTCTTGTTCTCAAAATTTCAATTTACTGTAAATAACGAAAAACATACTTTTGTGTGAGACAGTCTTTAGGACAAATTGTTTGGTACTGAAACTGGTATCAAGACTCAACACTAAAACCTACAAATGCATAATGAAAGTGGTTAAAAAAAACCTAAAAAAAAAAGTTGTGGAGTTGAAAAGTGTCTTCATCTTACCATAACATAAATGCATTTCAAGAATATCAACTTTCAAGTTTATTTCTGTAATTCTGTAATTCCAGCCATAAATAAAAATACATACAGAGGAGCAACATCATGCTTCTCAGGATCCGAGTGCAAGAGAGCAATAAATAAATCAAATACCTAAAGAAACACATAGTTTAAAACAGAAAGCAACAATAAAAGCAGCAGAGTATAGTACTAATTTAAAAAATGCAAACCCTGCAAGTAGGCATCAAACATTTAAAATAGTATAAAAGTCATTAGAAAGGTAGATTATTTTGCATGTACAAGGTTCAAGGTGCTTGACTGTTTATAAATCTTATGGCATGTGGAAAGAAGCTGTTGTACATTCTGGCTGTCTTAGCTTTGATGGAGCAGTAAATCTTTTGCTGGAAGGCAACAGCTCAAACAGTCCATATGCAAGTGGTGAGAGTTCCTCACAATGCAGAGACAGAACAAAAACGTGCAGAAAGTGGAAAAAGCAAAAATTCTATCAAAGTAAAAAACACTCTACGCTAGATACAAATAAAAACTAAACAGACTCAATCCTTCCAAGATTCATTCAAGTCAAATAAGACTCAAAGTCCACAAAATGCGCTCATGATAACAACTCTGCGTCTGCAGGTCGACAGTCTCCGGCATTCGCGGTCTCGACTCAACATCTACAAGGCTCTGGCCTCGCCCTCGCTTATCGCTCTGTCCAGTGAAGATCCCATCCTCACGGCCTTCAGACTGGGCTGGGAACTCAAAGAGCTCAGCAAGGTGAGAATATTGATGCCTTTTGATGGGCGTTTACTGGAAATGTACAGAGTTTTTCTTGCAGAAGAAGCTGCACAAATGGTGGACAAAAGGTTCGGTGTGCTGTGCACAGACTTGTTAGCAAAGTGCTTTGAGATGTCTCGTGACTTCTGCCAGTTTTTCCTTTGACAATATACAGCTGCTAACCCTCAAATTAAATGGAACACCAAGTGACGGTCGCGATAAAAAGTCGTTCCAACAGTTCAGTCCTCCCTGGCATCGATTCTCCACATACCTCAGTGAACTTTACTGGACAGAGGCCACATCCGAAACTGCTCAAATGTCTGACATCATTTATGTTACTTATTGTATCAAATGTTTTCTTCTTCCTATATTTTATCTGATACTTTCTGTTTTTCTTTGTTCGTTCTGGCACATTGATCACAGGGAGCTTCATATCTCTGTCACTATCATTTTCTCTATTTAATTACTTGAGGCTAAGAATATATTTTGTCTTTTGTAACAAGATCAGTTCTCCTTTTCTTCAGTGTGCGATAAAGGCTTCAAAGGCGTTCTTGTGTTGCTGATGGACTTTAATAATAATCTCTTTTGGGTTTCATTAGTTGCACATGGAGCTGTTGCAGCAGTGCAACACTTTCAGTCCTGACACTTAAAAGATTCATAATAAATATTTCCAGGGTGTTTCCTTCCACTTTCATAACCTGCACGATCTTCCTCTTTTCAGGTGGAGAATGAGTTTCGTCAGGAGTACGAGGAGCTGTCGCAGCAGTGCAAACGCTTCGCCAAAGACCTTTTGGACCAGGCCAGGAGTTCTAGAGAGCTGGAGACCATCCTGAACCACCGAGACAATGACCAGAGCGAAGAACTGGACCCCCGACAGTGTCACGACCTGGCCAAGCTCAAACTGGCCATCAAATACCACCAAAAAGAGGTAGGATGAGAGTGCAGTTTATTTTCTGCAAACTTAAAGCTTTAAAAAGTCGGTCAAACCCTTTAAAATGGGAGCAAACCACAGTCATGCTGCTGAAATGAAATGTGGGGGGGTTTTTGGTTCTGGAGAAGTGGACGTTGAAGGAGAAAGGTTGTTCGCCTGAGACTGTGGCTGTTGTGTTTGTGTCTGCAAATATGCTGAAAACTGAGAGCATAGTGGGTTTGTGTGTGAGCTGTCATATGTACTTTATATTAGTATGCATTTGATTGGTTTTCAATATAAAAAAAAAACAAAAAACCTTGATTTCCATATTTAATGCACTTAAATTTACTTAAAATAACATAAAAGTAAAAACAAATGTAGAGAGGCACATGTAAACAACAATGGAAAATTGTATACTTTTTTATTTGTTTGACATGTATGCATAACACATGCTAGATGTTTGCAGCATAGATACACACATTGTCATGTAATACATAAATATCCTGTATTTAGAATTATTTTTATGTATTTACAAGATATATCCATCAGAGCCTGACAGATATATCGTTTGCCGATATTATCGGCTGATATCGGCCTGTCACAGATATATTGGTGTTGCCCTATTGCCTTATTCTCCGATAAGCACCGATATTAAAAGGTCAGAAAAAATACTTAGACCAGTGATTTACAATTTTGTAATTATGAAGTTTGTCCAGCAGAGGGCAGTCTGTTATTTATCGGCCCCAAAAGATCCAAAATCAGTCGGGCCCTAATATCTACAGACCGCACATCACATATAGGAAAATCTAAGGGCTTATATGGTTGTTTATCATTTTTTCGTATTCGACCATTGGAGGATAATGGACCAGAGCCCTCTGCCCATTAAAACACAACTTGTAGAACAGTGTTGGTTTATCTTTGAGGAATTGAAGGACTTTGTTGATCTCCTCTCAGGAATCCTGTGAGGACAGCAAGAATTCAAGAGCATGTAAGAAATAGAAAAAGGCAGAGTATAAAAACAAAGGGAGGGCAGGTGAGTTGGAGGGGAAAGAAGAGGGGAGGAAGAGTTAGGTAAGCAGGGAAAGCGTCGCATTGAGTGCGATAACAAGCCGAACAGATACAAAGCGAGCAAACACCACTGAGAGATTTAATGGAACACAAAGAGAGGCGAATAGAGAGCTGGAGGGATCAAGTGAGCGCATGAGCGAGAAAGAGATGGAGATTTGATGGGATACAGTCAGAGGATGAAACACAGCGAGAAATCCCAGAGGCATTTTCCGTCTCTCCTATCTCTCCTTGCCTGTCTGTCCGCTTTCTGTTCGTGTCTCCAGCTTTCTGCGACAGAGGGATACTGCCAGACAGATGTGAGAGGACAGAGTGCAGGGAAGAGAGGAGGGATGACAGCAAGCATGGGTTGATAGGTGGATGGATTGAGGGAGACGGGGAGATAAGAGCAGGAAGTGAAGTGCTCTCTCTCCCGAGGAGAAGAGGTGACACAGGTAAAGATCTGAAGAGCGAAGATAGATCGAAGGAGCGCTAGACCGTCTGACCACATGTTTTCTGTCCCTTGAGGAAGAGGAGGCACAGGGATAAAGATTTAAAGAGTTTGCACCAAGTCAGAATTTTTAGTTTTCGCTTCTCACAGAAGCTTTTATACCGTTATGCTTTATTTTCATAGGTACAAGCAAAAACTACAAAATTAAAAAGACACAAGGATGTACTCCACATCTTTAGATCATGAGGCAAATGAATAAATTCATAAAATTAGAAAAAAAGCTTGACTTAAAAAGCTTAAAAAGCTTACGTACAAAGAGGCTACAGTTGCAGGTAGAGTTTCTGTCCGACTAGGATTGAATATTAAGTAATGGAATTTTCAAAAATAGCAACAACACAAAATTACAGTGCTATTTTTGATATTTTTTAGAAAAAAAAACAATTTTCTATGCTTTTGTCAGTTCAAATGAAAAGTTTCCTTAAATGTTAATTGTTGTTTAAATAAAACCAACCGTGAAATATTTGCTAACATGCTAAATGTTGCATACTAATCAGCCAGAGACGGAGGTTGGACGCACATCGTTTTGGTGCAAGGAAATCAGAAAATCTGCATCAGTGAAGGACAGTAAAGTGTGCACACTTTATTTAGGCTGTAAATATTTTATCATTTTTGTTGGCAAGAAGTAAATGTGCAGATGTTGCTTTATTCACGCTAACAGGGTAACATTTTGAGTGTTTTATGCTAACTGTTAGCTGTTAGTTAATGAATGCTAGACTCACAGCTTAATTTGCATAACAATACATGCTACATGCTAAAGTTAGCACATTCAGCAGCCTCATTTTGAGCATGATAAAATGTTGACCTAGCGTTCAAATACAAATAACAATATTTTGAATTAGCATATATTTTGAGCATTGCTAACTGTTAATCTGCTAGCTGTATACTGCAGTGCTGCCAGGTCTCACGCATTATGCTTGAGACTCACACAAATTACCCTTTTCACCATTCTCAAGCCACACCTCCAATTTCTCACGTAGCGAAGCGCCTTTTATAGACATTTACAGCTAGGCAAAAGTTTGGTCACCTTTCAAGGCGCTCCCCGGCTGCAAGAAAATCATTGGCTAATGTCACCTATCGTCCTGTTGACCAGTCATCTACTGTTTGTAGTTCAACCTTTCGCAAGAAATTTGTTCATTCAAATACAGTTGATCCTGTAAGGTCAAGATCATTTAAACGCATGGTTGGCCTCACGTCATCTGGACTCAAACTGTAGCTTACTGCATACACTGATCGTGGTAATGATGTTGGCGTATCGCATTTGAAGCGCTTTTTTATAACATTAATTAAGGCCCATCTCTACGAGGCTGGACAGTATGTAGTCTGCTGAGTTATGTATGGTGGCAGCCCCCATACTGTAGGCTACGTGCTGACATGCTGGTGTCCTGAATCTTATACGTTAGCAGGTTAATATGCTAATGCTAACGTTATTATGCTAACTTTGTTCAAATAAAGCAGCTCAGACATACGTGTAGTTCAGTGGAGGGACAGGAGTGTTGACACACTCCCAGACCTGGAAGACTGAACAACTTTTCACTTTTGTAGTTACGGGAACTGGGCAAAGGATCAAGCTGATGGAAGGAAGTGAAGTGCTTTTCCAGGCTACTGGATTTAGGAGGACGGGGGCATGAATTGACTGAGAAGTGGAGTGTTTTTCTTGTCTAGGCAGGAGCAGTGCCACGGGTGAAGATTTAGGAGGAAATTTAATTCTCTGGTACGATGGACGAAGGTGGTGGAAGGAGGGAAAGGACATCTCTCTAAGTAGTTGTGGCGAAGAACATTGAGGTGAATGGGATGAATATTGCTTACTTGCCCTTGTGTAGTAGTGACAGTGGTGATGATTTAATACATAACAAGGCTCAGTAAAGAGGCCGAGGCAGTGAGATGCCTGAGGAAATTAGCATATAAATTGAGAACTTAAAAAAACGCTTTATATAGATAATTCAACGTGCAGCTCGAGCATCAACTCCTCATTGACCAGAACATTACAGAAACTGCGAGCAGTGAGCAATTGTGAAATAATTGCCTCAAATGGCTGAAGAACGCCTCATTTATCTCCGTATGTATTTTACATAGGAGGTAAAATAGATTTTATTTCTGTACATTAATAAATTCTCTGTGTCCTGATAGCAACAGTGCTATCGCTGAAAAATTCTCTTTCTAGGCTGATAAAAACATGATGATAGATCCCCTTAATCTTACATACTGGAGCTTTAAGTACAGATAAGCTCATATTTTCTCCACCACTTTGCACCTCACACAGTAAAACACTAATGAACAATCCATCATCCTCTCTGGTGATGTGACTCACAGGAACTTAACTGCAGTCTTCCTCTCTGCTGTCTGCCTGCCATCGACTACACCTTGCTGGGAAGTATAATTGGCTACAGCTCCGGCAGTGCAGTCCTCTGAGCGACACTTGCACAAAAAGTAGAAAGTCGTATTTTTCAAAACATCCCGCGGCTTTCTGGAGGCTGCAGGAGCGACTCTCGATCCTAAAATAAGACATTTTTTCAAATTTAGACCGAGGAGAGAGAGACGGGGAGGGATAAGAGTGCTATGAGAAGAGTTAGAAAGCAACTGAGAGGGAGAGAGAGAGATGTCAGCAGCCACAACGACATTCTCAATGTGGTGAGAGGAGATGGAAGGTTTACTGGAGAGAGGAAGATGAAGTGATGAAGAGAAAAAGGGCTGTTACCGAAAGTATGTGTCTGCCACTGACTGAGACAGAAACTCACTGAAACATGTCCTACGAGCTGGAAACTTGATAAAGTGTCATTGTGGTTATTACACGATAATCCAAGGATTCAGTTTTGCATTTTAATCACTGATTGTCTGAAAAAATACTAATGTTTGAAAATATTTTATCCATGTTCTCAAACAAATGTTGCATTTAACAAAAGGCAAAATGCTGTCGATGAGTTTTGCCTAAACACAACGTGCTATAAATGTGACAAAATATTTTTTATATTTTGCAAAATATTCATAAAGAAGCAAACAGAACAAACAATCATGATCATCTTTTTGTATTTGACAGTTTTTTAACATTCGTTGTTTCAGACTCACCTGGAAAAAATCCAGTAACAAGTCTAATAATCGATTTTTAATCAGGGTTTTTTTAAATTGGCCCATTGATAAATGTATGATATAAATGATGAATTTCTTAGTTGATTATTGTTTGATAAACTTGATGCAACTTGAACTTATCATTGATTTTACTGACATAAAAAACTGTCACAGCTTTTTTGTCAGAAAGTTATTGGTGCAAGTTTAGCATGAATAAAATTTACCTTTAGGTTTTTTTCTTTGCATGTTTGCATTTTGGCAGTTTACAGTTTATTATGTAAAACTCCATAATTTTATACATACTTCATTCTGCTTTCATGCCACAATTTTCCACTCTGTCTGAATCACAAAACAATTTCAAATTTAGAACTGATGTTGAATCAAATCATGAGCCCAAGATTAAAACTGAATCGAATCATGAGATACTGAAAGATTCACACCCCTATTTTCAAACATGTACAATAAAGAACAATTTGGATCTGAAATGTGGTGGAGCAGAAGTATTAAATACTGTATGTACTCAAACACATTACTGTTGCAAATGTACTCAGTTACTTTCGAGCTCTGGGTGCAAAGATGAAATAGAATCAATCATTTGCAGAGGAATCCTTCGTAAACTCTGAGCAGTCAGAGTGTCTGTTTGTCCTTCTTGTATGTAAACACATTTAGATCTCGGCTGCATTAAAAACTCTGAAAGTCTGCAGACGACAGACGCTCCCACAAATGTGACTCTTGTCTGGCAGGATTGTCTCACCATGAGCTATCATGCCAACAAAAGTCGCTGAAGTGACAGAAAAAAAAAGCTGAAAGATGAACAGAACAAGCAGAAAAACAAACACACACACGGAAAGAAAGAAAATGTGGAGAATAAAAGAGAGACAGCTGTCACAAAAATCAGACATATTCAAAAGTGTTTGCTAACGTGAGAGACAGAGGAGAGGAGACGAGAGAGAAAGGAGAGTTGGAAGTGAACGAGTTTAGAGGAGTGATGCACAGACGTGCAGCGGGTCAGCAGGACCGAAGGACGAGCGGAGAGAAGACGTTTCTGTTCTTCGCTCAGCGACCTGTGGTGCTTTGATTCGCACCGTTCAACTGAAAACTTCTGCAAAAACCACCACAAATAAAAAGATACTGACTTTTGTTTGAATACATTATGTTAATGGTTTGGGTAATAAGAAAATATCAACACATACTGATATGGGAATGTTACATTTAGCAAATTTGTATTGATTCTCAAAAACTCAACTGATTTTTAGTCAACAGTTCATATGCAAAGATTTGTGACACGTTCATTTTGTTTTTTTTAACTCGCGACAGCTTGTGAAAACAAAGGAAATCTACTGAAAATCAGATTATGTCGATACTAACGAAAGCAAAACCGGAAATTTTTAAAGTCTCGATAGTGACTGAAGCTGAAAGCAAAGGACGAAAATGTCGTGATAAGAAAATAGAGACGTGGTCATCAAGGATGCAGGCAGGATCACCGGCCCCTGGACGCCATGACGACGACAGATGTTGACAAACAAACAGATGCCACATTAGCCTCTCCAGATGCCCTTTGTGTGTGTGTGTGTGTGTGTGTGTGTCTCAGGAGATGGTTGATAACCAGAGTCAGGACACTTATGTAAGCCTTCCACGTTCTGCAACTCTCACTGTCACGTCTTTCTTTACCTTCGCCGTCTCCGTCTCTTTCCCTTCATCTTTGTTTGTCCCTCCTTCCATCTGTCTGTGCGGTAATGTCACGTTTCACCCTTTTTTCACAGTTTCACCCTCTTGTGTCTATTCCTTTCATCTTCTTGCCTCATTCACTTGTTCCTTCTCTCTCCTCTCAGTCACTCTTCTTCTCTTCTTCTTTTTCTTGCTGCCTCGTTTGTTGTTTTATCTCCAGATAACCTCCCTTTAACTCTCTGCTTTGTTCTTTTATTCAGCGTCTATAATGAGTGTGTGTGTGTGTGTGTGTGTTTGTGTCATATGATGGAGGTCGAGGTGTCACACACTAAGTGCTGCTACCGTCTATCACCAGGCTTTCAGAGCAAATTATATAACACTGTGAAAGTGTGCTTGTGCGCGCGCGTGTGTGTGTGTGTACCATGAAATCAGCGAGCACCTTTCCCCAGAACAGGAAGCTTTGGATGAACTCTTACTTTCCACAAGTACAGGAACTTTGGGGGCGGGGCTTGCTGTGCTGAACATTTCTGATTGGTCGAGCACTTGCAGCTTCTTATGCTTCGATTGAGCGTGACAAACTGTGTGTGCGTGTGTGCGTGCGTGCACGCTTTGCTTACATGAGTGCAGATGTGTGTGTGTTTGTACAAGGGTGTGTGAGTGTTAGCACGTCCCCGTCAGCATTCTGCAGCGTGAGTGCAACACACACTCCATGTCTCTGTGGATCAGTACACACACACACACACACACACACACACACACACACACACACACACAGACGGTCCAACTCAGCATTCCGTACACTCCTCTCCGGCTTGTTCTTCTCCTTCATCATCCCCTCATTCTTTGCTCCTTCTCCTTCGTGCCTTTTTAACCTTGTGCTTGCGTCTCGGGGGAAACCTGCTCATCCTCAATTCTTTAACTCCTCCCTCCCCCCCCAGCATTTCTCTCCTCCTTCTCCTCCTCCTCTCTCTGTGCTCCTCGCACAGCTACTTTCTCTCCTCTTGTCTCCTTCCCTTTCTTCTCCTCTCCCCTTTTATTTTCCTCTCTTTGTTTCATTTCCTTTTTTTTTATCTCTTCTCTTCTCCTCCTGTTTCTTTTTTCCTCCCTTTTATTTCCTTTCCTTCCCCTTTTCCTTCCTCCTGTTGTTTCCTTTCCTTTCTCCTTCTCTCCTCTGTTTTCCTCTTGTTTCCCATCCTCTTTTTGGTTCCATCTTCATGTCTCTTCCTTCCACCCCCATTTTCCTCCTTTCTCCTTTCCTCTCGTCTCCCTTTTTTTTGTCCTCTCCTCTCTAATCTTTTTCTCCAGTTTCTTCTCTTCTCCTCCCTTTGACTCTTCTCTCACCCATTATTCCTTTTCCTCTCTTCTCCTTTTGTTTCCCACCGCTTTTTTTTTCCTTCTCATTTTCTCTTCTTTCCTCTTCCTCCCTCTTCCCTCCTCCCTCCTCTGGAAGTCTGCTCATGGTTATTGATCCGACTCTCAAGTTCTCCTCAGAGGAATTACGTAACGCCAAAGTAACTTTGGGTTTCAACTCAGTGGTTTCTACATAATGGGTAAATTGCACACACTAATGCTCACACACACACACACACAGACACACACATTCACACCACAGGTTACCCATCATGCCAAGGGCCTGGAAACCTGAAATAAACTCTCTGATTGGCTGTTTGACACACAGAATTGAATGAACCTTGTCCAGCTGGCTGGCAGAGAGGTGCAGGAAAGCAGCAGACACCCTTAACAACACCTCTGCAGTGCATTCTGGGTAGTTCTGATAAATAAGAGTAACAGGAAGAAGTGTGAACGGCTGGAAGAGGAAGAGCAGAACAGGTGTGGATGGAGTGAGGAAGGAAGGAGGAGAGAGGATGCTTTCTTAGGTTTAGACATCGAATCAACCCGGTCAGCTGCAGGGAGATAAATACGTTGTGAAGGTTCAAGCCCTCTGTTGTCGTGGTTACTGTGATAGCATGTTGTTCAGGGTAGGACAAAGTTAGAAACAGAAGGCAAACAGCTGTCTTCTTGTTTAAGTCTGACTTTTTCACCGGTCCATCCATCAAACTCACCTTCCTTTATGTTTTATGAAACTGTCACGTGATCCTGCTGAGCAGCTGCAGGGTTTTAAAAACTTGAACCAAACACGTCAGACGTCATTTCAAGGCACTCGCTGTCGAGTCTCTGTGCATATTTCACATATTCATGTGGAGCTACCAGGTCTGTTATTTCTCTGCTTCTGCGAAAAATATTTCTGTGTCTTTGAAGACTGAGTGATTCAAGTGCAGCGGCGTGTCGGGTCACATTCAGGTCTGCGATTCTTGAGTTCGGTTCAGTCGGCTCGCATCTCAGTCATAAACGCAGTTCATGGGTCGGTGTTTGTGCAGACCTCTGCTCTGTGAATCCTGCAGTTATTTTCTTTTTAAATCCGGTCCAGTCCCACCTTTAGATAACACTGTATTATTAACGCCGAGATTCTATGAACGGAACATTTGACGCCCCGCCGTCGCCTTCATAGACCTGTAACAGCTAAGGCTGCCATTTTAGTGGGAATTGTGTCGACACGGATCATTGAATTTATGAGAGCGCAGCGAGATCAACACATGCACGCACCTACAGTACTACACACACACACACACACATATGCTGGCTGCAGGTTATCGAGCGAAACTGAAACACACACATGCTGCAGTAAAGTAGCTGCAGGGTCTGAGGCTCAAATGATCAGCTGAAGTGAAACTTGTAGCAAATCCCAGGAGGGACGAAGAGGAGGAGGAGGAGAGGGGGAGATGGAGGGATGAAACAAGAGATGGAAGAAATAGAGACCAAACTAAGAGTTTCTGCACAATCAGAAAATTTCAGTCTGGCCCAGTTTACCACAGCAGGATCTGGTTTGATTCTGGTCCAGACTCGGCAAGATTGTAATATGATCCCGACCCGACACGATATCAGCACAGTCCCGTCCTGATCCCGAACAGATTCTGACCCAATCAGAGGTAAAGGTGATATTTTTTTTACCTCCGTGCGTGCGTGTGTACGTGTGTGTGTACGTGTGTGTGATGTATATACAGTAAATTAAAGGTGAAGTTTGACATTGTGATATTTACATAAAAATCAAACAATCAACACTCACACTCACCTGCAGGTGTGAGTCTGAGTGTTGATGGTTGTTCGTCTCTTGTCCAGTGTCTGCTGGGATTGGCTCCAGCTCCCCCACGACCCTGCGAAGGATGAGCAGTCACGGATAATGAATGAATGAATGAGTTTGTGAAAACACCACGTGCTGTTGTTTGGATTTACATATGTACGTTATATTGACATGAATCAAAGTTGTTCTGCACTGCTGAATGCTTTGCATGTGTTCCTCATAAATGTCTCATTTCAGCGCTCATACTGAGCTGAAGAACAGAAACTTTTAGAATTTTGAAACATTTTAATACCTTCTTATGTACATATGTTAGCAGCTACTGAAGGAAAGGAATGAAAGTGAGGCTACGTGTGCTGAGGACAGACGAGTGAAGGAAAGGAAGAGTGGAAATAAAGATGTGTGACAAAAAGAAGAGTTGAAGTGATGAAGGTCCGGAGAGTGGAGGAGAGATTTTACTAAATAATGGACCACAAATCAATTTTTCTCATCGTGTTGCTTGGCACTGGGAAGAGTTGCTTTGTGTGCGTGTGTGCGTGCGTGCGTGCGTGCGTGTCTTGGAGACTCTCCAAACAGGCCGAGTTATTCACTTTTCTCTCCTGCTGCTGCTGAGAAATGAAGATGCAGAGTTTCCATCTTTAATCTGAAGAACAAAACGAGGCACAAAGTATTTAAAGTCATCCGATGCTGCATCTGAATTCACGTGCAACATTAAATGATTTTTTTCAATGAAGAAAAAGAGGATGAACAGAGATGGAGGCAGATTTGTCTTTGAACTTTTGATCGACGGACAAAATGATCCAGTTTGACTTCAAATGTAACTTTGGACTCATTCTAACGTGTTTACTACAAACTGATGACACATCTGTGAAACATTCTATCAGGTTTTAGAATCTTTAATGTATTTTTCTTATCGTCCAGGTAAATATTTGCTCAATTTCATTCAGTCTATCAATGAATTTGTTTTTTTATTTTGCAGAATTGCGATTTTCCTGCAGATGGTTCAAGTGGAGCTTATTCTCACAGCATCTTGTTTCATTTCCAGACATATTTTTCAACAAACACAAATCAAAAGCTCAGATCAGATGCAAAAAGTTTTTGAATCCGTCCACGTGAGTCTTTTCACAGAAGTTCAGAACACTTTGGCATTATTGTGCTTCTGTTGCAGGTAAATGAGGATCAGTGTTTGGAAAGCTTCTTATTGTCAAAACAAGTAAAACTGATTTTTACTGTGCATCTAATGCATAACACAGTGTAGAGACTTGGGTCAAACACAGCATGTTTGAATTTTGGCTTTTTGCTGCAGCCGACAGCTGAAAACTGAGCTTAAACACTTTTGTGGCATTTCAGTAAGCCTCATTTGATGGATTTGATTGAAGGCGACAGGAAGCAGATGATAAAAGCTGTAGGAGAGAGCAGGAGGAGAGGATGAAAGAGGGCTGCAGCGAGAGACAGACGGGTGCAGGAGCTGACATGGCAGGTAGAGCAAAGACACGAAGAGCAATGGAAGAAACGAAACCGGAGCGAGGTGGAGAGGTGGAACACAGGAAACCAACTCAGAAATAGAGTCAGCGAGAGAACGAGTGAGTCACACACAGCGGGGCGGTGGAGTTTATCTCTCCCTGATCGCTGTGTGTCTCTTTTTTTTTTTTTTTTAGTAACCTGCATGGAGAAAGATGGAGAAGAAAATTAAATAAAGAAAAGATGATGTTTTATTTTAGTTTCAAGAGGTGTGACAAAAAAGAGACGAAGACAAAAGCCAGAGGAAAAGTATCGTCAGGTAGAGACTTTTAGGAGAACAGATGAAGGTATAAGACACAGACAGGAAGTTCGGAGAGGATGAAATGTAAGCGACATTTGATAAATGTCAAAAATCAAAGAGGTGATGGCGGAGGCGACATGAGTTTGACGCCTGGAAAATACACAAAGCCTGAAGGCAAACAAAACTCTGAACATCAGCCACCCATGAGGACACTAATAAGCACAATTTCAACACAGGCTGTAGAAATTTTTAAAGTGATTGGTTAACTGTCTAAACTTGCTTTAACGTCACTTAACTCCTGTAGATAAGGAGAACTAGGTTTGTCCTGGCTGTTAGCTAACGCTAACATGAGCGAACCTTTCCCCGTTTGTTTGTGGAACACAAAGTTGTTCGTCACGGATTCTTTTCAATCAATGCCAACAAAAACTTTACAGTTACACAGAACAGGACTTGAGGTTCATTTTACCCCAAAATCAAACTGGCCACGGCAAATACATGTTTCTCTACATTAATAGTTTCTGTGAATTGCAGCGATCCATTTGCTTATTTTTTCTGTAATTTTTTGCAGTCTGTAAACAAACATCTCAGATTTTTTGTTAAAATAAACAACAGCTCTCCCCCTTTTTGAAGTGTTTTTGTGTGTTTGGCAGCACACAAACTCAGTGGAGAGTGACTTCCACTTTGTCGACGGTGACGTCACGTGCGTGCCCTCTACTGCGGATGTGCGCTGTAGACTCTCTATGATTGAGCAGGAAGAGATTTTTCTTTAGATCATTTCAATATTTTGTGTTTTTGGATGAATCGATATTTTGCAAATAAGTGCCGTGTTTCCTTCACTCGCTTTTAAAACAAATGCTCACACCAGACAAGATCTTTACAACAGGAAGCAGTTCCACTTTTGTCCACAATCAACACAAAATGAAAGTTCAGGAACCAAAGTAAATGAGTAGAAAACGTTCAAACATGCAGGGACAGTTTTAATGCTGCACAGGTTGAAAGGCACGTGTTTGCTGTAATGCAAAGAAATAAATAAGAATTATCTCAATGTGTCTCAACTTAGCTGCTACTTAGCTTAGCATAAAAAAGGATGGAGGGATGGATGCAGAAACTTGAAAGTTAAGTTTTTTCCTTTTTTTTAGTCACTCAGCCTTGTTTCCGTTTCTTCCTCCTCGTCGAGCTGCAGATTGAAGGGAAGTTCAGCAAAAAGCCCCTGCTCGTTTTCAGAGTTTAACCCCCATTTAACCCACAATAACCCCCTGAAACATTGATGTGTGTGCGTGAGAGACAGCAGCGATTGTATGAGTGTGTGCACCGTGTGTTTGTGTGTGTTTGAATCATTTAAAAGTCTTTTTTGGTCTGCGGAGCTGTGATACCTGCACTGCTGCTCAATTATACATCAACAGTCATTTAATAATAAATGGTATGTGTGCGTGCATGCGTGTGTGTGTGTGTGTGCGCATGCTGGTTTGTCTTTTTGGATGTCTGTGCGTGTGTGTGTGTGGTTCAGTAATCCGCTACAGCAGCTAAATAATATATTTATTGTCATTCATGTTTTATTCACTGCATCCAAATGAATTATTGCTTTAATTAATCTATCA
This sequence comes from Naso thynnoides, assembly GCA_029783665.1. Classification (NCBI taxonomy): domain Eukaryota; kingdom Metazoa; phylum Chordata; class Actinopteri; order Acanthuriformes; family Acanthuridae; genus Naso; species Naso thynnoides. The sequence continues at coordinate 17,175,406 of JAQLOL010000016.1, read as the reverse complement.
ACTTGTGTTCTCAATTAGAGGGGTTCATGACACACACACACACACACACACACACAGGCACAAACACACACAGTCACAGAAGGAAGGTTCAGTTCCACCTTGTAAGCGAGAAGAGATAATTCTAAAGTGTGTGTGCTCTAAAAATTATGACACTTGTCGTTCATGCTCTATTGACCCCTTTAGCTTGATTGCTCATGTCGCATGGTCACAAAATTCTGGTTGTTGGTTTTGTCTGTTTACTATTTTTTTTATTAATAAAATAAGAGGAGGGAGAGAGAGGACAAAAGAGATGAAGAGAGAGACACAAATAAAGAGTGACAGAGGATGAACAGCAGAAAAAAGAAAGGGAGAGAGTGAAAAACTGCACAGAATTTATATTTACATATCAATCACAGTCAGATTGCATTAGTGTTAGCATAGCTTTGGGTTAGCATATTGCTCAGGGGAGCTGCAGGCTAGATAACATCAAACCAAGACTCAATTGAATTAACTGGTAGCGTAGCCGCAGTTAGCATATTTCTTAGTTTAGTGGTCAAGGGAATTGAATTAGCGGGAAAGTCGCTCTGGGTTGCAGAGTGCAGCTTAATGTCCGAGGCAGAATGAAGTGGCGTGACCCGAGCATGTGACACTGAATCAGGTTAGTCAGCTTGTTCTGAATCAGTTGATGTTTGCAGAACGTTGACGAGGGAATCATTGCAGGACGTTTTTTATTTTTAACACACAACGGAGGAAGCACAGGCACAGGTTCACTGATGGTGCACAGTCACATTAATTCAGCGCCGGCAGCAGACTCGTGCAGAAGAATGTTATTTGACCAGCTTCCTGGTTAAAAAACAAAAAATGGGGAAAAAAAGCATCACGGTCAACTGATAAATCACAGGAAGCAATCACAAATTTGATGCCTTCGGCCAAAGAAACCAGACTTTTGTCAGTCAGGATCCTATTTGCATACACACATGTTAGAACACATCAGACTTTTATTGGTCATACACACATTCGTCTGTACTTCTGAGGACCTTTAGTGACATAATTAGGGTTTCAGCTTGGTCTTAAAAAGTCTAAAATCCAATAACCTTTTTTTGAAATCTCCTAAAATGCAATTTTAGCAGATTTTAAACATTTGGCTTACGTACCATTTATAAATGTTTATTAAAATAAATGCATTAATTTTACTTTTAAATGTTTTATTTTTGTCATTTTTGTTTCAGCTTTTCAGAGTACACACATCTCGTGCAACATGTGCGTGAGTCAAGAGAGGTGTGACAGAGTGATGTGCTTTTATACATGCATGTGGGACAGTTCGCTTACAAGCAGAGTTTTAAATCAGTCTCAACCTGGAGGAGTGAGCTTACAAATAAAAGAGGAGAGAGAGTTTCATTTCCCCAGTCCTTACCAACATCTTTTTAATATTTCATTTAAAGATTTTTATAAAGATTTTTTTTGCATTATGTATAGGACTTTATTATTATTTTAAATGTTCCTTTGCACCACAAGAATCTCTGTTATTCTGATGCTGCAAACTTTGGTGTTTAAAAATGAATCAAACAAGGAAATGACAAACACTGCAGTTCCTCAAATGACCACTTGAGGCTTCAGCAGTGGGTCAGCCAAGTTCCCATAAAGCCTTGTTTTAAAATGTCAAACTTTAGAGCAGAAATAAACAGGTTTACAGCATGGTACACACAAAGTTTTGGTCTAAGTTCTTGAGAATTGAACGTGGGTGAATTTTCATATTAGTCATTCAAAATGTCCTCACTGTGACAGTTTAAAACTGACACTGGTCCCCACACAGACTGGGAAATAAAAAGAGCTGAGACAAGCAGCCGTACTGGTGTCACTTGGGAGAAACGAACTTTTCCTCAATCAAAAAAAAAAGTGAAAACTTTCACATTTTTAAGAAAAACAGGCTGATGACATTTGTGAGGATTTAAGATCATAAATTTATTTCTACATGGGGGTGCAGGAGCTCAATCCTGCTTTCATGGATTAAAATAAAACACAATAGAAGTCTGCTTTGATTTCCCGTCCGCATGCAGAGTTTATCACGTCGCAGCTGCATGAACAATCTGCTTTGCAGGTGGCAGCTTCATTCAGCGGTTAGCTCTAATCATCGGAATGTCTTTAAGAGTTTTTGGGCCTTTTTGGAGAGTCCGATTTTCCTCTAATTTCTTGTCTGTGCTGCTCTTCAGAGTTTCTGCTGGATGACCGGCTGCATTATTAGAGATTAAAACTATTGGACTTCGTTGTCACTTCAGCTAGTACAGCCGAGTGTGAATAAAGACGAAGAAACGTCTCCGGAATATTTGCAACTTACGAGTGATTCAATGTGAGCGAGTGAGCCTCTCTCAGCTGGCATCGAATCCTCTCTCCCCTCAGCTGTAACCTGCAGCTCATCCTTCACTCTCTGATTCATTCCTGTACGTTTGCGGATTGATTTTTTAAATGCCACTTGCAGCTCGGTGGGCTGCCAGCCGTGCAGATTTCATGGTATATCTCGTTCTAGTTGTTGTTGCTGTGGGTGCATCATGTGCTGCGTGGGTGTAAGTTGAGTTTTTTATGCTGTCTGCACTGTCTTATGAGAGAGCAGCACAGTAAAATCCTAATAAACACTCTTGCACAGTCGAAGGTTTGGCTCTGCTGTGAGAAAATATGTGTTTCTGCTCTGGTATCAGTAATAATCTGACCTTTCTAAAGTGCTTTGAGACTAAATCTGATAGCCAGACATTATGTGTAGTTTTGCTCCTGACGTCTGAAACTTGAAGAGAAATTTGTCTTCACAGCCAACAAGTCTGAGGTGTGCCATTTTGAAGATCAACACCTTTAAAGGGACAAGCCAACTTTTTTTCTTTGTGTTATTTTCCTCCCTCCTGAGTTCCAGACAAGAAGATAGATCCCATTCTTTGGACTGTGTGTGCAGTAACAAGGAA
>JAQLOL010000016.1:17058843-17075652 GCA_029783665.1 Naso thynnoides | reverse complement strand
TGGAATAAAGTTTGTTCAAATGTCAGACTTCCTGTCTCCATTACAGATCTTTGTCACAAGGATTTGATCAACACATTAAGCCAATATTATATATGTATAGGTGATATTGGCTGATATATGGGATATCAGAGTTTTTGTTGCCCCCTAATATCTGTATCAGCATCGGCCCCAAAAATCCGATATCAGTCAGGCCATAGTTGCCCCGTGTCGCAGTTGTTGACTGTAAACGAGTTAGCCACCTGTGCTTATGTTTGCTTGTGCTGGAGCAGATACACACGGCTGAGTTCACTCTGTACGCAGCTGCTCTGCTGTGGCAGCGTCCGACCGATATGGGATTTTTGTGGCCAATGCCGATACCAATATTAGAAAGCATGAATATTCTGATATCCATTATGTTAGGCCACGTTATATTGTCAGCAGAATGTGGTTATAAAATTCACTCATTAGTTCCTCAATAACAAAATGCCCCCCTGCTGGACGAACTACGTAATTACACCTTTTTAAATCACTAATCTAAGCATTTTTTGCATCCTTGAAAAAATTGTCGCATCAGTTTTAATATCTGCAGATATCAGAGAACAGAAACGCTGAGACTTATTTATCTGTGCTTAGCCATCGGGCCGTGGTTTCTGGTTTCGGAAAGGCTTAAATGAGAAGCTTTCTAAAATGATGTCCACTGGCGGTGCTTTGTGCTCACCCTCAACATGACATTAAATGTATGGATTATATTTTAATATTTTGTGATGACATACTTTATAAGTGCTTCTTGGCAATGATCCTCACACACAGCATCCACAAACTGAGTAGAAAAAACTAAATTATATATATTTATTAATGTCGTCATAGTGCCATGAAAGCATTTTAAACCCATCATATTTTCACAGTTTATACGAGCTTATGAAAGTCGAACAGTTGAGCCTCAGAATAAAATCTCTTTATGCTTTGAAAGAAGTCTTCACACCTTCATTCCTGCACTCGCTCCTCCTCCTCTCTCTCTTTCTCACTCACTCACTCGCTGTGTAACGCTGCCTCTCTCGCCCTCCACGTTTCTCTCTCTGCTCCCTGGTTCCCTCTCTCATCCATCTTCATCTCCCTCCATTAGTTTGAATTAGCAACCGTCTCTCTCTATTATTGCCTACTGAATTCCCTGCGCTGTGTGTGTGTGTGTGTGTGTGTGTGTGTGTGTGTGTGTGTGTGTGTGTGTGTGTGTGTGTGTGGATGACAGCTGGGCCTCATCCCCTCTGCCATTTACACCAGGGAAGAAAAGAAGTATAAACAGATGGGCAGATGTTCTCTCTCTCTTTCTCTCTCTCTCATACACACTTCTCATTTTTTCTTGGCCTTGTCTTCTTCTTCTTCTTCTTCTTCTTCTTCTTCTTCTTCTTCTTCTTCTTCTTCTTCTTCTTCTTCTTTTTTCTCTCTCTCTCTTCTCTCCTCCATCACTATTATATCTCTCCCAGTTTTTGGATTCTTTGTAGTTTTTTCAGCCTCTCCCTCTACCACCTTCTCTTCTCTCTCACAAACCTGCTGCTTCGGCTCCAAATTTGTTCAACTTCAATTCAAATGAAGTCGCTAAAATATTTACACATTACAATGTAGAAAAACGATGATATCTTTGTTTTGTATTTTGTGAGTTGTGTTCTCAGATTAGCTCTGATGTTTCCAACTTGTCATCCTCAGAGAAATCCCAGTTGATGCATTGTACGGAGGCATTTTATTCAGTCGCCTGATGCTCAAACTTCTGTAGAAACGGACTAAACTTAAAGGGAATCAAACTTTAATACATTACCTCCATGTGGGAACTTTTTAAACCCTCTGGTCTCTATAAGGGATGCACGATAATGGATTTTTTGCAGATATCCAATATGCCAATATTTTACAACTCATTAGGCCAATAATCGATTCCAATATGATAAATATATGTATATTTTTTCCCCACACCTAACTGCAGAGATCCATCCTACTTCAAACTGGATGATGCTCCCTGAGACAGTCAGAACAACAACCAGGACAAAGTTGGCCTGTTTCACAAGAGACAAAGTCGGTAAACGTAACGTCTGTCCACAGGAATCATGGGAAACATGGCGTCGACTCGGGGGTTTAATCAAGGGAACAGCAGCCTGTTACTTTATCGGTTGTTATATCAGCGGATATCGGTGTGCTGGCTGATACCTGAATTTAATTTTAAAGCCAATGTCTGCCGATACCAAGAACATGCCAATAATATTTTGCATCTCTGTTCTCTATACAATCATTTTACTAACTTTTTTTTTTATTTTGGATCATTTTTGGAAAGCTTGTGAGTTTTGTACATTATGTTGTAGATATTTTTTGTTCTTTCAGAAAAGAAATTCAAAATAAGTTCTCTTGAGTCACTGATGTCACTTTAGAGTGACTGTAAATTCAAAGGTTTTTTTTTTTTAGGCCAGTTTTTAGAGACTTTTCCTTCCTTTCTTTTTAGTCTTTTTTCTTTGTTTTGTCCCTTCTTTTTGTGAACTTCCTCTCCTGCCTCTACTTTGCTTTCATTCTTTCATCCTTACAGAAACTAAGACGTGGTTTCCATTCACATGTAATTCTGTCCCTCCTTCTCGTCATCACTCCTCACATTCATCCCTCGCTCCAGTCTGAGTTTGTTCATTTCTGTTATAAGAAACAAAACAGATATGTTTGTCATTGCTAGCAGCACAAGATCAACTTTCATCCATCAAAAACCAAAATATCTTTACTCTCATAACTTTTCCTCCTGTCCCAAATATCCTTTTCTCCCATTATGAATGTTTTTTCCACCTCTGTCCTCCCTCGCTTTATTTTTCTTTTCCATTTGTACACTCGTTCTTCAGCTCTATTGTCTCCGGCAGTTTCCCAGGCCGGTGCAAGTGTCTGTTACAAAGGAAATAAGGTCAGACAATGAAAAGACGGCTTTCGGACACAAAACAAAAAAAACACTCTGAATGAAATAAAAGAAGATGAGCAGAGGGGGATAAATAAAAAACGACGGGGTGAAAGAGAAGAAAAGCCAAGAACAGAGGGAGAGAAACTCTATCAGCCCATTTGCCAGGTCAGCTGAAGAAAAGGAAGGAATGGAAGAAAAGACGGAGCAGGGATGTCTGGGTGGAAACAGAGGCAACGATTGCACTTTCTCTTCTCTTTTCTCTTTGCTTTTTGTTTTCTGTCCTTTTAATAATTCAGAGAGGCAAACACAGCAGAGATGGAGTGGGCTGAAAGTGTGTGTTCGTGTTCGTGCTCGTGTGTGTGTGTGTGTGCGTGTGAAGCCTTTGTTTTCATGTCACTTCGTACTGTACTACCTTTTCCCGATACTTTTACACCGAACATCGGATATTTTCTGCCCGCTGTTTTTTTGCACACATCCCCTGTCACGTGTGAGTTTATCAGCATTAACTGATTGATAAGTTCATGGCCTGAGGCGGAAGGAGATCAGTTACGCAGCTCTCGCAACACACGCGTGCAGCTCAAGTCTCAGCGATTCTACAGAAAGTTTCACGTTCAAAACTTTTGTGGTTTTTCTGTTTCAGTTAAATAAAAAATTGCAAGTCAGGAAATTTTTAGGAAATGGACATCGTGCAGTCATCCAGCAATGTGCATTAAACCGTCCAATAGCTGCCCTGTTCACCCGATTCTGAACTATCAGTCTTTTGTCTTTTCCCCCGGGTGAGGACGGAGCTCACGGGTCACCATTTTGACAGTAATGATGATGTCATCAACGCTATGGACAACTTTCTGGAGGGAAAAGATGCCAACTTCAACAAAGAAGGGACCCGTATGTGAAGTGTGTAAATAAAGGAGGGGGCATTGCTGAAAACTTATGTGTGTGTGTGTGTGTGTTTTACCTGTGTTGGAGTGCAAGTCTTCGTTGTCTGACTCGTTGCCATTCTGGAGACTCATCATCATCTTCATTTTCTGCAGCTTCTGGAGCTCGGCCATGGCTGCTGCTGTCAGGCCTGCCACACGCACACACGCGTGCGCACACACACACACACACACACACACACACACGCACACACACAATCTTCATTTATTCATCCTCATCATGACGAACATTTTAAGCACCAAGGTGCCCGTAACCGTCGACCTGTAGTGAAATTCCACAGCTTTTGTTGACTCTCCCTCGGACCTGCGTGTGCTTCCTGCTTTTACCCATGATGCTTTGCTGCAAACTGTGTCACACATACTGACGCTCTCGCCTGGCTGTCACTGTCAAAATGTCTTTTCAGTCGGAGTGTTTTGTTGAAGTGTTTCGGGTGTGAGTGCTGTTTCAGACGCCTCGAGGCTGACGTGTATTCACTGATACACACACGCAGAAAAGCAAAACACGCACATGATAGAGGACACACCCCCACCGCTACTCACACACTCGCACACATGGACACACAATACACTCACACTCACACACACACACACACACATTCTTTTGTATGGACTAAGATCCCTGGCTCTGTGCACTGACCTGGAACTGACTTCTATACACAACAACCAGCAGAGTGAGAGCGATGACCCTGTGTGTGTGTGTGTGTGTGTGTGTGTGTGTGTGTGTGTGTGTGTGTGTTTCATTGTGCAAATGCACTATTGTGTTTGTAAGTGTGCATGTGAGATTTTGTGTCGTGCCGTGAGTTTGTATTTAAAATTTGCCTCCATGTATAAATGTGCGCGTGCGTGCGTGTGTGTGTGTGCGTGTGTGAGGGAATGCATGCATGTTATCTGCGCATACTTGTACATGTGTGTGTCTGTGTGTGTGTGTGTGTGTAGGTCAGTTGGTTTTGCCCCTGTCACGGTTGACAGCCTTGGAGGAATGTCCATTACACACACAGTACAGTTGTCTGCAAACTATAAAGAAAACAAGATAGAGGGAGGAGAGGGAGGAGGAGTCGCCGCGTTGTTTGAAATTTAATTTAAAGCAGGATGGAGGGATGGATGAGGGAGGAGGGGGGAGTGTGGGGGGGAGAGATAAAGGGGGTTTTGTGTGCAGGTTAAAGTAAACTGGAGTTCCTCAATTAGCCAGAGAGGTCCAAAGTTAAAAACTTTTTGTTCATCTGGTTGTTCACAGGTTTCATTTTTGCAAATCATGGAGATGTAAAGTTCACATCTATACAAATTCATTCTAATTAAATGCAAACCTATACGAGCTGAATTGCCTCAGCTGGCGGTGTGACACCTTGCCAAGTCGGCGAGACGGCAGCCAAGCAGGAGACCAGTGTTCGAGAGGAGATCAAGGTCGAAAGTTTGAATGGAGTCATTTTATCGACTGCGAGGACGTTTTGTTGTTTGTGGCGACCAGGACTGTTGTTTTTAAGGAGATGATGCAAAAGTTTCTAACCGTGTTACTGGAGAAAAAAAACCCAAAAACAAACAAACAAACAAAAAAAAAACAGGCATGTTAAGCCAAAATGTGATTTTTTATTTATTTTTTTTTTTTTTCAACCCTAAGTGTTTCTTCTGTTGTTGTTGTTTTTTTGTTTTGTTCTTTTGTTTACCCCTTTCCTACTGTAAGTGAGTGAGATATAAGAAAGGACAGAAGGAAAGAGGTCCGGTCAAAGAGCCCGAGGCAGAGTGACCAGACGCATTGTCTGCCGCCCTGCTGAGAGAGAGCAGGAGGAAAGAAATGGACGAACACGATGAAGGAAAGGAGGCCAAAACTGAAATGAGGAGGAAAAGAGGAGCATAAGGAGCTGCTGCTCGCAAACACAAACATGAAAATGAAGGTTACAGCGAATGGAATGGTTCTAAATGTTTTCTCTGATTTTACTGGTGATACATGCCATAATATATAACAGCTTTAAATGTAATCATTTTGTTTTCAACGTGGCAGAGGATGTGACAATGCTTGAAATGCACAAGAAAAATGCATAGACGGCTTAAAGAGGCGACAAAATGAGGGAGAAACAAGGGAAAGAAAATAAGTACGACTGATGTGAAAGGATGTAAAAAGACGGAGAGGAGAGGATATAAAGATGGAGAGGCAGAGAGAGAGAGAGAGGCGAGGAAATGGAAAAGCTGAGAAAGAAGAATGAGTGATGTGAAGAAGTGGGATGGATGAAAGCAGAGAGGTCAAACAAATAGATAACGCCGAGTGTTGTTTTATGGGAAAACAGGAAGAAACGAAGAAGTGGGAGAGAAAGAAGAGACTGATGGAAAGTTGTGTTAAATGAAAAGAGACTTTTTTTCAAATTCATGTATATTTAATGTGCTTTATAATCTCTCATAATGGACTGGAATGCATTATAACATCTGTTAATGTAAGTGAGCTGCACATTGGTTGTTGGTTGTCAGAACTACATTTTGTGTCAATAATTATGTCAAATGTTGAATTGTTTTTGTCTGGACCAAAAAATAAAATGTCCAGAAGAAACAATAACCAGAATTTATTGTATGATGGTAAAAACAAGCTCTTTCTTTTGCCCCGGTAAAAGTTTAAGTGGAAATGTTTGAAAATAAAGTTCTTAGAAATCCAACAAGGACACTTGATCACAGGAAAAAAACACGAGAAAAACAGGGAATAAAAATAAAATGGAAAATGGAGTCTCACATTGATTACTGAGGAACACCTTTACACACACACACACACACACACACACACAAAGATGCATACACAGATACAGGAAACAGCCCTACACACACACACACACGGATGGACACACACACTGTCATACACACACCAATCATGGATTACAGACACACACACACACACACACACACACACACACACTCATGCTCGGACAAAGAGTCAGAACGCCCGCTTCGCCTCAGTGCAACCAGAAGACAATCAATAGCGAGGGCAGAGCCACAATACTGTTCTCCATCATGACTATCAAACACACACACACACACACACACACTCTCAGATCGATGGCTGTCCGCTGTGTCCACGGTTACCGAGCATCGACCCCGTCACTAATGGCGACCACGGAACCTTGGGAATTAGTGTGTGATTGATTGACGGACTGTTTCAAAGACACACGCATCATATAGAGCCTGTGTGTGTGTGTGTGTGTGTGTGTGTGTGTGTGTGTGAGAGGGAATAAATATATTCCAGTGTGAGTGTTTCAGTGGTCCCCTGTGGGTTGTTTCATTCGTTGTTTACCCATCTCTTTTTTCCGTCACGTGCATCCTAATGCTTTCCGAAGGACAAACAAGCAGAGGAGGAGAAGACGGGAAGGAGGAGAAAAGAGGAAGTGAGGACAAACGGGATTACAACAGAAAAGAAGTCAATCGTCAGCATAACGTGACAAACAACCGCCGACAAGTTCACTCATCAGAAATCAGAGGGATCTCCGTCAGCGCTCACATGGCGGTGACATTATCTGCCCGTTCGAGTGAGAGTAAGTTGAGGTTTGTTTTATTAAAGACATTTTAACAAAGATTCAGCATTTAATCGTGTTGGCCTACGTGGAAGAGCTCAAACCCTCTCTATTCTATTTGCCCCATCAGTGACAGTTTACTCCGCTGCAACTTTCCCTGCAACCGTTTGGTCTCAGTTCAAACTGGACTTAAAGAGAGAGAGAGACAACAAACGAAATAAAGCGCGAGCCAAAACTGCAACTGAGTTGCTTCCCAACAAGTCTCATGCTACAGCCGAAGATAGCTTGTTAGCTCGTTAGCAAAAGTTACCGACCGCAGCTTTAAATCACTTTAATTAGACAAGTCTCTGAAAACCTTGTGCACCATTACAACTACATTTACTGACAAGATTGATTACATTTCTGTGACATCGTAAAAAATTTAGAAATAACTTCTCAGCTTTTATTATTTGCCAAAGATTCTATTTCTTTATCGCACTTAGACGTGTTGCCATGTATCACTGACCTGAAAGCACCTCAGTTGTGCTTTTCAACCCAGTTTATTGCCTCTTACATAAGATACTCTTCATTGCATTTGAGTTGACAGCTGCTGTACAAATAACTGAGCCTTACTATTCATGGTTTGCCAGGGAGAAGAGACCAAAGTACAAATGTGACAGAGCCTGACTGTTAATCTGATGCATGTTTTCAGTCTTTTATTAGTTATTCAGGTATATAAGCTAACAGTCTCCTTTTAAATAAACAAGTAAAAAAGCTTCTGCCAGCTGTTTCCAGTTGTTCTTGGATGGAGGAACACTGCCCAAACAATAGAGAGGAGCCTACCACAAACCACCCGAGAAAAAGACAAAAACAGATCAAATGAGTTGCTGTTTTTCAGAGTCAGCACGGCCGAAAAGGTCAGCCAACGTCAACCCGGTAACTGGAGCAAGTTCATGAACGGGGTGAACGCAGCACAGAGGCTTTGCTTTGCTGTAATGGCTTGAAAAGAACGAGGACTACTTTCTTTGTTGAGTCTTATGTATCTCGAACTAAACGCATTGATTATTCACTGATAATTGCTGTGTTTCCTGTCTGTTCAGGTGTGGTCGTCCCAGAAAAGAAATGCAGAGTAAAAGCCACCAAGAGAACGAAACGGAGAAGGAGCAGCGAATCAGAGAACGACGACGTCAGTCAGGTGAAGCAGATAAAGACCGAAGACGTCACGTCACAGCAGGTGAGTTCATCACAGGAGGAGGAGGAGGAGGAGGAGGTCACAATACAGAGCGCATGAAGCCTAAACAGACATATTTGAGTTAAGCTGATGTAGTATTGGTAGATAAGGTTTCCTCTTGCGACACCTGCTGAACAAACTTTACATTTTTTGTCCCACTAGGGGTAAAAATACTTGAGCTGTATTGCAAATCCACAGTGTGGACGGAAGAGGCAAAAGTACACACACTCCTTACTTAAGTAGAAGTTCAGATACTTGTATAAAAAAGACTCTGGTAAAAGTAAAGGTACTGACTCTACTTCTTTACTCAAGTAAAAGAAATAAAGTACAGGTTGTGAAATGTACTCAAAGCATTAAAAGTAAAAAGGTTCCCTCTGACATTTCTCCCTCACGTCATATTCATATAGTGCAAAGACTATTAAACCTAAAGGTAGAATCAGTTGGATTTGTCTGAACTGTTCCTAAACGCACCAGAAAATGAGCTGATTGTTGAGTCTCACTCCCAGAATGTTGAATAGCGACATTTTGGGTTGGTGAAGCGTCCTGAGCTCAGCCAAAAAGACAAAAGCATTCAAACTGAAGTAGCGAGTCTGTTTGGAAAGTGGAACGAGGAGTAAGTTCAGTTATTTGTGTTCAAATGTAAAAAACTGTCAGAAGAATAGTCAAAAAGGAACGTAACGTTAAAAGCACAGACCCGAAAAATCTACAAGTGCACTAACAAAGTATTTTTACTCTGTTACTTCCCTCCTCTGAGTGGGGAAACTAACTCAGAAATCTGTCATTTTATGTACAATAACAACAAGCACCACCAGAGAGTGCGAGGGAGGAAGCTGGCAAACAAATCATGACTGAAACTCTAATACTTTACCTACAAATAAATAAAGACTTACAGGTGGTTGAGGCACGTGACGTTCACTAGAAGTCAGGCGTTCAAAACAGGAACACAAAATCCAAGCAGGTGAGATTCAGGTAAAACAAAGTTCAAAAACTTGATGGAAACGCTTCACTTCAAAGGGCAAAAACAAAGTAAATACATCCAGGAGTGGAGGCTGACAGACAGGTGGACCTAATCAGGATGATAACACAGACAGGAAGTACATGTAACCTTACAAAATAAAACAGGAAATAACAAGCAAACCTTGAAAAATTGACCAAGAATCACTTTATTTCTTCACTTTAAGTCTCGTCTTAAATTGAGCTGAGGGTTTCATCCATGTGCTGTTCTCGTGTCACAGGGAGATAAAAACCTCGCGGTGTGCGCTGAAGAGGCCGTGCTGCGGAACGACATCACCGTCCTGACAGACGAACCGGCTCAGTTCACCACCAGCACGCAGAGAGACGGTGAGTTCAAGGGCTGGCGTCTGTGTTATGTCAGACTCAAAGGTTTTTGATCTGAAAATCAGATGGATGAGTACGCGAGAATAATAATGCAGCAAGAGCAGAAATCTGATTACTGACCTGCCAGGATTCACAAAATCCAGTTTACGAGGCTGCATCAGTGATCTCAGACCGTTTCTGCCCACCAACTCATATTCTTCCAAAATATGCGGCTGATCTCTTTCTGATGTTATCGCTCCCTCTCTCTCTCTGTGCAGTGGTGGATGAGATCACGTTGGACGTGCGGATTGAGGAGAGCGTTCCTGCTCCGACAGAAGGTAATCAACTCAAAGACATCCACAGATGAGCAGGTTGTCGTGTACGACTGCACACGATAGCCGCCAGCAGTGACAGTTATTCTGCGTGTTTTTGCTAGTTTCATTGCGTTAGTTTTATTTTCACAATAAGTGAATCAGTCATTTAATGTGTAAAATCTCCTAAATTTGTGTCATCCCTTCGTTTAATTTCTTTTTTTGTTATATAATCTATAAACCATATACAGTTAGAACGTTTCAGAAGCTGTAACCAACAATTAATTATGTGGTACTTTTGCTTAAAAAAATCATTTAAACAACTAAGTGATTTTTAAAATAATTGGCAGCTTATTTTATTTCAGTTGACTAATTGTTTTAGCTCCACATGATAGTTCATAAATTGTTAGGTTTTTATCAAGAGTGCAGAACTCTACAAATTTGACAGTTCTTGCTCTTTCAACATTTAGTCTGTTTATGTTATTTCTTTTAGTGCGTCTGTCTGTCTTTTGTTGACAACTACAGTTTACAAGTTACCTACAGTTTGATGACCTGAGGCTTTTACTCTGAAAGGCAAAGCATCAGTTTTGACTGCTCGTGCTTTAACCGTCTCCTCTCTGCCTCTGTGTCTCCAGGTCAGGACTCCTTTAAAGTGGCGGTTTATTATTTAGGGCAGGAGGTTCTCAGGCGGCAGATCCAGGGCACTGACGTCAGGATAATGTACCGGCCCTCCTCCCTCGCCCCACCGACTCCAGCCGCCCTGAAAGGCAGGTTTCCGCCCATCCTGCTGCCGGAGCCGACATCCACGCTGCCGGCCGGCCAGGAGCTGCAGGCGCTGTTCACCCTGCTGCCCTTCATGGAGAAAGGGGTGGTGCTGACATCCACGCCGCAAGGAGTTTATGGCAAACGGTTCTGCCAGGGGCGGGTCTTCTGGAGGGGGCCACACACGACTGCGGCGGGGCTGCACAAGATGGAGAGAAACACGGATCCGGTGCTGCTCTTCAGTAAAGATGCCTTCAAACAACGTGAGTGCACCGCTCGGTCAGGAGCGAGCCGACCTTCGATCCGTGGCTGCGTGTCCAGCTGAACATGCGTCACATGATTAAAGTAGCTGGAGCATCCTTTATTTTTCACACCGACGCTTTGATCCAGTGAATTTGGTTAAACACAGACGATCTTGAAATAGATTTTTGAAAAAGCAGAACGGTATTCACACACATTTACACCACAACTGAGTCGATTCGCTGATTTAATCTGATAACTGATCAATAGAAAATTAAATGGCAGCAGTTTTGAAAGGTGATTCATCACTAAAGTGATTTTTCACGTAATGATCATCAAAGTCTCTGGTTTCAGCCTCAGAAATGTCGTGTTTTTGGTGTTGTTGTTTATCAAATATGACCAAAGACTAAATATATTTTAACTTTTGGAGGGTTAGTCAGGTAAAACAAGGAATTTGACGACCACACCTTTGGCTCTTGTGGCGTTACATAGAAGACAAAACTGATATTAAATGTAAGCTGAAGTAACTAACCTAATGCTGTTCTGAGCTCTTTTTCCATCCGTAAACTTCCTGCGTTCTACAGTAGAATTAAACATTTAACTCACTTCTCTTTCTCTTGTAACCAGAGCTGGATTACTTCCGTTCGAACAGCGGCGAGCCACCGCAGTGCGGCGTCACTCTGTGTTTCGGAGAAGAGCTGAGTAACACTGAGGACCTGTCGGGAAAACTCATCATCGTTCATGTGAGTGTGATGTCACATCCACACCTTTTAACAGTTAATTAGTTTTTAATAATTCAGGTCTTCTTGCACTGATAACTGCGTGAACACCAGAAAAAAGTTTTTGTTTGGATTCAGAACCTCCGATTTGATTTTAACAAACAGAGAATTTGTCCTATTTTCTCAATATTTCTTTTTTTTTTTTTTTAATGAATTATGACAACTGATTGGAATAAATTAAACTAGTTACTAAAACATTTATACTGAGGCCTGACAGATATGGGGTTTTGGGGGCCGACGCCAATATTACAGAGTAATATTCTGATATCCAATATATCGGCCAATATTCTGTGTATTTTATTTTGAAATGTGGCTTTACAAAGATATGTAATGGAGGCACTGTACAGTAAACCCTTCACTTGGTACCAATTAAATAATGTACCACCCTCTGCTGGACAACCTACGTGATTACACCATTTTAAATCACTAGTCCAAGCATTTGTTCCAGCCTTAAAAAAACTGTTTGAATATCAGCACTTACTGGGAACATATACATCCATACTGACGTATCTGCAGTGAGCCGATATCGGCGATAATATTGGCAAACCGGTGTATCGGTCCGGCCCTTGTTTGTACCCTTTTGTCTGTTTGGAAATGTGACGCATGTGGAGATTAAATGAAGGTGGAGGGCGTTCAGCCTCTGGCCTTAACTTAATGCAGAACTTTTGCTGAGTTTGGACCCTCAACAGAAAATGTCTCCCAGGAAAGAGAATCAGTCGATTTACCTGCCTGTCTTTTTTTCTCTCCTGTGCAGATTACCTTCCCGTGGGCCGAGCAGCAGGTCCAGAACACTCAGTCCATCTTCGAGTCCATCAACATTCTCCAGTCTCTGGCCAGTCAGTCTCCTCTCGGAGAAATCACTCTGAACCTGGTCACTGTGCCCGCAGCCACGTCCAACACCTGCGGGTCCGTCTGAACGCTTTGTCCAACGTGAGGGAGTTTCATTTCAAAATAAGAGACGTCCCCACTTCAAACCAAATTTAACAAAATAATGTTGACCACATTTCACTGTAAAAGCATCATCCACAGTAAGCTGTTGGACCAGAACTTTTAGAAAAATATTTGAAATATCAAAATAGTAATAATTTTTTTTTTTTTTTGGCCTGAACATGGAAACTGCACTTTTTGGGACGGAGCTTGGACTCCATTGTGTCCTTGTAGAGATTATTTGGTGTACTGGAAGCACTACAAGAAAAACCAACACTGAGACACAACACTTGTCTAAAGAGCTGCAACGCTGAATCAAGCACAGAAGCAATTATCAGATATTTCACTCATCAATTAATCACTTCTTCCTTTTTCTAATAAAATAGCTGCGACCTTTTTGGCGTCTCTCAGACTGTTTTCTGGTTTGAAAGACAGTAACTTTAATATCATGTTTTGGACTGTTAGGATAAAAACCACCAAATTAAAGAAGTCAACTTTTTTTGTTTAGTTTCTATAAATATATTATTAGTAATTCAGATCTTTGATCAAAGCCGCACATCTTTTTTTCCTCCACAGCACAGCAGTGGTTCTCAGCCTGTGGGTCGATGTTCAAGTTAACATTTGAATAGTTTTATAGTTTTCAGGTTTTCTTTTAAAAGGATTTTAAAAATACAGCAACAGCAACAAAAACATTTTGGTTTCACAGTGACGACAACAAGTACTGTAGCCGTCACTTTCTGAAACCACTGCTGTTAGCAGCTGATGACTATAGAGTTTATACCACAGCGCTGTGTGACTCGCATCCTTACAGCTTCAATACAAGCCAAAGTAGTTCAGTTGAGTAGAAGCATCTGTGAGCCAAGACGTTTCCTACAACACTGTTTCCTGGTTTTGAATGTAAAACCTGTGTATGTGTCCCAACTTGATGTTTAACTTTTGTTGTTAAAAACATAATGTGCTGACAGATGTGTATCGATGGTTATCATGTGTTAGACCATCTATACACTCATGATGAGACTAAGAAATCATCGGATGAAGCTCAACCTTCTGCAGCTAAGCGACAATGTGAGCGTAGGTTTAGGGTCAGTGTTTTTAGAGCTACAGCAAAACTGACAACAACAACAGACATTTTCAAAGTTGCTGTACTGGTGTGTGGGGTAAACAAAATTACAAAACTTCACTGCAAAGGTTTCGCAGTAAACAGTTGACTGAAGCTCAGAATATGTGCTTTTGTTGTTGTTTGCACCTTGTGTTTAAATGCTGTGAAATGGACCCTTCAGAGGATATTTAGTGCCTAAGATGTGGTGACACGTTAGGCACCAGACTTATCAATAAGAACTAAATAAGCATTTAATAAATCACGTTTAAAAACACTATTACGTAGCTTTATGCATGTTTACAAACTGCTTTTACAGCGTCATGCATGAGTCTAATTTATGGCGTTTTCATGACTTCAACACTCAGCACATGTGTTCGACACCGAAAGTAAAAAAAAAAGACCAAAACTGAACATTCTGAGCTTCACATTTGCATTTACTGCTGGACCTTTGTATTTTAAGTGTTTCTGTTATTTTGTCCACCCCCTGGAGCTTGTAATGTGCATGTAAATAATAATAAAAACAATAATACAGCAAGAAATAACAAAGCGGGACCAGAAATACAACAGGTGCTTTGTATTAGTGTTAATTTAAGGTGAATTTTCCATTTAAATCAGCAGGAACCACAAGGCACGGGGGGGTGGGGGTGTGGGTGGGGTGGGGGGGATCTACCAAACTGTAAATATTTTGTTATTTATGCATGTTCTACATCATGTCACTGTTCACATGTGAAAAGGGGAAAAGGCATTAAAATAAACATGTTCATAAACTTCAGGGTGTGTGTGTGTGTGTTTGTGTGTAAGAATCACATCTGTACATGGTGATGACATCAGCTCAAAACATAAACACATCTGGACTGTGTTAAAAACTGACGCTCGTCCTCGGTCTACATGCTCCCGTTGGCCGGCGAGGCGAGCTCTGCTATCTTGGTGTTAAGTTTCTGATTGGTCCAGTCCTTTGTAATGTCGTCCAAGTGGCTATCAAAATCCACCAATAGCGTGTGATCGCCGGACTCCAGCATCTGACAGGCTATCGCCCGAGTCTCCTCCCACTGTCTCAGCATAATCCTGAGCAGAATGAGAAAACGAGGACAGGTCAGCGTTGCTGTACAGGATGTTTTCAGAGATTTTGCCTTTTTTGGGACAAAAATCTCAGAGCAGGAATACCAGAAAAATATTCAAAGCACTTTTTAAAAATTTTTTTAAAAAATAATCAAATATAATCGATCGAGCACTCAAAGCTCAACATAACAGCATCACATAACTGCTTCCCAGCTACATTTCAATTTTTAATTTGAAGCAGCTGTGAGGACTTTTATTTTCTGTTGCTTCTGGCGCCCCCCCGTGGACAAAAGACGTGACGTCTCAACTGCAATGGGCTGTGAAAATCATCAGGATACTCCTTGCTTCTGTTTTGGAAGCGAATGAAAGACAAAGGGGAATTTTCCGTATCATTTCTCTTATTTATTAATATCTGTAATAAAATGATAGTAAAACAAAGAAAACTTTGTAAGTCACCGTACAGGCACCACGGTTACATGCAGTCCTACATCTAAAACATTCAGTTGCCCTGTGCAAGTAAATTTGTCGATAAGCTTGACTTATTGACATTTCCTGTGATGTTGTGTTTTCATTTTAATGAACGAACAGCAAGAGACCTTGGTAGCAAAGCCAATATAAAATGTAAGCTCAACGTTTTTTTAGGCTAAACTCATAAAACTCACGTGTGTTTGTCTTTGAGCACCCATCTTGAATCTTTGCGCTCGTACATCACGATGGGAGGAACCCGATAATCTGGAGACATCTTGCTGCCATCGAGCTGTGAGGCAAAACAGCGAAACGCATAATAAATAAATGCATGACACAGAGAATAAATCATCTGGTTTTCCTTTTCTTTTGGGGGGTTAATAAGTATCAAAAGAAATTTCTAAAAACGGCTTAACGGCATCCACAAATGTGTCCACTTTTGGGTGACATTAAACAAAGAAATGCAAGCAAAACAACCTGATTCATCACCACATGTGTCACCACAAGCTTGTTATCAATAACAACGAGAGAGAGGAAGTTCAATTATTGAATCTTACCATTAACAAAACTGCGTCGTCAAACTGCTCAGAAATCTTGTCGGCTATCTTCAGCGCACACGGTGTCGGACTGTAGATTCAACAGAAACTTAGTAAAGTTCGTGTTTCTCTATAAATGCATGGCATTGTACTGCATTATACTGAATTTACCACCAGACTCACATTTCAGGTACCATCGCAAACATCATGCAAAAGGTTCAATTTAGCCAAATATGAAACAGAATTAGAGAACCACGCGGAAAGAAACTTACCTGCTATCCGATACACAAGCGTTGGCTTGATAATATCCCACAATTCTCTGCTGAGTCTGTGAACACCAAACATCCACCTGAAACGAGAGCAAACCATCACTTTGAAACACCAAAATTTACATTAAATGCTCATCTGGGAATTCAACCAGCAACAGCAAAGACTTTGTCTGCTAGAGGGTGAAAAGTCACTTCGTAGGCCAGGAAAGCTTCGTCTTTAGCCGGGATGATAATGACCCAAATTCTGTTTTTCTTCTGATCAAGCGGTCGGACTTTTAGTGAAACTAACTGAGGCTTTCTGGGTAAATTTCTCAATTTCAATAAACTTAAGAAGAGTACAATTGATACATATTCCAGGGTTTTTTTTCCCTTCATTGTACTTGTCAACTTACAACAGCCAACATTAAGAAAAGTTTCTCTTCAGAAACATTTCATCCTCTCGGCCCTTGCGTCCTGGTATTTTTTCATACTAGTGGCTCCTTATATTAGGTCATGCTGGTTAAAAATGTGAATGTTTTACTT
>JAQLOL010000016.1:16967701-16978905 GCA_029783665.1 Naso thynnoides | reverse complement strand
AAATTTCATGGAAAAAAAATGTACATAAAAAGGAAATCAAGAAGAAAATAACATAAAGAAAGAGACAAAAAGAGAGAAGGAATGAAAGGAAGGAAGTTTTTCATGTCCTTTAAAATCTGTTTTTCCCATTTCAGTGTGAGTTTTGTCTCCATTCTTTCTGTAAAGAGACAAAAAGAAAGAAAGACAGAAGCCCATTAACTGACAGAGTGAATTAATAAAGTAAAATACAGACCAAAGAAACAAATAGGAGGATAAAAATGAATGTAAAAGAAAGAAGGGTGAAAGGATGGACAGATCAGAGCGAGGACGAGTGTATTAAGAGCGTCTGTGTCTTTCGGCGAGCGTCTAATTTGTGAGATGAGAGCGGCGGAGAGCTAACCGAGTGGAAAACATCATCTAGAAACTCTGATTAAACCCTTCCACTGTAATAATGAGATCTGCTCCAATCCCTTTAACACACACACACACACACACCCGTATTTTAATCCAGGATTTCTCATATACATGTAAGGTCACACATGTAATGTGTGTCAGTGTTCCTGTGTTTTAATTACTTTATGAGCTCATCCTTCTTCTTTGTCTTCCTCACTTCCTCTCCTCATTTTCTTTCTTCACTCGTCCATTCCTTCATCATTTGTTCTTAAAATTTCGTCGTTTCTTGCCTCAGAGCATCAACGTGTGTCTTTGATTTCGGGTCAAAAAGAAACTCCACATTAAAATCTGTCCTAATTAGTTACCTTCACTGTAAAACATTAAAGCATAAACGTCGTGGCATCAGCAAGTATTCCAACACCGATTTCATCCAAATGAAAGTTTTAATAATTTTAAGTTTAATGAAAATAAAATCTCTGGTTTCATTTTCAGACCTCCTCAGAGCTGAAAACACAAAACGATCTCTGTGCGGATGAAAGTTAAAGAAATTCCAGCAGGGAAATGTAACGAAGTTTATTTACTCAAATGAAGTAGACCGCGTAAGTACAACTTCAGTGTACATAAACTTTATCACTGAAACAACTTCATGCTTACACACTCACTCAGAGAAAAGTACTGTACTTTTTACTCCACTACTTTCATCTGCCAGTTGTAGTTACCCGTTAGTTTTCAGATTTATTTTTTCACAGCCTTTCTGTCCAGTAAAACTGTGAATCTCCACGTTGGGTGACATGATTTGATTTGACTGTAGTAATAATGAATTTTATTTATAGACCTATTTGTTTGCTGATGCCCTCATGCTGCCACCTGCTGGCCCCACGTTAAAAATTATGGAATTAAAGTGTCTTAGAGCCTAATAAACATAAGTAAAAAGACATATAGACCATGATGCATTGCTGTAGATGAAACTAGCCAACAGTATATAAAGTCATTTAAATGAGCTCAAGCTTTAACGTCTACAGCAGGAACATGAATCCAAAAATATCAGAAAGAAAAACACTGACGGGGACTGTTAAAGGGATATTTCATCACAAAATTCTGTTTTTTATATCAGTTAGGCTACTCACTCTTAGATGTGTTGAGTTGAAGAGTTTTTTTATTTCCCCTCCAGTGTTCCTCCACGGTAAACGGGTGATTTCTAAAATGCGCGCTCCCTTATGCTGACAGTTTGTAGAGGCTCACTGGTTAAAACATCAAAACCATCTCATAAATATGTCCACCCAAAACTCTCAATGGCTTCATGTGGTTTAATCCAAGTCTCCCTCACGGTGTCCACAACACTTTCATTTTGGCTACAAAGCTCCTAAATCCAACAAGTCTGATCCGGTGTTTTGTGCTGCGTGTTTTGCTAATCGATTTTTTTTTTTTTCTTAAAAAGTTATCTCAAAGTTGTGAGTGAACAAAAGCGTCTGGTGCAGAGAGAGCGAGGAGTTTCTGCAGTTTTTGGAAGAACCTTTACTGGAGTTCACTGCCGTTTAGAATAACCGTAACACACAAATTTATTTTGGCACCACGTTTATCAGTTGTAGTCACTCCGCGGGTTCTGTCGCGTACTGTGTCATTTCACAAGTCAGCTGTTTGGCTCGGACGGTAGCAAGTTGGTAGCCAAATGGCTGTCTGATGGCAAACTAAAAAATCCTAAGTTTAGCGTGCAATTGAACAGGTATTGATTTTTTTTTTTAGGTAAGCATTTATATATGTGGCTAAGCTAGCTAGCTAGTGATTAGCAATAACCTAAAGGCTAACCAGCAATCCGGTGCCTCTCTCCCTATTCATTGATGAAGCAGTGCGTCCTAATCTTGGCTGCATGTGTGTGTTCTTTGCTATCTGGAGGGTTTATGTGTGTGTGTGTGTGTGTGTGTGTGTAAAACTCACTGGTCGCTCCATGTCACCACCTTTCCTCCTGATAATTAGCTGCAGCTTAGCTGCATTAGCTTCACTTGAGAGCTGTGGTCCGTCCAGTCAGCCACACTCTTCTTTACTGTTTTCTTTAAAAGGGGGAATAAAAACAAGTTGTGGTTGAATAAAAATCCGTCTCACTGTTTCTTTTGTCTCTAAAGGTGTCTCAGTATTTTGTCTTGGTTTTTGCACACCCTCTGTAACTCAAACCAGAAGTCTTTCTTTCCTCCTCCGTCGTCCTCCAAGAGGAAATGGCGGCTTAACTCACGACATCGCCCCCTAGTGTTGATTCAGTTTCCAAAGACACCCGTCACAACATGGAGCATTCTACTGCACAGCTACTACTTCGTGTGCTGATCATACTTACATACTTTTACCAAGAAAGGTTTGGATGCAGGACTTGTACTTGCAGTGAAGTGTTTTTTACAATTTGTTATTAGTACCTTTCAAAGTACCTGCCTACTTTTAGTACATTAAGGATCTGAGCACTTCTTCCAACACTTGATAAAAGTACAAATAGAAAACAGTAACTTGATGAGGAGTTTTAAAGGGACTGACACTAAGACTCATGAAAGTACGTCTGTTAAAGTTTGAGAATCTGTGTTTTTCTCTCTGTTGTCTGTCTGCACACATCATGAGGCCACGGTTTTCCCGTTTCATTCATGGAGAAACGTCCGTGTTAAAATCTGCACCTTTTAATCTCTGGACTTGTCAAAGTGAGACCCGTCAGCAAACGTTTCACACTGACTTCCATTTTGTCAGTGTGAAATGGGCTCTTCAGTCGTCTTAACTGGCTTACAGCCGTCCTCTTATGTTTCAAAGACAAATCCTATTTTCAGCTCTCATCAGTCAAGAACAGACACGAGGATGTCTCTGTTTCAATATCTCATTTAGCCACACACACACACTTACACACACTTACACACACACACACACACACACTGGGAGCCTGTTGCCACAGCTGCATTTGCAGACAAATCCCTTTTTCTGCTTTGCCCTCACAGACAAAAACCACTCGTCTCATTTCCTAACCCTGCCTGTTGCACAAGATAAAAGAGGACTTTGTGTGTGGATGTGTGTGATCAAGTGCCTTCATTTATGTTCTCTCTTTTCTTTTTTCCTCCTCTCCTCCTTCCTTCCTCTTTTCCACCAAATTACGCTCTCTCTCTCTCTCTCTCTCTGTGCTCGGACATTAAAGTAAAGGCAGATTCTTGCTCCTGTTTAATGAAACATCACTAAAGTCATCTCCTCGGATATTTAAAAAATATTATTTTTCATGTTATTGTCGTTTTTTTAGCAAAATATTTCTTTTAGCAAACTTTAGCTCAAAACTCAACCTGCTGCCGGTGCCAGAGGAAAAGTCAGAGCATCACCTTACTCAGCAGGGTTCATCCTCTGAGGACAATGATTGTCTGTTCCAAGTTTGAATCCATGCAGCGGTTTTAGGAAAACGTCAGGCTGAATCAAAGTGGTGGCATCCATGGAGCTGTTAGCTAACATCACCTTTTATCACAAAATATAACTGCTGTTGTATTTAGGCGTGATGTCAAACTATTTGAAGGAGCTCAGGTTGTTGTAATGAAATAATCACACTGCTCGAGTCACGTGATGATTTTGTGCAGTCTGACTTCATTGAGGCACATCTGAAGAGTCATGAGCATTTTTCCTAAACAATAAAATATAGAATTGTAGGAAAGGAACGCTGCTCAATCATCACTTCTGGGCCTCTACATGTCACATGTGTGGTGGTGACCGTGTCTGCGGAGCTCCGCCCTCTGCCTGTGTGTTGATGTTTTGGTTTAGTCAGCGCGTTTCTGGGCGTGGAGTGGATGCGTTTCCTCCAGCCAACGAATAGCCAACTAGAAAAGCACTCGGAGAGCGCAGACCTCCACCAAGGCAGCCCCACCTCCTTGGCGGAGGTAATAAAACAAAGCAACTGGACGCAGTTAAGACGACAGAAAATGGCAGATGCGGAAGTAGTGATGAAAAAAGGGAAATATAGTCCTAGTGGGGACAAAGTTTGTTTCATAAGGAGAGTGAATCTCAGTCTGACTTTCAGCTGCTTTCAAGCCCTGAAGGAGAGGCCGAGGATGAAGAGTGACGCAGAGCTGTCGGTTAGCGGTTAGCTAGTTAAGTTCTCAACTTTTCCATTAAAACAGATGTAATATTCCTACATAGCTTGCTGCGTTGGTTCAAGCAGTATAAGTACGCGCTACGATACTTCTGGTGGTGCTGAGCTTGG
Organism: Naso thynnoides; assembly: GCA_029783665.1. Classification (NCBI taxonomy): domain Eukaryota; kingdom Metazoa; phylum Chordata; class Actinopteri; order Acanthuriformes; family Acanthuridae; genus Naso; species Naso thynnoides. Next base: position 16,974,332 of record JAQLOL010000016.1, on the reverse strand, counting down.
GAGGAGGGGCCTGATTTGAATGTTGTGTTTACAAGCAGTAAACAAACAAATGCTGCTGATTCCACCTTTAAGATCTGATGAGGCATCAGTTTGACCACGCTGCAGGAAACATGTCTGAGGACTTCCTGCTCATCTTTGATTGGAGCATTGAGGGGAGAAGGGGCGGGGTTTGATCAGCAGCTGGACTTGAAGACAGTTGTGTTTATTCACTTACAAGCTGTGTGTGTGTGTGTGTGTGTGTGTGTGTGTGTGTGTGTGGGTGTGTGAGCCTCTCGAGGTTGAAAGCAGAGTGTGAAATAGAGTCGCGTTGTAAGTGGCTGTAATTGAAGCAGGTGATTAACCATCGAGCCTCTTCTACATCCATCAGCACTCCAGGGAGGGAAAGCAGGAGAAGAGCGGAGAGAAACAGGAGGAGGAGGAAGGAGGAGGAGGAAGAGACGGAGACAACGAGGGAATTAAAGAATAAATGAAAGAAAAGGAGGCTATACCAGAGTTAAAAGTGCTTTGTGTAAACTTTTAGCACCAATTACAGGAAAATTCTTCACTTTTACTATCAAGATTTTGTTTGAGTGCGACAACAAAATGTGGTCAAATCTGCTTCAAATCATTTGACCCAATCTGAAATGACGAGTCACAAGATAAAATGCTGTGTTAATGAGATGCAGGTCCAAAATGGTCAGTAGGTTTTCAGCCAATCAGCCTGAATTCCTTTTTTCTATGATGTAAACTTTATTCACCCTGTAACCACAGCACACAGCACCGATTTAAACTCTTCAGACGAACTGTACTTTAATGTAGCACCTTGAAACAAAACCAGGAAAGGACAGAACCAACAGAAACGTAGAAAGAAAACAGAAACAGAAAAAGTGCAAAGTTAGAGAGCAAAGAGCCAGGGGACAAGAAAGAGAGGGAGGAAGGAGAAAGATGACAGAAAAAGAGGAAGAGGAGGGGGAAGGAAATAAGGAAGAAAAAAGAGAAAGAAGGAGACAAACATTTAGATTCGATAAGAACGAAAGAAAGAGTAAAGAAACAGAGGGATGGAAGGGAAGATAAGCAGGATGTAGGAAGATGTGATCAGGGAATAAGTAGTAATATTAGAGAGGGAAAAAAGAGGGAGAAAAGATCCAGATTGTGAGAACTGAGAAAAACAGAAAAAGAAAAAGAAATCTAAAGTTATGAGAGGAGAGCGAGGAGAAAGAAAGAGGAACGGAAAGACGAGGAGTAGAAACAGATAAAACAGTATCGGGACAAAGAGGATTTCCAGAGAAAGGGAAAGAAGAGTTGGGAAAAGAAAGAGTAAAACATGTTTGATTCCAGAAGAAAACTGAAAAAAGAAAGAAAGAAAGGACAAAACATTGTGAGAAAAGAGACAAACAGAAACAGAATGAAGGAAAGAGAGCACAGCAGGCTGGTTTTTCCCAGCAGATAGGATCTCTGTCATCAGCTTTCTTCCACTTTTCCCACATCAGATCATTACAATCAGCCCTCCATTATCTCCCATTAAGCAGCCAGGAAACACTCGCTGCTTCCTGACTTATTTCATCTCTTTTTAATACATTTTCCATGCCTTAAATGTTCAGCCGGCCCGCTGCTACATGCATGTGACACAATCGCAGATACAGAAAAATCAGTCCGGCTTAATGGCTCCGGCTCGTTCGCTCCCATTCACTTCCACAGCACAGGAAACGAGTCAGACGACGAAGGTCATCCATCACTGTGACAGAAAAGATGACTGATAAATGAAGGTCATTGTTTCGCTGTTTGATTTTTCACACGCTGAACACGCGCTGAGGTTTCTATGGCTGCAGAAATGGATTACTTTCATTATTAAATCATTGTTTGACTTATTTTTATTAAGCAATTAACGTTTGAGTTTAATATGTCAGTGCTAAATTTACAGTGGCATAAAACAGATAAAAACAGCTTCCTGTTTCTCTTGTCAAAATAAAATAACGTCTTTACATCTTTTGCATTTATCGAGCCAAAAAAAATGAAAACACCGTGAAACTTTTTCTTTCAACAAGAAGAAAGTACTGCAAATATTTTGATTATTCTTAAATTAAAGCGAGTCTTCAACCTAAAATTTATTCTACAACATTTATAACACATGTCCACACACACACACACACACACACGCACACGCACACAAACAACCTCGCTATTTGACTTTCCATGCAGTGGTTAATGGTTTGCACCTGTCCCGCTCTGTTCTGCTTGACTTTTTCCAGCAAATCCTTCATCAGCAGACGCTCGCCGTGTGTGTGTGTGTGTGTGTGTGTGTGTGAGATTGGATCTCTCTTTTTCCACATCATGTCCGCTTTCTCATCATCCTGCATCTCCTTTTTGCTTCATTCTATATAAACGGCAGCGTTCCTCTCACATGCTGCAGGTCAACAGATGTTCACATCTGACGGTTGACATGACAACGCTTCACATCCAGAGGTGACGCTCAGTGTCTGATCCTCTCAGGTCTGTCAGTGCGAGCGGATGTGAGCACGTGTTCGCAGCCTGTCGCCCTCTGACTTTTGAACTTTGACACGTTTGAGGTTCGGTTTTTAAAAAATGTTCTTCATTAAAAAGACACTTTAGTGCAAATTTGAATGTTTGTTTCTGTAAATTTTGAAAATCTTCATCAATCCTGAAAATGAAAACAGTAAAACTCGAACGTGTCAGCATGTCAGTGTCCTGTTTTGTTGAAATTTGATTAAACTGTTACCAATATTTTTTTTTCAGAGGTGAAATACTTAAGCAGTTCACTCTTTTGAATGTGTAAATACTTTTCTTATGAGCGGGATATTTTAACATGTTTATTATTGGCCCGCCGTAATGGAGGTGTGTCATCTGAACCGCAGGGCAACGAACTGCTGCAGTGGAATAATTATATGAGAAAAAAAGCTGTCAAGTGTGTGTGTGTGTGTGTGTGTGTGCGTCTCAGGAGGGAGGCAGAAGCATAAAGATGCCAGATGCTTCTGTGTCAGGCAGGTTAGGTGTGTGTGTGTGTGTGTGTGTGTGTGTGTGTGTGAGAGAGAGAGAGACAGAAAGTGAGGCGAGTGAGGAGAGACAAAAGGAGGCGACCAGAGACGAGGGATGAAAAAATGAAAAAGTGTGTGTGTGTGTGTGTGGCAGATGGTGTGTAGGGACAGAGAGAGGCAGGTTCATATTACAGTATCAAATGTTTACAAGTGTGTGTGTGTGTGTGTGTGTGTTGCTGTCAGCTGCTTTAGATGATCCTCAGGTCTTTATCTCCACCTAGTGGCCTGACTGTGAAAATAAAGAACTAACTTGATCCACAGGCAGCTCATCAGGTCAGAGATGTTGGAAAAAGTCTGAGCCAGAAGTGAGAAAACCATGAACTGTTTACACGTACCTGCACTTCAGATCTAATACTGAACATGCAATACAAAGCTAGCTGCATGAATGAGACATATCTATGATTCTTGCATTGTCTTTACTGTCAGTCTATATAAATTTGACTGCCATGATAAGTATTTTGGATTTGCACCATATTGAGATTTGCTTGTGCAGAGTTCTTTCAGCTCTTTTTAAACAGCAGTCTCTCACAAACGCCAAGTCACTGAAGCCCGCAGACCTTCACTGGATTAGACATCGGAGTTCAGGAAAAGAACATTTGCAAAGCAAAAAGATGGAACAACCTGCCTCTGGGGTTTCCTTCCAGTGGGCACAATGTGTGGCAGTGCCCTGAAGGCTGCCCTACATGTCAGAGAAGGGTTTGGAACCTTTCAGCGTAAATGCGTCGCAGCTCTCAACAACGTGCGGAGCCTCTTCAGCCTCAACCATCCAGGGTCGTAACAACGCGCCACACAAACTTGTGGCACCTGTGAGCTCGATGTAAAAGCGGCGTTGGTGCCACGTTTGGCGCAAACGTCCTCGTGCCGGAGTTGCCGCCTCGAGCGTGAGCCGAGCTCAAAGAAGCAGACACGCTTGTTGTCGCTGCAGTTATGTCCTGCGTGTGTGAGTGCGTGTGCGTGTGTGTCGGCCATAGAAAGAGACAAAGGAAACAGGAAACGTGACACAGTGCCCTGACCAACATTTTACATGTGTGTACGTGTGTCGGCGACCCCCCCATCTCCACACACACACACACACACACACACACACACACTTACACACACTTGAAGTACTCAGTCAGTGCTGGAGGCAAGTGAAGGCATTGCACTACTAGCCTACTTTAGGACAGGTCACTTCTCTAAAAGCGTCCAGCCACCGTGAAATTCATATTATTTCCATGGAGCACACACACACACACACACACACACACACACACACACACTGTGTCATCACACATTGGGTCTATAGAATGATTTCTGTGCTGCTAATGCAACTGTTCTGAGGGAATCCACGGGAAGAGAGAAAACTAACCGCATGTGACTGGATCAGAAAAACTAAAGAGTCTGTGGCTGACGTGCAGAGTCAGTTCACGGGTTCATCTGAGGGAGGAACGCTTCTGTGTTCTCACCTCAAACCAAAGTCTGACACAGCAGGATCTGTGACGGCACAGTCAGTTTGCAGGCAAATCCTGGACCAGCATGCGGAATAAAACACCGGGAGAGAAACAAACCAGCGTGAAACGTGTGTGGAAGAAGTCTGAATGCAGAAAGCAGAGCTGCAGAAATCACAGCATCGCCCACAAATCTGGTTTATGTGTGTGTGTGGAAACCCACTTTGGACCAGATCCCTGTAACTTCCGTCAGCCTCCACAGCCGCAGAGACTTTACCATGACGTCAGAGCGGTGAAGATGCTGTTCTCGGTCAGTCAGTGTCACTGTTCGCCTGTTCCATGAATGTGTTGACGACATTTCATCCAACTCGGTTCAGTAAAACCGCTCAGAAGTCAAAAGTCACTCGCTCCTTTGTGAAGTGCAGCCTGCGCGTCAACGTCAGCGTCACGCATCCGGTGGCAGCCACGGATCCCCGAAGAAGCGGGAGGATGATGATGATGATGATGATGAAGATGATGGTGGTGATGATGATGAAGAGAGCGTGAAGCCTTCGTGCTGCTCTGACTCATGCATGGAGGATATAATGGATGGCTGTTGTTGTTGTTGTTGTTGTTGTTGTTGTTGTTCCTGAGACACGCGGGCGGATGGAGGACCGTCACCGGCGGACCGGGAGACTCGGGAGCCTCGCGACCAAGTCCCGGGTCTCCAAGGAGACGAAGCTCCGGCTGCGCGTGATCTTCCTGGACGACAGCGAGCGCACGTTCGAGGTGGAGGTGAGTTTGTTTGCGCCGGAAAAAAACAAACAAACATTTTCTAAACACACAGCTCCCAAACAGCGTGGCTCCTTTTCTGTCAGATCTTCTCTGACAACATGTTAGTTCAGCCTTCTTTAATACTGAAGTGTGTATTTTTCTCATTTAAAAGCAATGACGCAATCTGTTCTTACCCATAAGACACTCAGCACCAGTGATTAAAGTAACTAAGTACATTTATTCAAGTACTGTAGCTACCCAAGCACAATTTAGACTTACTCGTACTTTATTTGAGTATTAAAATATATATATTTAGTATTAGAGAGTACTTGAGTTTACTTTTCCCATGTGTACTTATACTTCATTAGATTTACTGAAAGGCTTTTGTTACTGTAGTTACTTTACAGATTAATCTTGTTTATACAAATGATCCTTCACATTATAATGATGACGTTTTTTTTTATATATGTGTCAGGTATCAGCCATGCTCACATGTTACGGTGCGTTCAGGTACAGGCTGACCCGGTGACATCATTCACTGCACAGGTAGTCCCAGGTTTGGTGTGAGCACCGACAGTTGAATTTCTCCCACGTGGCCTCAGTCGCTCTGAAAGTCTCCTTCGCTGCAGCCACGTCACAGTCGCCAAACCTTTTGTTTCAGGCTGCTGATGATCAGGTGACGCTCAGCTGGTCAAAGCTTCAGGCTGCTGCTTCCTGTATTGACTTGGTCGATCAGCTGCTTGTCATTTCAAGCAAAAAGTGACCAAAATCACTATTTGCGGCTTCTTGAATGTGATTTTTAAATGTTTTTCTTCGTTTCATGTAAGACTGTCAATATTTTGGTTTGTTGGAAGCAAAAAAGCATCTTCAATGAGCCGCAGTTAAGTTTGAGGAAGACATTTGCCCGTTTAAAACGGTTTTTATTTCACATATTTTGGACCAAACAATCAGTTAACTGTGTAAATATTTATTAGTTGCTGCAGTTGATGGATTTATGGATGGATGAAAGACAAAACAACATACGTAGACGAGAAGACGCTGTGTGTGTGTGAGTGTTCATCTCTGATAAGTTCATTCCAGCATCACGACATTACAAATGTGAAGCTTGAAAATGACCCAAGAGTTAAAACAAGGCGTCTTTCTGAGCTTTTGATCAATAATTCTAAGATTTGTCGAAGTCTTTTTGTTGTTTGCCGGCCGTCAAACATCTGTGTGAGGTGTAACAGCTGGATGTGACTCTCTGCTGTCTATGAACCGTCGTGTGTTCGACTCCAGAAAAGCAGAGCACAGTGACGTCGCCTGCAAGCCGGAGACGCAAACTAAAGGAGACTCTCACTCTCTGTGTGTGTGTGTGTGAGTGTGTGTGTGTAGCTTGCAGTATTGTGTTTGCAAAGTAGCTCCATTTTCCACGCCCATGCT
>JAQLOL010000016.1:16921039-16935480 GCA_029783665.1 Naso thynnoides | reverse complement strand
CAGCCTGACATCTACTGAAGTAACACATGGTCACATTTGGACATTTGGAGAAGACAGAGACGACCTCTGCTGATGGACACGAGTCAAAGATAAACTGCGATGCTTCTTTAAAAATCCACCAGCAAGCAGCTGCAATCACCAGTTATTGTTCTGTACTCACACTGGGAGCATCACTTAAATTGGAGCATTACCTTTTCCTCTTATACACATATCAGGGAAAGGCCAGTATGAAGAGGAAATAGGTCTTAAATTGCAAACATTCCATGAAGTCTGAATTTTAACCAGTTGAAACCTGCAGAAATCCTTTTTTTTTCCAGTGGAAAGCAGCTAAAATCTACTTTGGAAGTTGGAGATTGTCGCGTAATTTTGCACAGGTGGCCACAGGAGAAATATTTTGTCATGTTTGATCATGGAACCATCACGCTGAGGTGGGTTTTCACGGTCGACCCTCACATGTCAGAAAACCGCAGACTCAAAGGCAGCTTCACGCCTACATGTGTTTTTATGTATTTGTATATAGTTCTAATTCTGTGTTTGACCTGGGCTGAACACGAGGGAACATCACAACAAGTGCTCCAGTGGATTTAATGAAGGATCCATTTTATTCATTCTGGTCCTCAAATGTTCATGTCAAAACAGGAACAACTGCCAACAGGGAGACAGTGTCACTCGTTTGCTCTGAAAAAGCTCTTTTTCTTGAATTATGTGGCTTTAATCACATAGAGGGATCTGCCTTTTTTATTATAATATTATAAATAAAAATCAAGTTACTGACATTTACCGATAGAGGCTTCTTTATCAAACTTTATTGCCACATTAAAAACATATTTAACAATCTGAACAAAGTGAAAACTTGTAGAGATGTTAGCAGCTGTTACGAGCGTTTGTGCGACATGTTTGAAATGCTGCATGAAAACTGTGAGCAACCTGCCTAATATTTCATTCTTTAGAACAGTCACGGGCTGTTTGTTCACAGTTTTGAGACAAAATACATGTTGCCAGTGCGTTGTTTTTGACTTTTGTTCAATTATGCAATTACGTCAAGCTGTTAGCTAAATATAAAGCTAGCTACATGACCAGAATTCAAGATATTCATGAGTTGGTTATATTTGGATGTGACCACTGGTGCTTTTTGATTTGAACAAACACAGAAATCAAGTTCGAGCCAACATGATGGATAACAGGAAGTGCAGATCCCTTATCTTTGGTTTTGTTGAGCCATGGTTACAGGCGACAGTTTTTGTGTTGGTGGATGGGTTTTTGGTGTTTTAGGCAGAAGAACTGCCAAAGTCTTTCCCAAATGTTTCTCATAACCGCTGGTAACTGCTCTCCAAACATTCCTTGACAGGCAGGTGAATTTACGATACAACCTTTCCCAGGTTTGGTTTTCGTTCGCTGTAAATAGAAAGATTCAGATTTTATACTGATGATGTGCAATTCTTCATGAAGGGAAAATTACTGAAACTCAGAGCATTTTTTTCTTGTGGTTTTTTATGTGATCTGGATAAAACAAAACAAAGTCTGAAATGTTTTTGTTTTGGGGGATATTTGCAGAATTCTTAAAGTGAAGGAATATTTTTACCTTATTCATTCACATTTTTTGTCAAAATTTGAGTCATGGGGGTAAAATTTGGTTCCCATGTTTTATCTGTAAAATCTAAATAACTTTCAGTCACCGAATCTCACAAATGAAACCAAATGCACCTGAAAAACATTTCAAACTTGACCTGTTTTTGTCCAGGTGTGTGCTAACTATCAGGGTACTGGCTTGCTTGTTGCTTGTTTGACTCTGTTGGAAAATGCAGTTAATCTGTTTTTTGTTTGTTTTTTTGTATCAGTGTAGATCAACAGGGTGCGCTAGTTTCCGTTCATCCACATTGGTGCGGCTACTTCCTTACCTTTGGTTCCGTCAGTTAATCAGTTAAACTGACTCCGCCCACTGTGACCTGAATCAAAACAAGTGCACCCCATTTGCTGTTTAACTTGACAGCGGGAAAGAATGTGTACAAACAGAGGGCGTGAAATTAACGGTTAGCCGCTAGCTAAACACTCAAACGATGAAGGTGCAGTTTTACGAGCCTGTTTGGTAATTCAAAAACCTGAAACTTTATTGATTTGGAATTCATTCACCACCTTTTGAAACACTGTTTACAATATTAAAGCAGTCAAACTAAGAGAAGGCTTTTAAGAGGTGTGTCATTTAGGAGTTAACAGAATTTCTTCAAATGGGAAAACTTTGTGTGTGTTGGCTGGTTGGCCAAAAAAAGTTAGTTTCACGCCCTGCAAACAAACCAACAAAGAGTTTAAAATCATGTGGCGTCATGATGAACAAGTTTACAACCGACTGATGTTTTATTTATTGTTGCTATCTTGAAACCGTGACCTGTGTATTATTCCTAATGATATGCTGCTCTGGCTCGTTCAACTGGAAGTAAAACAGATGTCTTCTAAACTTCACTGGCTCCTTTTGTCTTTTTTCAAAAGTTTACGTTTGTGACATTTTCATTAGGGCTGTCAGCTTGGAGCGAGTTAGTTACAGTTGATGCGTTCTGATTTTTTATTTGCTTTAATCACATGCTGCTATTTTGGTCCTTCATTTGTAAGAATTACGTTATATTGTTAATATAGACTAAGTAATTGTTGTGAAAAGCAAAATATTCAAATTTTAAACGCAGTAAAAAAAAATGCAATTAATTGCAATTAAAATAGACTCGATCGTTTGACAGCCCTTGTTTTTTGTACAATAATTGTGTTTGGGAGTTAATTATCACAAAGACAACAATGCAAACAAGTTCACAGCACACATAACCTGTGAAGACAATAAAAAAAGACAACAATGCAAACAAGTTCACAGCACACATAACCTGTGAAGACAATGACAGCAAAGACAGTAACAACAGCTGTTGGTCTGTTTTTTTTAAATAAAGTTTAAGCGGCAACCTGGTATCATCAAAAGTTCCAGAACAGTCACTAAATTCATCATGTGGTGAGTCTTATTTCTCAACTGCTGTTTCAAAGTACAAAGAATGAAGCTTACATGTGTATATTTAGAACCTCAGTTGAATGAATAAATCATTTGGTGAAAGAAAAAAGCAAAAGCCCTGACAGGAAACTGTAAACATATTTCTCTGCAGGAGTCAACAGATGATCACGGACAGTCACCAGGGGGCGCTGTGCTTGGTGATTTCAGTTTCACAATGTCCCAGAGGGTCAGAATGATGTGTGGCAGCAGCTCTTGTCTCTCCAGCTCCTCTTTAAGCTGAAAACAGAGTGGAGCTGTCATGTGATCACAGATAGCCAAAGACGAACAAACCTGCATCGGACATTTTCTTTAATGACCAGAGAGCATAAAACACCAAAATATCGACTCATCACCGTTTAAAAACTCATTCGTGCTTTCCTGCATTAACATTCTCTACAGAAAGACACAGCCTGAACGTTATCTGGACAGAGTAATATGTGGCTCGTGCCGAGCGCAATGTCGTGTCTTCTTTTCTGTTTTGTGTTTTTATTGGAGCCTGTATGTTAATGCAGCACCAAGCCCGAGAAAAATTTCCCCAAGCCGACCATAAACGTATTGTACTGTGTTTCATATTCAAAGCACCTCGGCACAGTTATTTGATGCTTCTGATTGGATGAGAAGGAGACTCACCTGTTGCATGAGGCTATTTTTGATGAAGTCTTCAGGCAGCGGAGAAGAAGAGGAAACCCCCACTTTCAGACGGATGACAACTAGAAACACAGAAACTCAACCTCACAATGCAGGCTGGGAGAAAAGTGCTGACTGTCCTCTTTGGTTTAGAACAGGGGTGTCCAAACTTTCTTCAAAGAGGGCCAGATTTGAAAAATTGAAAATGCCCTAAGGCCAATGGTCCCTCCAGACATTTTTTTTTAAATAATAAAAGGTAAAAGTTTTGCCATATTTAGCAATTAGCACAGCCACTTCTTTGCTTGCTTTGGTGGTATTTTAACTTGATTCATGGGGCCGGCGAGAAGAACCGCTGTTGTGAGGCCAAAACAGCTCCAAGCTGTGTCACTTTTTAAGCATGGTCACTCCCTGTTAGCTTGCTGTACGCATTAGCATGTTTTGTCAGGTAATGTCCACTTATACTGAATTCTGCATACACAGCAACAGTCTTTTGGCAAATCAGGTGAACAAAATTGCTCTGGTTTTCGTGAAAAAAATATTGCAATTTCCATCTGGAAGTGGCGGCCCTCAACATCAACTTTCAAAGTTGTTGCTGCCGCCATAAGGGGAAAAGAGAAATCGCATCATGAACCTGCACGATTTATAAATTCTATTTGACATTGCTGGTGGGCCATAAATAATCCATATTATGCGGGAAGCTGCAGGCTGTATAAAATCTGAGCTTGTGCCATGACTGGCCCCCGGGCCGGACTCCGGTTCAAACGATAAGAAGATACTTACTTATCCATTTACAAAGAAATTAGTCTTGCACTGACATGCTCCAGCATGTATCAACATAAGAGAAAACATCTGACATGAAAGCAATGTGTAAGTGTGGAGAAATTTCTGAGCGTACACTTATTGGATGTTTGGGCAGGTGGAGTTTCTGCAAACAGAAGTCAAAACAGTCAACAGGTTAGATTAGACCTTTACTCAGCAGAATAAGCAACAGTGTCTGAAACATGGACGGACAGAGAGGAGCTCTGCTTACCGTATCCAACGCTTACAATGACACATCGTAACTCCGACTGAAACGTCTGAGAACTGTGGAAATAAAGAAATTAGGTGAATGATACAACAAGTACAACATATAATAAAATTAACTGCTAAGACTTACCTACTCTGTAATTAACCTTTTACTGCCGAAACAGCTTTCTTTAATTGACAAAAATGTACTTGAAACAGTTACAGTTTCTTCCTCTAATTACAAACTCACAGTAACTTTTGTCTTGAGATTTTTCGTAAGCAAAGACTGACTTGTGAACTGCTTGTGCGATGAAGCAGATGGGATGGCTTTCTCCGTCTTCGTCCTCGGATGGCGTCCATCTCAGGATGAATTGTCCTTCATCTGTCGTGTTTATTACGTTGTGTGGTCCACTGTACATCAGCTCAGAGATGCTTTGTCAAACAGATGATCAAAATCTTGTCAAGTTAATCACTTTAAAAACATCCTGCCTTCAAATGTAGTAAACATCCTGTTGGTTCGAACCCAGCGAAGGTTGTAAAGGCAAATGAGCTTCCAGTTCCTGTGAACTTATTGGAAAAATTGGATGCATGCAACTTTGTTTTATATGGCGAAAGATCTCTGCTAATATCCAAATTGGTTTTCTTTTGCCTTACGTTGAGATATTTGCCTCTGCTTTGATGCTGATTTCCAGCATCTGATTGACAGGAGTGTACAGCCGAGCTCCGTTAGCTGGGGTTGGAGGCAGGAACTTTGGCAGAAACTGCCCCTCTGTGCAGGAGTCCACCACAGGATCCACTGGAACACAAAAAAACCAGAGATTTTCTGACTTTCATGGTTAGCAACTAACTTAAGTACCATTTGCTCAAGACATCACAAGAAACAAGAGCGGAGCTCTGACCCCAGTTAAGCAAAATGTGAAATCTGACCAATGAAAACAAACTGGACAGGAATTTTGCTGATAGCACTGTGGGGAGTGATTGAAGTCTGCTAGTTGTCCGTTTGAGTCAGTGTGATATTCTGCCTGGGAAAGTCCTCCATCACCAGCTCTACAGCGTACCGACCTTCATTACTGCTGTTGGTGGGGCTGAACGACAACGAACAAGACTGCGAAAAAGTGAGAAAAAGAGGGAATAGATCAAAGATTTCTTTGGTGCAATGAGGAAAAAACTCTCTTAAACAGAAAATCGGCTTCTTTTGCTGATTCACATTAGTTTTCTTTAAGAGGAGAGAACAGTTTTATTACTTTCAATCCCTGATCGGCACATCCAGTCTGTTGTACCACGACTGCATCTGTAGTGACAACTATGGCCACTCGGGTCAGCTCATGTTCCAGTTAGCAACATGTTATGATGTTAAAACTTGTAAAAAAGATCCAGTCACAGTTGTTCTAGCAGCTCTGTGGCAGCACTGAGACGAGAGTGAGTCAGTATCATGACTCAACACTCAAATAACATTCAATGTGACGTCAGGTGTGCTATTTTCTTACAAAATCAGGCTTGGTGAATCTTAGTTTCCGACTTAGAGTTCAGATTTGAAAGACCTTTTCATTGCACTTTTCCCAGTCGGAGGTCTTTTTTTCCCCAAGTTCAGAGAACAGTGGAACGCAACATTATGTTCACAGTGTTCACCATCTTAGCGTGTTAGCACGCCAACCTTTTCCGGCACTTGATGCAAACATCAGTAATTCATTAGTGAACACATAAAATATTTGACCCGATGATGGCGCTACAAAAAAATGCTATGGTTCCAATCCACCTTAAGGGGATCGAGAGTCTGTTTCTTCGTGACAACCATTTGCAGATACGAAATGTCCTGTAAAGCTGTCGAGGTTTTCACCTTTTGATACTGAATCCGCTAGTCGCTTGCTAACTTGTTTGTAGTTTGTTTGGTATGCTAGGTAAGTGAAGTAAGTAGTTTATTTGTAGAGCACATTTCACAGACAAAACATCACAAAGTGCTTCCCAGTAAATATGAAGAAAACAGCAACAATAACATAGCATAGTATCTTAAAAACAGACAGTCATGACAAAGAAATAAAGACAGGGGCAAGGAAAAGAAATGCAAACAGCGGGTAAATAGTCATGTAAAATAGGTTAACCAAAAGCCTGTCTAAATAACAAAGTTTTTAGATGTTATGACACTGCCGATCTCAGAGAAAAGGGGAGGGCATTCCACAGTTTGGGCGCCATTGTCTGAAAAGCGCGGTCACCAGGTCTGATGGAAGATGGTCCAGGCGCAACCAGCTGAAAGGGGCATATTGCCTCCTAACGTAGCGGAGTCGGACATAGTGTGTTACTCCGTCAATAAAACAATTCTCCCTCTGCGTTTACAGTAGGACAAGGACAGTGGTCCGATTAAATGGCCAAATCGCGCTTCGACGGCAGCTCGACTTCACCATGCAGGTAAACGTAGCCCATTAAGTGAATCACGAAGTTATTCATCCCCCAAAGACCATCTGCACAAACCTTCAGACCAATGCATTTCATAGATGTTTAGAAAATTATAGAGTAATAATAGTGATAATAGAGTTTTGAAGTGACTGAGTGCCAGTTAGCATTTCCACTTGAAGTTATGTCGCTAGCATGGCTAAAAATGACTGCCACAAACCACAGCTGCTCTTTGCTTCTTTAGCAAACGGTACGATATGACATCAGACCCGGATTCTCAAAATCAATGACAGTTTTTTTGGGCCAACTCCGGTCAATGGCACCAAAAGTTCTGCCTTGGGTGAAATTGCTGCCTGGCTACTCACCGATGAGAGGCTGAGAACAGACGGCGGAGTGCAGGGGCTGCACTCTGACAGTGCTGTGCTTCCATATCTGCATTTAACGTGGTCTCCATCAGGGTCAAACGTCAACAAGTCGAGATCTCTCAAACAGTTGGAAGGAACTCTGAGACAGAGAAACAGAAATAGCTTTGCACTTTTGACTCTGAAAGAATCATTCATACATACTTCTCCTTGGTTTGAATATTTGTCTGCTTTGCATCCTCTTGTTTCGGCAATGTCTCCACTGAGGCGTGACGCATCCAAGCAATGCAAAACTAAATGTAAATACAGTTAGATAAGAAAGTACATACTCACTGCAGGCTAAGTTATGAAAGTTTATTATTTCAAATATTTTATTAGTTCAGGAGTTCATTCAGTGCTACAACTGGCCATAAATACTAAGCTTCAGAGGAGTTTGGAGGCACTGGCGGACTCAGGATGTTTGAGGGGCAGAGATGTCTGTCTGGGGTGTTACACCCCGTCACTGTAATTTTCTCCTAACCTTAAAGACGGGGAGAAGGAAAATACAAAAATTATAAACTCTAGTCATAAACTCTGGTATGAGCGAAAGGAACTGGAAAATGAAATAAGGTGACGAAATGAAAGAGACTGGGTAAGAGTTTTGTCCAACCAATGGGATATTGAACCAATGAGCATTTGTTGGTAGGTTGAGTGGTTGGATAAAATTGACTGTCCCCCTTTACCATGTTTTGTCCATCGGAAGGGCACCAGAGAGGGCACTTCATCATGTTTTATCATGTTTTTTCAGATATAGGGAACACTGGGAGTGTTTGTGTGTGAGTGTGTGTGTGTGTGTGTCTATCAGCAGACATTAGAGTGGTTGGTACCTCTTCTATTCCTGTGTGAAAATGACCTTTTAATTGAGAAATATCGTACAGGCTTACCTCATAACGGGCAGTATGGTAGTTTGAGGTGATCTGTTGGCTTGGTTGGTGTCAGACCGCTTCCTGAGCTCCACCAGAGTCACAGCTGTCAATCCTCCGATGCCATTTTTTATATCAGAAATCCAGTTAGTTCTCCTTAACCTGTGGTGGAAGTCCATGTAAAAGTTCTTGAGCAGAGAGCTTCCAAAAACTCATCCAGCGGAGACAGTGACAAACTAAAACAATGTGCTGAAAGAGGCTAAAAGGTCCCATTGGACTGCACATTTTGGACTGTGAATGACCTTTTTTAATGTTACACTGACACAAGGTATCCGAACCAAACGACAATGTGCACTCACTGAAGCTGAAAGGGAGCGTTGCTGGGAATCATCCGAGCCATGATTCCCTCTCTCTGACACGAATATCTACTCGTATTGTAGACCGTGTGCATCACAAGTGAATTCTCAGTCCCACAATCCCCACCGGGGCATGTCCAAGAGGATTCACCAGAACATGAGACAAAGTTCAGCTTAAAGCGAATGTCCACCTGATGAAATGACAATATCAACAATACAAAGAAAGTGCGATTTTTACTTCAGTTTTTTTTTTTTTATTAATACAGAGAGCTGCACATGTTGAACAGTTTTCCTGTGAGAAAAGAAAAGCTTTTAGGACAGGGCGCTTGTGGTTAAAGTTTCATCGTAATTCTTCAATTTCTAAAAGCTACATTTTGAGAAGTCACATTATATCTTTGTAATACTTAACAATATACATACCGTGATGGATCCGTTAGGGTAAGTCTTGTTCGGGTAATAAGTCATCACTGTTCCAAGGTAATGACTCGCCTGGCAGCTGCATGCAAACAGCATCATTAGCATTGAGAGCAACATGTTGACACAGACTCTCTCTGTCCGTCTGAGTCTCACGCTGAAGAATTTATTTCAGCCATGAACCAGGAACTCCGGTGCTATCTTTTTTATGTGTGTGTGTGTTTACAGTTGTATTTGTTTTAAGACAGACCAATATTTTACCTAATAAAAAACAAACAATGAGCATTCAGTCGTGCAGCGAGAAAACGCAGACTTGAACAGCAACTGAACGAAACAACTGAAAAGAAAGAAAAATAAGAAACACGTCATAATATAGAAACTCAACTTCATACAGACATTCTGATAATATCACAATTTGAATTCTTCCTGGTAAGCGTGCAGTTAAAGTTCATACCCTGGCAGCTGTAGTCACAGCTCAGTTTTCAGACGTCACTGCATCTGAAACACCTTTGAAAAGCCTCTTTACCTCATTTTGCCAACTGGTAGGGCATTTCATCATGTTCTACCATGGAGGCAACTAGGATGGCACTGTCACATTGTTTAAAAAATATATATATATATCCCTCAAGGGGCAATTCTGAGGCAGCAGGTTTGCAAACAAATACACATAAACAATTCATTTACTCACATTTAAATTGTGAAAGAAATACAACAATATCAAACAAGACTGAACGGCTGGGGCTGATCACTGGTAATAATCCAACATCAGGCATAAATATTCTTGAAAACATTGAAATTCAAGTATGAGTGCATGAATTTAGTGTGTACAGGGAAACTGGACATTTCCTGTACTGTCACTGTTCACAAGTCTTATAGCTTGAAAGATGGAAGTAGTGGCGCCCTTCCATCTTTACCATAGTGTTTTTGTTTGTTTGTTTGTTCATGCATTTTGGAATGACTTTTTTTTGTCATTTCCATTGAGATGCTGACCTGCTTAGACCTGCTTCGTGCAGCAGCAGATACAGATGCCGTATCTCTGCCTCAGGCTGTGGTAGGTGTGGTCTTTTAATATCCTTGACTCTGCGCAGGTAACTGAGCCTTTCAGCAAAAGGCAACGAAGTCCATGAAGACGAGAGGACTTGAATGAAGAATGGGTTACCTACTGGTCTGTGCAGAACTCATCATTTCAGGCTTTAATCTTTTGAAACAATTATTTTCACTTTTCAGTGCAGTTTCGGAGCTCGTATTGGCTTTACAGAACCAAAAGTAGCTATGGCAAGTGAATGAACACCAATGAACACCAAGTCCTTCCTGTACACGAATTCATGACTCAAAGACTTCCATCTGAACCCTGGAGAGGACCCATTCACAAAGTGAAGACGGACAGAATTCTCCCATGTTTAGAGAAGTGGGCGTTTTGCCCTCTGGTGTTTGAAGTACATATCACAGGAACAAACACTTAAATTTAGCCTGACAAAAAGATAAAAATTCACCCGTTTTCACAGAGAACATAACTGGCAACTTTGACTGACCAACCCGTTTCACAGATGAGGGGGAAAAAAGATTGCTCACTAGTCAGGAGAGAGAAAACAGTTTAGATCAATTTTGTTAATGGATCACCAGACAATGTTTTGTTTGTTTGTCACTTGTTTCTAAGGGTCTCC
The DNA here is from genome assembly GCA_029783665.1 of Naso thynnoides. NCBI lineage: Eukaryota > Metazoa > Chordata > Actinopteri > Acanthuriformes > Acanthuridae > Naso > Naso thynnoides. Next base: position 16,924,740 of record JAQLOL010000016.1, on the reverse strand, counting down.
ATAGATTACAAAAATAAAAAAATAAACCCTGCTATATGTAATTAAATGAATAATATATTAATTAATATTAGTATCCAGGCCATGTGTCATTTTATTTTATAATAGAACAATGCCATTTCATTATTGGGCGTTTCAGGATTGTGTGAGCAAAGAACCAAAAGGAATTGGACCCAGATGCAGACACAGAAGGTACAGTGAGTGTAGTTTTTAATTTTCATGAAGCAAGTCAGTGGACAATGAAACACAGGCTAATGGAGCAGTGAATCAGGCAAGAGTCAAACCAGGACAATGCAGTTTAAAATTGTATTTCAGGATGGTGGTGCAAAAAGTTACATCTCTCCAGCAGGGGTCACTGTGGCTGTAGATCACAGTTGCACAATACTCACAAGGCGAAGACTGATGTCTGACGGCAGCCCTCGTCTGATCAGTTCATCTTTAAGCTGCTCGAGCTGGAGAAGGAAACACACAGTGGTGCTGAGAAACGATCACCGCTTTCTCTGTTCACCAACAAATCAGTCCATCCCCCAAAAGTCTCAAGGCTTCTCTGACAGAAACACAACTGTCTTGTTCGATTGAAGATATACTTTGCAGGATCCTCCCAAAAAACTATGCATAGATTTAAAAAACAATTTCTCTCAATCATCACTGATGACTCGTGAGAGGTGCGTGCTGGCGCCTACATCAGAGTCTCCGCCCACTGCCTGTGGGTGTGTTGTCCTCAGTCCTCAGCACACAGTGTGGGGACTATCAAGGTGTAGCCACCATGTTAAATGACATGTTACCCTCTGCTCTATGGTTTTTGGTGTCTCTGATGCCTCTAGTGGCCATTTGAGGAACAGCACCTTTTGGCATTGCTTTAACCACACACTGACACACACACGCGCACACTTATTATTCAGTCGGTTTAAACGGTTGCCTTTGCTTGTTTGGCTTCTTCCTTTCTCCAGTCAGTCCAGTTCAATTGATAATAAGTTGGCATTGAAAGGTCACACTGCTCGTGCCAGATGGATTTACTTGAAGTTTCATTGTTTGCTTTCATGTGCTAGCAGCTTGTGTTAGGATGTAAGTTTCCAATCAAATGTAGCTAAATCTAATTATTAGTATTATTTATGATTTTCAAACTTCAAAAGCTTGCAAATTAATGCAGTCCTCCACTCACTCCTGTAAAGTCAATATTTAGAGTTGGTACTATCAAAAACAGCTAGAGTTGTCATTAAACCATTAAAGAAGAAGGTACAACGTAATTAAGAGTGTGTCAGTGAAACCTCAAACATGGACTTGTTACAGTGTCTTTAGCAGTGCAAACATATCTTATATCTCATACTTGATTCATGTAAACCATTTTCATTTATTTGCTAAGTTTGACCGCATTGCATTGTCACCTGAAGTTATGATCAATGCACCAGTTTTTTCCAGCTCAACCAAGCATAACATTTTTTCACATGTTCAGAATTTCCACTTTCTATAGGATTTCTAATCATATGAGATGAGACTGACCTGTTGTATGACTGTAGCCCTGATGCCGTCAGACAGAGGAGATGAAGAGGAAATCCTCCCTCTCAGACCTATGACAACTACAAACACAGCAAATCATCATTATGATGCTGGCCAGAAGTGGCTGAATGCAGCACAGTCTCTTAGATGCAGAACTCAATTCTTCTATGGTTTCGATGCCTGAGTTCAAAGGCCATCACCTACATAAATGTAATATCTATCAATGAAAGATGATTACATAATGTGAGAAATCACCATTTGTCAGACTCACTTTGACTGGTGTCTTTGGTTGGCGCTAGGGAAGGTTTTGTTTTGTCTTCAGTCACAGGTGTTGTGTCTTTGGTTGTAGGTGTTGTTGTGTCTTTGGCTGTAGCTGTTGTTGTGTCTTTGGTTGTAGCTATTGTTGTGTCTTTGGCTGTAGCTGTTGTTGTGTCTTTGGTTGTAGGTGTTGTTGTGTCTTTGGCTGTAGGTGTTGTGTCTTTGGTTGTAGGCGTTGTGTCTTTGGTTGTAGGTGTTGTTGTGTCTTTGGTTGTAGGCGTTGTGTCTTTGGTTGTAGGCGTTGTTGTGTCTTTGTTCACATGTGTTGTTGTTTGTTTGGTTGCAGGTGTTGTGTCTTTGGTTGTAGGCGTTGTGTCTTTGGTTGTAGGCGTTGTTGTGTCTTCTGTTGGTGTTGGGGAGGTTGTTGTGCCTTTAGGTGAAGTAACCGGTGCAGTGTATGTGCTTTGTTCTGTAGTTGTTGGTTGAATGGTTGTAGTTATTTTTGGTTCTGTAAACAGAAGTGAAAATAAAATATATATTACATGTGAAATTGTAATTTCATGAAGTCAGTAATGAAACTTAAAACAAACAAACAAACAAACAAAAAACTAGAAAGGATTCCTCTCACCGTGTCCAACACTCACAATGACACATCGTAGCTCTGAGTCATACTTGACTGAACTGCAGACACAAATTATTACATTACCTTAGTAACACAATGATGTTATTATTACCTTTTTAAATTTCAAAATATGTTTTGTTTACTTGCTCAATGATTCTGTAATTTTCTGTTAAATTATTATTTTGTTTTGTTTTTATTCCTTTAGAAATTCTAAATTATAATTCCTTAAGACTGTTTGAAATAAAGTTAATTAAAAAAATTACATTGTAACATTAATTTTACAGAAAATAAGCAAAAGCAAAACAGGTCCTGTTTAACGTTTCGAAAGAGCCAAGCCAGCTGTTTCCCCATTTACATTCCTTGTGCTAAGCTAAGCTAACCAAACCATCCCCTGGCTGTAAACATCCAGACATGACAGTGGAGTCAGTCCTCAACTCCTGTCAAGAAAGCAAACGAGCAAACCTCCAAAAAGGTGAAACTATTCTTTGAGGAACGAACAGAACTAATGTTACAAGTAGAAAGTGAAGGAAGAAGCAAATGATGCTACTCCCTCAGTAATTCTATGGATTTAAAAAAGCCTTCTCCTCCCAAAACTCTGTGCTTTTACCGATGATGTTTTACCTTGATGTGTACATTAATAACTGAAAAAGCTCTACTGTAAGAAAAAACTGAATGTAAGGTGTTTAATGAAGCAACTATGACAGTCTTTTCACAGATAGTGAAATCTTCATGGGACAAGTGACTGACTTAAAATCTGCCTGGACGACAAAACAGATGGGGTGGTTTTCTCCATCTTCGATCTCAGATGGCGTCCATCTCAGGAGGTATTGTCCTGTTGCCGATGTTGTCTGTTCTGTGTTGTACGGCCCACTGAAGAGCAGCTCAGAAATACTTTAACAAACAGAAGAAAAGCAGGTTTGGCAAGGAAAATAGGTTAGGAATTTCCTAGCCACAAATGAAGCAAAAGCTGTTTTCCGTGACTTCATGATTGAAATTCCACTGCAGTTGGATAACATCTGACTCAGCCTAACGTTTAATTCCTTACTGTGGTTGTAAGCCTGGTAAATTATCGGTAAATCACATGTGCAGCTGATTTTTTTGTTATTGCATGAAGGTAGTCAGACCTAGGGAATCGTATTGTGGCCACGCCTCAACAATAAAAGTGGATCAGTATTGCATTTTAATGTGATAGGTTTATTGTTATAACAACAAAAGTTTCATGTTATAATGCAATATTTTTACATTACGACATGATATTTTCAGATTATTTCAACAAACAAACTTATTTCGTTGTTACATGAAACTTTTATTGTCACAACAATATACT
>JAQLOL010000016.1:16898038-16908397 GCA_029783665.1 Naso thynnoides | reverse complement strand
GGAGTGAATTTTTCTGCATTTATTCCACTTAATTTCGGTTCTGTTTGTGTGTGTGTGTGTGTGTGTGTGTGTGTGTAACCATCTCGTACCCTGAGGCCATTATGGGCCTTGGTTGGGTTTAGATGGGATGAAAATATAAAGGGAAGTGAAGACAAGAAGACTCGTCACAGTGTGAGTGTGTGTGAGTGTTCTGTGAGCTACAGTGGAAGAAAAGGAAGTGTCGAGGACTAAACTTAACTCATAAACATATGAGAAAGTAAAATAAATGAAAGAAAAGAGTAAAAATGTCCACGAGAGAGAGAAAGAGAGAGAGAGAGAAGTTTTTTTATGCAAGGTGTGAAATAGCTTCGGTCTGAAGCAAGGCTTTGCCCTGAGCTCTCTGTTGCTGTGGATTTAGATGGCTGGATTTAGGAGTGTTTATGTGTGTGTGTGTGTGTGTGTGTGTGTGTGTGTTTGAACAGGAGAGTAAATCTGATTTACTTCCTTGTCCTCCTCGTCTCTATTTTCAGGTTTTATCGCAGCTCTGTCACCTGATCCTTGCATCACATTTTACATATTCCCAGCCACACGTGAATCTGGTGTTTTGAGGTTTCCGTTCTTCGTTACTGCTTCATTGTGATTTATTTTCATGTGACGGCACGTCATCTATATTTGAGCTTTTCGTCTGGACGTCTGGCAGTCGCCTCGCTGTCTCGCTGACACACACATTGGTGGCAAAGGTTGAAGTTATGTTGGTGGCATTTTGAGTCCGGTGGTGGTCAGAGCTGGCAAACAGCTCACAGAAGCCAAGTCATCCCAATTTAATGGCTGAACAGATTGTTGTAACTGTTCTCCGTATTGACACAGTGACCTTTTTCTGATCTGGCAATGGTGAAGGTTTAGTAGGTTTCGGTTAAAAAAAGAGAGACATAATAGCAGAAGCCAACACTGACCTTCGGTAAACAGTCATCTCTTATGTTCAGGCAGAATAGAGACGTAATTCTCACACCTAATACGAGGCTTTGTCACATAAATGTGAATGTGTGTTGCTATGAGGTATTTGCTTAACTGGTTTCCAGTTTGGAAAGGAGTGGACACGCACATCCAAAGCAAAAAGTTGAGCAGGTGCTGAACCGGAAGTCATCTATTGAAAAGAAAAGAAAACAGACTGCAGACCTCAAATAATTCTTAGTTAGAAAATCGTTGAGCACAAGTGGAAATCGTTACAAGTCTTAAAAGAAAATTACAAATTAGTAATTAGTCTTTCAAATCTAGAATCTAATATTTGTGTGTGTGTGGGTTTCACATATAATCAGAAATGGCAAATACATGAGTAAATGCAGTAGTTTCACATTAAGCAGAGATAGACAACATAAGCACATAATAATAATGTAATATAATATCGATATTCGCTCTCTTTCAGCTCAGTTTTGTTCTCCACCAACTCTGCTGGGAAACATCTGGCTCTTTAGCGACTAAACGCTCCACTGTGTCGACAGCCGGTTGCTAGCCTTGTATCTTTGGTGCTGGAAATGTAACTTACGCTCGCTGCCTTCTGCTTTTAGAGGCAGAGCTGATGAGCCTGCACTGTAAATATGCTGTAAAACCAAAACAAAGAGCTGAAAGATGCTAAAATGCACCAAAAAGCTGAAGAAAACTGCAGAGATGACAGAAAAGCCGCAGTGTTACACCAACATATTATTTCAGTTCATTGTTATTGTAAGGACCAGTTACTGACGCAGCTTTAATGGTTAATCAAACCATTATATGAAGAGATTTTAGGCAGGAAGTGCAGCTGCAGCCTGAACTTGAATCAAAGTTGCTCATTGATGAAACTCTGCGAAAACTTGAAGCTCCTTCAGGTCAAAAACACACTGACCTTGCACTGCGACCTCCGCAGCCACATACACTTTTAGCCGACACACTCACCATATGACCAAACACCTCGTAAATTTTTCAGAGGGTTTTGTTTTCGGGAATGTGGCTGCTGTGATTGCCACAGTGTGTGTGTGTGTGTGTGTGTGTGTGTGTTAGAAAGACAGAACAGGTGGATTTTAAGGTGCAGCTGCTGCTTTTGCTCCATGAAAGCTTTTCTCTGCTTTTTGTCGTCGCCTTGCTGTCCTCTTAAACATACAGAAACTCCTCCTCTCGTTTTTCAGTTTGCTGTCGGGTTGACAGCTGCCAGAGGTCCCACCATATTTTATCACCATACTTAAAGCTGTAACTGGTAACTTTGGGGTAAAAATCAGTAACTTTTTTGTGTTATATTTGGAAAAAGTGTCATAATACCTGTAGACAGCTGTCAGTTAGTGATGTGGTCTGAGAGTATGGTGAGATCCCTGTGTTTTCCCATCATGCCTCTGTAAAATCATATTGTTCCTGTTCTATTTGCCCAATCGGTGACGCTTTCTGTACTCTCTGTCCTGATTGGCTGGTCTAAGCTGCGCTTCTTGGTCACAGGTGACTTCAGAACGAGCTGATTAGCTACTCGTGTCTTACGCTCTGACTCGCCTCTGCCAACAACAGAGCGTCTGCAGTCACACCGTCAGTCGGCTCAAGTCGAGCTGAGACGGACCAGTTTACTCCGCTGCAACTTTCCCTGCAAGCATTTGGTCTCAGTTCAAACTGGACTTAAAGAGAGAGAGACAACAAACGAAAAAGAACATGAGTCAGAGCAAACAGCTGCAAAAGAGCTGCTTCCCAACGAGTCTCATGCTACATGTGTGCTACATTAATGTATTGCGCATTACGATATCATATAATGCGTTTTTCTTTTCACATTTTCCATCTGTACATAATTTTCCCAAAGTATCACTTTGTCTGTTTCATCTAATAACATAAAGATTTCGGTCTTTTCTTCTCACTTCAATAATTATTTGTTGCCTTTATTACCTCACCAGACCGCAAGCGCCTAGCACCATCTAGCGGACTGAAAAGTCACTTGTTTTTTATTATTCCATCACCCCAAAACTTGAGTTTGTGTTCGCAAAATTTATTAAGAAATTATGTAGTCAGGTATTGATACTTGGTGTCTGTGAGTTAATGTTATACCCTGTTATCCTGTTTCAAAATAACACTTTAGGACGTTTGACACAATCCTGGCATAAATCTTCTGCTGCAGCCATTAACAGTTTCCCAACTCATCAGCAAAATTCCCCCTTCAGACCTGCGAAACTCAGGTGTGTAAAGGTAAAAAAGAAGTGAAATTTAGTTGCTTTCTGTCCTCCATTTCTAAAAACTGGGAGTATGATATGAACCTCACTTGGTGCCCAGGACACTAACAGTTGATGTAGAGTCCATTAATGAATAAATTAAATAATGGTGCTGTCTCAGCAAGAAACATCCACCTCTTGTTTAAAAGTGCTTGCTGTAATTACATGACCAGATATTTCTAGAAGGCCCAAATGTGGCTGCAGAAAATGTTTCGTTGAACTATAAAAGTGAGCATCAGGTTACATGTATGCGGTTTTGAAAATAAGGTCACCTCTGTACAGATTTGTCTTACACGCTACACACTTATAAACGGTTAGCGTTGTGTGTTTCAGCTGAGCGATCTCCGGATCATCGGGTCACTTTGTGTTGGACTCTATTAGCTCATCCAGTTGTGAGAAGAGTTTCTGGGTCAACCAGGCAGTCGAGCCTCAGAAAAGAGTTATTAAGTGTGACTGGAGTGGACAGGATGTCCCAGTGCAAAGCTGCAAGTTGGTGACACGAGTTTCAAACTGCAAGTGTGCAAGATAAAAAGGAGAAGGTAGAGAAACTTAAGATATACTATTCCTGTTTTTGTCACTCAAACGGAGTCATCGATGTAACACTTGGATATGTTTTACAAAATATTGAATAAGTTTTGAATTAATTAAGTTACAGACTAGCTGTAAATTGTGTTCACACTGTGAGATTCTCAGCCAAATAACACCTATTAAAATATAAAAATTAATGGCAGTAACTCACTAAGAAAAAGGTGAATTTGCACTTTACATGGAGCCTCAAACGCCTGATTACAACTTTCTACACTGAAAAAACAAAATTTCCCTGGTTGACTATAGAATTATCCAACAAAATGCGTTTTTTTTTGTAAGTAAGTAAGTTCCCCTGAGTCATATTATGTATAACACTTGATAATGAGTGACAGAATTAGTTCAGGATAGGTAAAAAAAAAACAAAAAACAAACGCGTTTCTTCGTCTATGTAGGTGTGAGAAGGTTAAAGAAGAGCGTTATAACTTTGCTTTCTCATTTTCTGTTTACTGAGTCTCCTAAAATAGTCAAAAGTCATGAAGCTAGCTCAACACATCACCTGATACGGTGTCAAGTGAGACAGAATGGCACGCTGGTCCACGGTGATGAAAACTCTCCTCAGCTGTAAATGTAGCAGAGGTGTGATGATGTAACTCGACCTGCGACGAGCTCACGCTGCTGCGTGATGCCGCACCGCCATCATTTCCAGCTGTCCGTCTCATTCGAGCTCCCCGTGAGGTCAGAGAGGAAACATGCAAAAGATTTTATATGAGAGGATTCACACTGATGCTCCGTCTCCATCCTCACTCTTGTGCCATTTACAAGTATTTGTGTGTGTACTCGTGTGGCGTACTGTGTTTCCAAAAAGTACTTAAGTGGCATTTAAAGGAAATCTACCCTTTATTAGTCACCCCTGTGACATTAACATGACATATTTTGTTTCTAGTGAGGCTTAGCTTTATTAAAAAACAAACATGGAGGAAGTGTTTCAATGCAGGCTCCGTTGTATTCATGTTATTCATGAGAGGGAAGTTTTTGCTTAAGCTAACCAGCCAGCTAACCGATGTTATCTGGTTATTTTGGCTGACCATATTAGCATCATTATTAGCCTAACATTGTGCACTTTGAGTTACAGTGTCTTTTTTGTGAAATATAGTTTAAAATCTTCTCATTTACACGATTGTGAAACAGTATTTTATTTAATCCTCTGCCCCATATTTCTCTTTGATCCAAGATGATCCAAACATGCTAGCAAGCTAATGTTAGCTTGGTCAGCGGGTTTAGCTAGCCATTTAGCAGTTAGGCTACATCTGGCAGTTGGTAGGTGTAGATGTTCAGCAACAGCTTCTCACTGTGTAACGAATAGCTCATGTGGTGTAACCTGCTCTTGTTCAGTGATACAGAAATCTCCCTGCTGTAAACACTCAGTTTATAACTTGGCCAAGTTTGAACTTTCTGACAGCTGGTGCAAGCGGCTCCTCTGCTGCAGACTGAGGCCTTGAGACCAGGAGAGAGCCACATTTTAGGCATAAAACTGAGAGTGTGAAACTTCACCTGGGACTCGACTTTTTGGGATATAAAAGAAGTTTTATTTGTTGAAATCCTGGAATAACAAACACAAATAAGACAGAGCCAGGCCTTGTAAAATTAGTCTTCATTTCAGACACACTTCACACAATCTGAGATCTAAGAGATTAGTTCAACTTGGATTTACCCCCAAAATCTTAAAAACTCAGTTTTTATATAAATTAATAAACGCGTAGCATTTATCACCAACACACCGCATGCACACGCTGGACACCAAAACATGCATACAATTATATTTGGGTGCCACCTCTATAAATATCACATTGCATCTCCGCAGAACCATTCCCAGTCTTAAGACTTGCATGTGTGTGTATCACTTACAAGCACATGCACGCGGGTGGGCGTGCACACACACACACACACACACAGATGTCCAGACCTTGAGGTGCTGAGTGAGTGCAACTCTCAGCAAAATTTATTTCGTCAGTGCTGATTACTGTGGACCCTCCACAATCTGCTTCTTAGAGGAAACACACAGCAGTATCTACACTGTCACACACAAGCACACACACACACACACACACATTGCAAACACACAATATTATACACAAATATATTGAGACACCTTAAAAGTGTTCTACTATTTGATATAGTAAATATAGAGGGAAGCAAAAGTACTTTAGGGGGTTTATATATTACCTCTACCCAAATAATATCGAATTATACTGACAAATTCAAAGATACATGATAATTAACAAACCCTGATCCTAACCCAAGGCTACGAAAGAGAAGTTAAATTAAAGGAAGATGTAACTTTAACCAGACTGCTGTCTCCTTCTCTACACCTTCCAATTACCCGTCAAAAATATCAAAGCATACTAAACCACCAACACTTCAGAGTAATTTATGACGGTGACGTGTGTAGCCGCAGGGTTTGCCCGGTGTGGGTTACCGTGTGCTCTCCCTGTCCCTCAGTGTCTGATGGTTTAAACACATCTGTGTTGCTGGGCGTGTGGCCGAGGGTGCAGGGTCTCCCATGGGTTGCTGAGGCAACGTTAACCACATAACCTGGAGGCCATCAGTCAAATAAGGGCATACAGCCATTTGCCTCCCATGCCCCCCCCCCCCCCAGGCCTCAGGAGTGGCTCATGATGCAGGTACAGTCTGTCATTGTCGGCTGACCTCCAATGTCTGAAATACACATATTAGCTTCTACTTGTCAGTACACTTAACACATTTACAACTGTTACCATGTATTTAGGGTGGCATGGTGGATCAGTGGTTGGCACTGTCTCACAGCAAGAAGGTCCTGGGTTCAATACCCAGCTGGGGCAGGTTCTGTATGCATTGGTTCCCTCCAGGTTCTCCGGCTTCCTCCCACAGTCCAACGACAAGCAGGTTATTTGGTGACTTTAAGGCCACGTTTGGACGGGAGAAGCCCTACTGAAAATGGAAAAGTCTTGCCTTTGTGTCTTCAAAATATGCCCGTGTTTACGCAAACAACTGAAAGTGGTGTAATATGCATGTCAGGCCAGTCGTTGGAGGTGTAAGTTTGTAATGACATACCATTAGAGCTGCGGAAGTTGTTAACTTCCTGTTGCTGCTGAGCCCTAAGCAGCCACAAATGAAAGAAATTCAGCCGTAGACTGACTTCTAAAATGACGCTACAGACACTTAAATTCACCTCAGCAGATTGTTGTTATGTCTGACTTGCTGTCGGTGCACTGTGGAGTGCTTAATCAGAGTTTGGTAGTGGCTAGAGAGGATTGCATTGACTTGGGCTAACATTAGCATTAGCGTCGTCGCTGCGTTTACTGGCACTCTGCTTGCCAGTTTAAACAGCTGGAAAGAAGGTTGTAGTTTCAAAAGATTGCACTCTGGAACCCGGTTTCAAAAGACAGTGGTTTCCGTGGCGCCAGCATGTTGTCGTCATGTAAAAGGAAGGCCGAACCGCAACAAAAGTATTTCGTTTGATGGGAAAAATTATGCCGTGTAAACTGCCCCTAAATTGCCCATAGGTGTGAACGTGACCATCACTTATCAGTCAGCCCTGTGATGAACTGTTGATTTGTCCAGGGTGAACCCCGCCCTCACCAACTGTCAGACGGGATTGGCTCCCGCCCCCCTGCGACCCTGCAAAGGAAGCGGTTATGGATAATTGAATGAATGAATGAATACCATGAGGCAGGTCATTCTTTATATTAGCTAGAATTAGCTAAGGTATGCTAGCCTGTTCAGAAGCATTTGCAGCTGTTGAAATTTGACTCAAAAGGAGCAGCTGGCGTAGCGACGTAGAGTTCCTTGGCTGGCAGAAGCCGTTTTCACAAATCAGTAAGCTCAATGTCGGCGGAATCGACACCTGATTTGCCCTTCCACATGTGAAATTGTGGTGACGAGCGTACAGGAGTTATAAAGTGCGTTTCTTTTACCACGGGATGGCAAAGTAGACTACGGTCTTACCCATAATGTTGATGGCTTAGAGTGGATTTCAAAACTTCACGAATCTGGACTTACCTGCATCATGAATGAAAGAGTGGAGAGAAACATTGGCAGGCAGGAAAGAGTGTGATGAACACTCTGAAGCTGAACAATGACCTGCTCCATTCATATATGAGCTTATAGTGACACTTCACACTGACCTGAGCCCAGAAAGCTGGCAGGTTAAAATCTGTGCCAAATGTTTTTGGACAGCAGCGTTCACACACACACACCTTTGCCCATAGATACCTGCAGAATTTAAGCTGTAGAAGGGGCTTAAGTGCTCATCTTCTCGTGCCCTGCCTTAAAAATTACCCTTGAGAAAATTTCATGCAATTGTGTCTCCAAAGTTGTCCAAAGCTTTTTGCCACACCTTAATTTTGACGCAATTTAAAATGAGTTAAACATGTGAAGCTCAGAGACTTGAGACCTGACTTGCTTATATACCCACATATAAAATATAAGTTGTCTTACATCCAGACTCAAAAATAGATGTTACTCTGCACTTTGAAGACCGGAGTCAAGAGAAGGAAGGAAGTAGGGGTAATCTAGATGTGTGTGTACTGCTGACTAAATGTCACATTCATACACAAACTAAATTAGCGGCTACTTTCTGTCTCAATCTGCCAACATATTGCTACACATGCCTATAGTTCGAGTACGTGCTGCTGAGGTCACCACCATGACACCAGGCCTATGTCAGGGTAGCGATGACAGCTGAAAATAAAACCGAACATCTTTTGGCCCAACTGCCCCTACCGCACACACATAAATACACACACACCCATACACACACACTCACGCAGACTGTTGCCAGTCAGCTGTTGTGTCGTGGTCGGGTGCTAAGCCCTGTGGTCCTGGGGAGGGGATAAAAGGGGATATATTATTAATTTGCTGCAATACCCAACAGAGAATGATACTTTAATAAAAATATTCATCATCACCTTTTGATAAACTGTTGATTCAACAGTCTGTAAAGTCAACAGCTGTTTATTATCAAAGACTTAAATCTCCAGTGCTGGCTCTAGACATGGGATGTGTCTGCATGCGTGTCGCTAAATCCTTCTGGGGAATACGGAAGTGCTTTTGTGTGCGACTTCCTGGCAACATCATCTTCTAAGCTTGACAAAATCCTTGCAGATTCATATTTTTATTTGTGAGAGGAAGGTTTAACACCATTTATTATCTTATTAGGGCTATTCTAACTCTATCTGAGGTAGGTTCGGCTTAGCAAAAGTGCCGAAATGTTGGGAAGTTGGGGTTAAGATTTAGGGTTTTTGATGGTATCTGGTTTTATTTGGGCAATAACCCTTTCTTTTTACTTTAAATTTTATTTATGGATTGTAAGTCTACAACACACACACACACAATATATACATACATACATACATTCATAAAAGCAAAGTACCCACAGTTTTCTAAAATTACACTAATTTTATTTCTTTATAAACAGAATTTTATTATGTTTTTTTTTAGGTTTCTCATTTGGCTGCCATGTGATTGTGATGAACCTCCTGAGAATTATCAGCTAAATGTGCTGCTTCCTTCAGCTTTAGTTCTCATTGTTTAGCTGCCTGGCTTGAGTTTTAATGTTCTGGTTCATTCTTCTCACACTTGTGTGATCTTTTCTGGCCACTTTTAGAGAAAAAGGCTGATAAACCCCTCTGTACACCACCTGCTCAGCACTGAACAGCAGGCAAACACTAGCTGTGAAAACAGCGCCACTATATGGCAGATTAATGGTGATGCACAATCTGTCTGCACCCCCGTCGACCAATGGGAAAAGCAAATACTTTCTTTAGACACTTTTATTTTATTTCTGTGGCTCACCTTTATAACCAAATAACACATTACTGAAAGACTTATGATTATTATGACATGATGTTAAGGGTTAAGGTAAAAATTACAGTTTGTGTTTTAAACAAATATATCTGTTTAAATTGATTAATCGCCATTAAAAATAGTAACAACAGCATAAATTCCCCTCAGTTTGTATTAAATAAAATACACAACGTCAAAATCTGCCATCACAAACATTCTTCTTATATCGATGCGATTTATGTATTTATTACGGATCTCTAATAATTCTGAGGTATTTCTGAGAAGTTTAAATTAGTAAATTATTGGATTAGTTGAAAAAAGCTTATTTGATCCTTTTATCTCTAGAGCCATATGCTAGTTTATTCTAAATATGAATAAAAATGCTGTGTCTAAAACAATTTTGAATGAGCTATCGTAGCTCTATTCAAACAAAATTAGGAGCCCTGTTACAAAAACGAATCATTATTCAATAAATATTCAAAGGCCTTTCAATCAATTTAGGAATGATAGTGGCAAACTGTGCTTTTGGAGAATGGAGAGCAATATGGAGGGCAATGAATTGTGATAAATATATAGCTACTGGCGACACACACACTAAATAATATAGTAAATAAATCAGATGGAGTTTGAAATCAGCTTAAAAACAATAATTAGCACAGAATTCAGGGAAATCAGAAGAGGAATTCTTCTTCTTCTTCTTCTTCTTCTTCTTCTTCTTTTTCCTTCTTCTTCTTCTTCTTCTTTCTTCTTCTTCTTCTTCTTCTCCTTCTTCTTCTTCTTCTTCTTCTTCTTCTTCTTCTTCTTCTTCTTCTTCATA
>JAQLOL010000016.1:16871070-16897938 GCA_029783665.1 Naso thynnoides | reverse complement strand
TTTTACCTCTGTTTAAAGCAGATGACCCACGTTCTTTTAACAACTATAGACCGATATCTATTTTGCCATGTTTTTTCAAAAAATTTTAGAAAAAAAAATTGTGTATAAACAAATTCTTTTTCATCTAGATTCTAATTTAATTCTTCACAAACACCAGTACGGTTTTCAAAAACATCACTCCACTTACATGGCTCTGCTTCACCTGATTGACAAAGTTGACTGTGAACTTGAGAACAATGAGTATACTTGTAGTATTTTCATTGATATTTCAAAAGCTTTTGATACAGTAAACCATCACATCTTATTGACAAAATCGTATAAATATGGTTTTCATGGTGTTACATACAAACGGTTAACTAATTGTGTCACTGATAGAAGAAGTCAGTTCGTTTGTGTTAAGGGTTGCTGTTCTAACAAAGCTAGATTACCCTGTGGGGTCACACAGGGTTCCACTCTGGGGCCATTATTATTCCTCATCTATATAAATGATTTAACTAATATTTTAAATATCCTTTGTCCAATAATGTTTGCTGACGACACAACCCTTGTTCTCTCTAATTCAAATTTTGATTCACTTATGAAGGATGCGAATGCTGGACTAAATAAATTATCTTTGTATATAAGGAAATCTAACTTTATTATCTTCAGTGGCAAAAAAAAACATATTCTAAAGATTTATCCAAAATTACAATTGAGTCTGTTGAGATGCCTCAGGTGTCCAGCACAAAATTTGGGGGCATTTATGTTGTCGAAAATTTGAATTGGAGAGAACAAGCTGACTGGGTTGGTAGAAAAATCCCTAAATCTCTTGGTACAATAACGAGGGTCAGTAATCTTTTTACCACAAACTGTCTCCTAATTCTCTGTTATACTTTGATTTATCGATATCTTTCATATTGTAATATAGTTTGGGCGAGCACTTTTCCGACTATTCTTCATAAAATTTTGGTCCTGCAGAAACGCTTTGTTAGGATCGCAACCAGATCAGCGTCATACGCTTCATCTGCCCCGTTATTTCAGAGACTTCAAATTCTCACTATTTATAACATTAATATTTTTCAAATATGTGTTTTTACTTACAAAATACTTTTTAGTGAAGGGAATATTCCTGAGCAGTTCACAACTTATTTTACAGCTAATTCACAGTTACATTCACACTTAACTCGTAAATCTTCAGCTCTTCATCTTCCTAAGTTTCTTACTTGTCGAGGGCAGTTTTCAATAAGCGAAACTATGGAATCATTTTTTCCACCTGGCGAAAACCTGCATCTCTATAAAGTGTTACAAGAGATGCCTGAAAAAACGTGTAACTGCTGTTTTGTAATGGGTGTTCCTTGTGTGTTTTGTCCTTGTTTTAAATTTTGTTTTATTCATTGTGATGTATTTTGCTATTGCTCAAGGGTCAACGTAGTATAAATTATCGTACAACTCACACACAGACTCACACATACACACACAAACACATGCCTATCACACTAACATCGTCTTACATATCACCTACTCACATTTTCTGCTCTCAAATGGATTCTATTATTGCTGTTTTTTGTTGTTACAATCAAACATATTTTGTTATCAGTAGTTTGCTATCACTTGTATAATTTTATGTATTCTTATGTATTTTTCTGTACTTTTGAATTCTTAATAACTTTGTGAAAATTTTATTAGGTGGAGGCTTTAAATAAGCCCTCTGGGTTTTTTGCCTCTCCCTGCACTGTATTTCATTCTTTATTGTTTCCTTGCTGTTTTGCATTTTTTTAAATTGTGCAAAAGTAAACTATAGCTATAACTTTGTAGTTTTGAATCACACAGCAGATCAATTAACAGCAAAATTCCCAGTGAATTTTTTGACACTTGTCTAGAACTTATTCAAAGTGAGGATAAATGAATGAATACATGATACATGATTTATTGTGGATGCAGCTCCGACAGCCTTTGAGACGACCAGATTCCCGTATGTCAGGTGTTGATGTTGATCACAACACAAAAAGATGTTCAGACTTAAAATAGCAAAAAATGTTGGTATGCAAAATACCATGAACCTGTTTCAATGATGAGTGTGTGACAGATGATGAGTTATGGGAGGGGCGGGGCTGAAGTGTAGGGGCATGACAAGCCGTGACCGATGAATGTGTGTGTGTGTGTGTTTTGGTCATGCTACATGAATCCATTTAGACATTACGTGCCTTTTTGTTACAGGCCACTCCCACTGCCACGCCCCCTTTAAGCCAATTGGAATGAACACAAACACACACCTTCATACACACACACAGTAAAGTGTGGGGAATTTTTGTGGACTGACCAACAGTTAGTAAAAACATTCTTATGTTTCATAATAAGATTTTTTTTTTTCTTTGCAGGTGTGACTTCAGTCAGATTGGTTATGATGTAACATGTTTTCATTTTCAGGTATTTATAGAATCATGCTGTAATGTTTAAAAAAAAACTTCTGATGTGAGATGTAAAACAATGTCAATTTTAAACAAAAAAAACAAAACAAGGTTCTGTTCAAAATTTGTATTTTATTCATAGTTAAATAATCGAACCAGTGTGCATAGGCAGGGTTAGGGTTAGGCTTTTTCAAGAGAATCAGAAATAGTCCGAAGTACGTTTTTGAAACCTGGCGGAAAATTGGTTAAAATGATCAGGCTGGAATCAAACTCGCGCCTCTGTAGTCGGTGCTCTACGTTGCAAGCTAACGGTTTTGCCACAATAATTTTCTATCCCGTCTGTTTGTTAACCAACTGAAAGATTTATCAACTTTCGGTTTCAAGATATAACACCACTGACGTGAATCTAAACTCTTGAATTTAATAAACTTCAGTAGACATGTATCAGTAAGTTGTTGAATTACAAATTAAAGTGTCTGTGAAATAAATACTAGTTCATTTATTTTATGGTTCACAAGCTTTTCTTCCATAACATGTTAACTTCTTTTTGAAAATTCATATGTAAAGACGCTGAAAGCAGATCTTTGCTGCCCTCTGTGGTGGACAGTGGAATGACACCCAGCTTTCAGTGCCGTTGGGTGCTGCAACCCGCTCGACAAGTCGGACGTCTCT
Organism: Naso thynnoides; assembly: GCA_029783665.1. Taxonomy (NCBI): domain Eukaryota; kingdom Metazoa; phylum Chordata; class Actinopteri; order Acanthuriformes; family Acanthuridae; genus Naso; species Naso thynnoides. The sequence goes on along the minus strand of JAQLOL010000016.1, from coordinate 16,894,879 downwards.
TGTTGTGCCAGTTTCCTGTGAAGCCTCACAACACAAATTAAACAGGATCAGAAAATAATTTGTCTCTGTCCTTCCACTACTCGTTACATAGTTTTGGGGTCCACCAGAAAATTTGTGACTTGGCCAATATTCTTCATTTTAAAAAAAAGATATTACAAAATGAACACGTATGATTCACCACAAGCAAGAGTAAATAAAAATATTTTTTATGTCAAAAGTCAGAAATTGGTCAAAATAAGGAATCAAAACAAGTTGGATTTTTTCTCTCTCTCTTTGGTAAGTACACAGTCTGTATTATGGTAGATATATAATCTCTATCCACATGAAATAAGTTGCCAAAAAGAACATTTTCAATCAAATATTCAAACTTTATTAGGATTGTATTTTAACTTAACGTTAATATATACATAGTTTAATCAACTGAACAGATCCAGATGTTTGTACAACATCAAATATCTTGAAACAGATACAGAATTCATGTTTTTACGTGTCAAACAAAACAGAAACAGTCAAATTCTCTTCACCCAAGGATGACGACAAGCAAGACAAAATGCTTCTGTCTGGTTACCATGATTTTCAAAATGATGCCAGAATGACTGAACGTGCTGTGGACACCAAGACAAATGAATCAAGAGGAGAGAAAATCAATACTGTATTGACAGTGCTAATCGATCACAACAATCAGCTCATGAATGACAAGTGGTTTAATAAATCTTTATTTTGATAAAAGTGGTTCAACTTATCTAAATTATAATAGCAGCGCTAAAAAAAAAAGCAGTCAACAAAATTGCACTCAAGCCTGAATGATTTTCAACAATTTCCCATTTTTACAAAAATAATGAATCAAAAGATAACTCAGAAACTATTCTGATATTTCTTGAATAGGTTCAGTTGTGTGCAATGCAAATAATTCTGCTCTCACGTTCTGCGATGTGAATATTCGCTGCTTTCTTTTGTTTCATATCACTGTATTATATTAACATAAGACACTATGATTATGGGATTTATTACACCCACTGATTTGTCAAACGAACCTCTCTGCAGTGGTATTAACAGCCACAGACGTTTCAGCATATCGTTAACCATATTTTTCACATTTTTAGCAAAAAAAATAATAATCTGTATCTGAAGTCGGGATCAATCAGAAACAGAACTGTGAGAATTCTGCGTTGAACCTTTTGACGACCTCTGTTCAAGCTCCTGGTAATGTTTCTGAAAAAACAAGCAGGAAAACACAACGTGAGACCAAGTGTGAGTTTTCGTGTTGAAATTCCTGTATTCGTGTGTGTGTGTGTGTGTGTACCTGCAGGTTGTCATAGTGTCTCTGGCTGCTGCAGTGCCGCTCCTTGGCGCTGATCTCGTTCAGGTAGAAAACAGAGCAGAGGTTACAGAAGAACCCTGGTTTGAGGACGACAAACTCCTGACCTGCAGAGGGAGAAAAACCAGAGGAAAATGTGTGGAAAAACATTCGCATCCTGTTTCATTTTTAACTCCCATTTGTCTGTGTGTGTGTCTCACCAAGAGGGTTGCTGGGTTTGAATGCCGGCAGTTTGAAGTCAGCAGTGACACAAGGAGACTGAGAGCGAGATCTCTTTGCTTCAGTCTCGACAGGCTCCCTCCTCTGTTTACTCACAACTGAAGTAGAAAACAACAACATATAAATAATTTAAGCTCCTGACAATCACACACCGATATGATGAGAGCTCTTTTTTCCATGTGCAATATGAGCAAAGAAGAAAACAGTTGCTTTGTCTTTGACAGTTTCATCAAAAAGGGCGCACAAAATAGAAATGAAACGCACATGCAATTTACAAAAACATGCGGACGAAACAGAAACGAGTGCGCATTTAAAACAACAACAAAAACCCCAAATCCATGTCACCTCCCAGCCTCTGTAGAAATGTCCACAGTCCATCCGTCTGTACCTTTAATGTCTGTCCTTCTCCTTCCTTCCTTCTCTCCCTGCTCCTCCTCCTCTGTCTGGTTCTCCTCCTCCTGCAGCTCCTGTCCAGCAGAGGCGGCATCGACGTCAGCTTCATTTGCTGCTTCGACCTCCGTCTCTGTCTCGTGGACCTCCTGCTGGCTGTCACCACATGGCGAGGAGGCATCGAGTGAAGGAGGAGGCGGCACATCAGCTGTGTTATTTTCTTCTTCTCTCTCGTCTTCTCGGCTCCCTTTTTTTGCTCTGGTAGATTTTCTCACTTTGGTAAACGACAATGAATCGGTGGAGAGAACGAATGTGAGGAAAACTGTGAATGAATCCTCTTAATTAACTAAGTTTCATGTTTTAGAGATCAATCACTGCAAAACAGCGAAGCCATGAGTGCCCAGAGATTAAGTTCTGTATAATGACACGACTAAATGAAGCATAATGCGTTGGTGTTACCAGGGGTCTGTCTGGCCCTCTTCCTCGCTCGGCCTCTCAACCTGGTTGTCACCACTTCCTTTTCCTCCTCCTCCTCTTCCAGCTCCTCGACCTCGTCCACCGTCACAAATGTCATATTTTCCTCTGAAACAGGACAAACCAATCAAAACAAGGAACTTGAAACATGAAGACAAACGGTTTTACAAATAATTTCCAAACGCTCAGACGTATGGAGGGCAAAATATGCAGGCTGAACGCTAGTTTGGGAAGACTCTGATTTTACAGGGTATCAAGCTGACGACACATTCCACCCTAACTTGACATTAACAGATTAAGAATTCATCTTTTCACAGCAGAAATTTTGCCTCGTCAAAGCAGAAAGAACTCAGGTGGTGTTGTCGTTCCCTGACTGGGACACTTAGTGAAACACACACACATTGTGAATTTAGTCTTTTGGTTTAAAATCACAAACTTGCGTCAGTCGTGATAACAGCTGACAGTATTTTTCCTTAGAGATCTTTAGTTTACATTGACAGAATAACACAAACCTTTATCGTCATCGTGTCTGCGTTTTGAAGATCCGGAGGTCTTCTCAGGTGGCTCTTCGTCTGGCTTCTCCTCCTCATCACCGCCTGCTTCATCTAAAGTCACCAAAGTCTAAAAACACAAAAAGGATCTTCATCATTAATGTCTCTCTGTTTTGTCTGATTTTGGTTTTCACAGAGCTTCACGTTTATTTTCCGATAGAGGAAACCTGCAGGTTACGAAATGTCAATCTTCACCTCTGGGTTGAAGGAGTCCGCTGATTCGTCCTCCTGTTGGAGTGGGCGGGGCTCCAGAGCGCTTTGCTCGACCTTCCCGTTATCTTCTTCTTCTTCTTCTATGAACTCATCCAGAGTGACGAGTGTCTGCAGCTCTCCCTCTGCCACCTCCTCGTCCCACTCTGTGCTCTGCAGCGCCTTTTTCTCTTCAGGCTCATCAGCTCCCACCTCATCCAGAGTCACCAGCTCTTTGGTGTCCACCCCTGCCTTCTCCTCTTCCTCCTTAGAACTCTTCGTCCTTCTCCCATCGCCTCGTCCCCCTCTGCTGCTGCTCCGGCTCCTCCGCTCCCTGTCTCTGTCTTCTTTCTCTCGTGTCCTTGTGGCTTCCCGCTCCTTAGCAAACCGCTTCTCTTTTGTGGCGGCTTGCCTCTTCCTCACTTCCTCCTCCTCTGCTGTGTCATCAGGATAATCCTCCTCCTCCTCACTGACTTCGTCCAGACTCACTGGGTCATTTTTCTCAAGTGATTTTTGTGGCTTTTGGTCTTCTGATGGTGCAGCATCACTTTGGGACTTGGATGTTGGTTTGTCCTCCTTCTTAGTGTCTCTTTTGGATTTACTCTCCTTGTTTCTCTTACTGGATCCTCTTGCAGGAGGTGGACCATCATGCACCTCCTCTAAATCATGACCTGTTTGATGCGGTCTCTCCTCTCTGACGGTCACTTTTTCAGATGCTTCCACGCCTGTTGGTTTGTCTCCTTTTCTAGTTGACACGTCTTCTTTGTCACTTTTTTCATTCTTCACTCTATCAGACACCTCTGAGGTTCGCAGCTCTTCTTGATCTTCTTCCAAAGAATCTACAATCTGATACACGGGCTCTTCTTCCTCATCTTCCTCTTCCTCTCTTTTGACTGATCCTGTGAACGACGCACTGTTCTTGGTTTGCTGGTCATCATTTTTAGGATGGTTCTCTTCTCTCCAACTCTCAGACCGGCCTGTAGGGGGCTGATCGGCAACTGTCTCGTCCTCCACAGAATCAAGAATCTGATATGTCGCCTCTTCTTCATCAGCAACATTTTCAGATGCATCTTCGTCAGCTTTGTGTAATGCTACGCTTTCTCTTTTTGTAGCTTTAACCTCTTTCTTGGGTCTTCCCCTTTTTCGTTTTTGTCCAGCAGTGGGCTGATCATCCTTAACAGCCTCTTCCTCCACAGAGTCCAATATTTCGTAGGTAGTATCGTCCTCACAAACCTCTCTCACAGCACGGTCACTCTTCCTTGTTGGTGTGCTGAGTCTGGGAGGAGCTTTGTCCTCTTTCTTTGGTGTTTTTGCCTTGTTTTGTTCCTGTGACTCTCTGGCAGGAGTTTGCCTTCTTCTCGTCGGAGTGTCCTCTTTTCTTGTTTTCTCAGTAGAAGTATCTCTCTTACTTGTTCTTTCTCGTTTTCCTCTGGTAGATCTCGTTGTGATTGTTGGTTGATCATCTGCAGTCTCGTCCTCCACAGAGTCTAAAACCTCGTAAGTAACCTCCTCGTCAATGTGGGGTTTTTGAGACGTCTCTTTGGGATTCACTAAAGTTTTCTCTTCTTTCTGTCCTCTTGAACTCCTCCTTCTACTGGACCTTTCTGTGGTTGCAGCATCTTGAACAGGTTCATCCTCAACAGAATCTACTATCTCGTACACCGTCTCCTCAGTGGCATCGTCAATCTCTTTGTCTTTTTTAGTGACTCCTGCGGAGGTGTCCGTTTTTGTCCTTGTCTCATATTTTTTAACCGTCCTGTCCTGTTTCTTTGGAGTTTTGTCCTCCTCACGTTTGCATGCTGTGGGAGTGGAGCCACTCCTCTTTGATGGGCCGCCATCTTTCCAAGCAGTCTCTTCCTTTTTCTCAGTCCTTGTCTCCTTCCTATCAGCCTCAGTCTTAGTCTCTATAGTCGTTGGCTGATCTTCCAAAGAATCGATCACCTGAAATGTGTCTTCCTCTTTGTCTATGGACCTGTTGTGATCTTTAGATAGCTGGTCACTGGGAAATCCAGGATTTTGTCTCTCATCCTCTGTAGCAGTGTGATTATCAACTGAATCCAGTATCTTAAAGGTTTCTTGTTCCGTAACATCGCTGTTAGGGTCTTGAAGTGGCTGTTCTTCATTTCGGAATCTGCCATCAGGACTTTTCACATCTTCAGCAGGATTGCAAGATTCTATTGAAGACATTTTCTCTCTGATCTCTTCGGCATTTTGTGTCTTCTTCTTCTCATCTTTGTTGGCCTTCTCCAAATCTTTACCCACTGCATCTTGAAATTGAAATTTATCATCACACTTGCTGACTACAGGAATTGCATCTTCCTCTGACTGCTGCTTTAAGGTGGAACCGTCATTTTGGACCAGACGACTGTCCTCTTGACTTGTAGCTGCTTGGTCGTTGGTAACACTTTCTTGCACTGGGAGAGAACCATCCATTTCTATTTCACTGTTCCCATCTGGGCGTCCTTGGTCTTCATCATCAACACTGTCCAAGACCTGGTAGCTTTCCTCATGCAGAGTCTGGCCTTCCTCGGGTCCAGTCAGCGGGGTTTCAGAGCAGACGTCTTGGTTCCCATCATCCATCTGTTCATCTTTTTGAACAAGTAATTGGTATTTTTCGCCTTTGTCGGCCTCCTCCTCCGTGTGTTTGTCAACATTATCTTCTTTTCTCTCATCTTCGTGTTGAGTGTCGCCATTAAAATCAATCTCTGAACTCTGTGCTTGGCTCAACTCTACTCCATGTCCCTGTGCAGGTGGATGCATCAGTGATGTTTCTATTTTTGTCCCTGACTGAACAGTTTTTGCAGAAACTCCCTCTGTTGAAATGTCATGTTCTGTCTTTGCCACTGCGTCCGCGCCAGCTTTTGTGCCACCTCTGAGCGGCTCTGGATGAGTCTCCATTGATGCTGCTGATATTTTTTCCCTTTCACATGTCTCAGAGGATGCAGAATTTGATGCTTTGGTCAGAGATTCTGGTTTGTTCTGCTGCGTTTTCTGACCAGTGAAGGAAGGATCTTCAGTAAACAGCTGAGAAGAAGAGGAGGATACATTTGGCTCAGATGAGTCCTTGGATTCTTTTAGCGACACAGAGCTGGAGTCAGAAGAGTCCGAGATCTTGCAGTCTTCTAAACACTTTGTCGAAGTTTGTTTGGCACTGGACATCACGCTGCTTTGACTCTCTCTATTCGCTCTTGAGGAGGATGAGGAGGAGCTACAAAGCGGAGGTGTTGTGTCTTCAGCATCATCGCCAACTTCATCTACAGTGACAAAGTCGTCCATGCTGAAACTTTGCTCATCAAAAATTACGGCACCTGAAGGAGGCGCGGCATCTGCTAAATCATCCTGACACTGGACGGAGGACAAAGATGGAGCTGCAGCAGTTTGTGACGCGTTTTCCTGACGTTCAGCGGGAGGCGGCTGGCTTTGACAGTCTTCAGGTGGGGGCGTCGTCACTGATGCGTCAGATTCCAAATGTATTCTGATGCCAGACGCCTTTTGTAGACGTTGTTTCAGGCTTTTCAAGCTGAAATCGTAAACAGAAACAGATTGTACGGTAATAAAAGTGCATCTTACACACCGGATTTTACAGTAATGACAACAGGACTGTTCCCACAAAATAGCTGAATGCTGCATTTTGTTACAGGAATGAGACATCTCCACATTTTCATCCATTGTCCCCTTGTTAGTCAAGGTTTTTTTTCCTGGTTATGGCAAATATGTGTCAGTGTGTTGAGTATTTTAACATCAAATTTTCTGTCTTTTCCCCTTGCTGTAAAACTTTTAAGGTTGCAGCTAATTGCTATTTTTATATGTTTATTAAATTGTTGCATATTTAGCTCACAATGATTTTAAAAATCACAGAAAGTGACACACTCACCTCTGGAAACATTGAATTTTACTCCTGGAGAGAGAAAAAGGACGAGTTTGTCAGCTCAGGAGTGAGGAGGGGGAATTCAAAACTAACAAATCTATTAACATAAAGAAAGGCAACATGCTTTCATAAAAAATGAAATGAAATGAAATGAATTTAACACCAACTAAAAACTAAAAAGGACATGTGCGTACCAAGCTGCATGCTGTTTGAAAGAGTCTGGTGACAAAACGTTGTGATTCTCCACCACCCGCGTCACGCTCCTGGAGTCGGCCATCTCAACACATATCTGAGGCAGAGCACAACAGTCATGGACAAAGAGGATAAGACAGTGGAAATACATATGAATTAAGTGTGTGTGAAGATACTCTATATTTATAACATTATTCTCATTTTGAGTAATAGGGTCAGAGCCAAAAGAATCTCAGCTTTTCAGTGACATGTTGCGGATGACACAGTTAAAAACATCAGTTTAATAACAGTCTGGCAGCCCATCCATGCACAGTTCTCTAAATATCTGAATGTTAAAATTGCAGGTGCTTGTGTTCTTGTACCCTGTTAGCGAGCGGCAGGAAGTTGACAAAACTCGCAATGGACGCCACTGCTCCCATAACAACCCTGACGACCTCCAAAGACATCTCAGAAATCTCAACACACAGCAGACGCTCCGCCAGAGATTTTGACTCAGGAACTCCCTGAAAAGCGACAAAAAGTTGTTTTTTAAGGGAAACTTCACCGCAAAATTATTTTTCTATGTCAACTTCTTGCCTTTAGATGTTTTGAACTGTAAAACATTGTTTTCCCTTCCAGCGTTCCTCCGCGGTAAACAGGTGTTTTTAAAAATGTGTGCTCCCTTTTACTGACAGTCTATGGAGGTTCACTGTTGAAAGCATCAAAACCATCAAAAAATGTCCATCCAAAACTCTCTACAGCTTCGTGCGGTTTAATCCAGCGTTTTAAATGTATTGAGCCTATGACACGATAAAAAGAAGACCTGGATTAAAGCACATAAAGCTGTAGAGAGTTTTGGATGGACGTTTTTAGAACATTTTGATGCTTTCAAGAGTGAACCTCCATAGACTGTCAGCAAAACGAAGCGCACACATTAGAGATCGGCCGTTTACCGTGGAGGAACACTGGATGGAAATTTTTTTAAAAAAAGATTTCAAACTTTAAAGCTCAGAGATCCAAAGACGGCTGCTTTCATTTTACAGCAGATTGATATAAACGATGAATGACTCACGGCGTTGCTCCACTTCATCAGAGTTGTGTACATCAGCTCCTGAAAAACAATTAGGGGTCATGACTTGTCAGAAAGTCATCACATTTTTTTCTCCAATAGGCCCAAACTGTGCACAGACATGTTTGTTTTTCTTTGCTTGTCTGTGGAGATCTTCTCTACCTACACATATTAGTTTGCGTATTAAATATTATTTGCAGTATAAACTGGAGGATGACAGATCAGAGAAGTATCAACTTCTAGCAGACATCTATATTCATCTTCTTCTCACAGTCCGTACCTCGCTGGATTGAGGTTTTATGTGCTCCAAGATGAAGTGGACGGTAAGCCTGCAGCCTTTCACGCTGATAGAATTGGTTTTGCTGTCTTTGAGGAAGTCACAGCATGAAGTCCAGTTGTTGAAAAACACAAACGCCTGGAGGTGACGTGAGGAAAGAGGGACAGGAAAGACAATTCAAACAAAGCTCCATTCAGTTAATGATATTTAAGCTCCAGTACATTTGTGCATGTAAAGGTGTGCAGTTTTTCCCCCTCACCCTCCTCTGCAGCGGTAACACGGTCACGTTGTAGTACAGGGACTGGAGGTTCTGCTTGGGAAAGTATCGCCACACCAGCTTGGCCACGTCCTCATGCTTGTAGTTTTCCTCGGGCAAACCGGTCAACATGACCGTGGGGAACATGGAACCATGATGTCTGACTCTCTAGAGAACACAGCATTCAAAGGCCAAAGTTCTTATGTGTCGATGCTGATTTAAGAAAATTATCCATCAGAATGAATTGTAAGAATACATGTTGACAAGTGCCGGGTGGTTTTCAAGCAGATAAATGGCCAAACATGAAAGTAAAAATATGTTGGAGTGGAGTCAGAATCTCTTCTGGTATTTGTGAGGGAAGTTCGAAGGATGTGTGATGCAATTAAATTATGTTTCCAGATTTCTTCCCTGTAATAGTAAGTGACTTAAGAGAGACAAACAATGGAATTATGATTTTAATTTTTTTAACTGCTGATGTGAATTCCCTGAATATGATGATGATGATGATGAAGTCTAGGACGTGTGTGTGCTTGTTGTAGTCATGTATGTTTTGTTTTAGTATGATCCAGTGTTAAGTCTGTGTTGTGTCTATTGTGATTTGTTTGTGGTTTTTTATTGTCTTTAAAAAAAAAAAAAAAAAAAAAGTTTTATGGCCAGATTGAACGATTTCTCGACAGCAGTCGATGTGATCAATTCTACCCAAATTCTAATAAAATCTATTTTGGTAAGTAGAACTTCTCTTTGTTTCGTAAAATCATAGAAACCTCGTTATGAATTTCATGGGAGAAAAGTCACATCCTCTGACTGAGCAGCAAATTTTGTTTTGGTTCATCTTGACTCAAATTCATCGTTTGATTTATCTTTTCGCAAATGATTTCACGCTGTTTCAATGAATTCTGGGTGAAAATTGGGTGAAAATGTAGAGAGAAACATCTCACCTCAATCTGCTTCTTTCCAAGGACGGTCACATGTTCTAGGGGTGAAATAAACAGAAGCGAACGGTCACAACACTGGATCACGTTCACACGGTGATTTTGCCACAATAACTGAACCAAAACTGTCTCTCGAACCTGGGAAGATGAACCAAGGAGACATGGTAGCAAACACGAAGGGACTCGTTCTCAGCGTCACCCAAAATGGTGACTTGCAGCCCAGTGGAATGGCGGTTGGTATTGACGGGACTGTTGCCCTGGCAATAATATCCATGCTGTCTGGCATGGATATCGCGGGAAGTTTTGGTGCTGCACAAACAAAAAACAAGCAAACTGTCATTTCAGAATATATCTGACGTGTGTTAACAGCTGCCCGTCTTTATGCCTCACTGTCATTAATATGTGATATCATCCATTAGTTTATATCTGAGCTTACGAACTGTTGAAATCTGGCATATGCAAATCTTGCCTGTCGAGTGAAATCACGCTAACAGGGTCTGAAATGAACTCTCATCACAAAGTAGAATAAAGAATACTAGAGAAGGCGATTTCTGAAGAAACGGCCTGTGAGTGCCGACAGCTGAAGCCAGACTGTGATGCTGATTCTGAAAAGAGCTTAGGCCACTCTGCAGTGCTGCTTGATGAATTCTGAATCAAAGTGCGATTGTGGCAAAAAAAAAGTATGAAGGTTATGAAAGAGCTGAATCCACATGTGAAAGTTTGAGGTTTTGTAAATATTTTATAGCTTGAATGGTGTTTCTAGGTGAAAGGATGACTGGCTGGGAGGAGGCTGGAGTTGAGTTGTCTTGAGTGAAACTTCAGAATGATCAAGTCTGCAACAAAACCCGAACATTTCAGAAAGTCTTAAAGATATTTGAACGGTGGAAAGACCTGAAGAAAGTAGAGAAACTGAGGAACTTTAAATGGTGTTTCTAGGTGGAAGTATGAATGAGCTGTGAATGGTTGAAATGCAAGAAAAAAATTCAAAAATGTGAATATTTTAAGAAAATCCCATTTGATAACATGAGCTAAAAAAAACAAACAAATCTTTGAATTTTCTCAATCTAACAATGAATAAATCCTGTGAATCTGTTGAACATTGTGGAACTAGTTAAGTACCAAAAAAGTGTGACGGATGTGGGAACTGAACAGGGTTTTGGAATAAGGTCTGAATTAACTACGTCTTATGAGAGACCCTGCGGGAGACCTTTAAAGTCTGAAGTGGAATATGTTGAAATGTCTTGTCTTGTTTTCTGTGTCTAAGGGTAATTCTTGTAGGATTGTGGTTAACTACATAAGATAAGATGATCAGATGAAGACTAAGTAAAATGGAATAAAGTATTTTTGCCCAATCCTGAACACGGGGACTTACGCAGTCTCATTTGTTTGCTCCCTGGCATATTCAGCCTGTGGACTTGGTGTTTCGGAGCTTGTTTCAGGAGACTGTACCAAACTCCGAGCCAATCAGCATCAGCGGCGCTCCGAAATTCTACAAATACCTAAAACACACAGGCGCGCACACACATACGAATGAAACAGGTTAGATTAACAGGAAGTCGTTTTTCTTATTCGCTTGTTTGCTTGTTCGTACCTTGTTGAGGAGAGGCAGGAAGTTCTTGACCGAACCGACTTTCCTCAGAGCTTCCCTGAGGTCCCTGGATTCACTCGGTGAAATGTTGTGGATGAAGGCTACGCTGCCCTCCTTCAAGGGTTCATTCTGCAGCCAGAACAGGAAATGGACGTCCAAGCCAAAAGTCAACAAGAGGACAGAGACACACAAACACACCGCACAGATGCAATAAATGCTTTTTAACAGCTTTCAAATATCTACATCGAAGTTTTCTTCACTGTTACGTCTCTGTGAGATAACCTGATGAAGGTCACAGTCCTGAAACGTTGTTAATGGAGCTCCATCGTTTACGCGGGAGTCTAACAGTGTGCGGGAGTTTTTCTGCTCAGTTTCCTCTCGGCCCGTGGTCTTCTCCTACGCACCTGTTGACCTACAGGAGTGCAAACGTGCTCACCCTGTGACTTCTGAGCTTTAAAACCAGGCACAGATGGAGCCCCTCCTTTTCTTAAACTCTACTCCAAGTGAAGGGAGCGAAGCACTTCAGTCTGTTCCCACAGTCTGATTGGCCCCAGTGGGACAGAACATAAAACAGGCCCGACGCAGGATTTTTGGGGCTGATGCCGATACCGATATTAGGAGGCAATAAAATTCCGATATCCGATATATCGGCTGGCAGAACATCTAACATTTTTTTAACAAATTGAGCACTTCACTTATTAGTTACTAGATAACAGAGCGCCTTCTGCTGGACAAACTGTGTAATTACATCATTTAAGTCTGTGGTCCAAGCATTTTTCCAGCCTTAAAACTAGTTTTACTATCGGTGCATTTTGCTCAACATATATACTGATACAGATCTACCTGTGATATCCCCTGATAATATCAGCAAAATGATTACCAGCTGAATACTTACTACTATTTAATACTATTTAAGTGTATAAATACTTAAAATCAGGATGTTACTGTTACTGAAATATTGTAATAGACGACGGACGGTTGGCGGGTTAAATAGATGTTATCATTGAATTTAGCCGAGTTGGTGAGCTGGTTCTTCATATAAAGGCGCTGCATGTGTGCCTACATCCCACCAGCTGACCTGTGATAACCTTTCCACCTCGTCTAATAGCAACGCACACTGCCGCCGCCATGGCAGCTGCGTGTGCATTTTCCTTTCAAAATAAAAGCCAGAGGATGCTGTAACAGCTGTTCAATATTCGATATTGATAAAAACGTCTTAAATGACTGCAAGTATGGCGATACTCAATAACATATATTATCAGCCAAAGCCCAGAGTTAATCCAGCCAAATAGAAGAGACAGAAAGAGAGAGGTGTGTGGGGAACAAACTCCAGGATGAGAGGCGTCTACATGGCTGTTTGATGGTTTTAGGGTCGATCATTAAGTTGTGATGGATAATGTTAGAGTAGAGGTTGGGAATGCACCATGTCAACGACAGTTCTCCACAAAGTGAGGTGTAGTTAGGTGTATGTATGCTTTTGTGTGCGTGCATCACTTACGCACTTCATCTGCTTCATTAGGGATTTGTAAAATCCAAGCTAAAACAGAAACACGAGAGTAGGAAGCATTAACATTTAAAGAGACTTTTCCACAAAACACCAGACTGATCTTTCCTTTTCCTTTTAATAAACATGCACGCTCTATTTTCTAAGGTCTTGAATATACTAAAGGTCAACAAAAATCCATCAGCGAGAAGAGTCAAGGGCGTGCTTACCGGTGTCATCGAAAAGTCGTCACATATTACAGAGAAAAAGAGTTTGGATCCTTTGAAAAAAATTCCTTGTCCAGTCAATTTAATGATGTTTTGCAACTTCTCCACAGTTGGCATCTCGACGAAGGCCTGAGAGGAAAACCAGAATCGAATGTGTGTGACAAACTACTTTTATTTATCTGGTCCAAGTACTTAAAAACTACTTTTTCTGTCAGAATCAGCCTCATCCATTGAAAGTCCTGTTCACACAAAAGCAGCGTTACCTGGAGACCTGCAGTAGTTTCTCATGTCATCTGCTCGAACCTTAATCCCATAAATCTGCCATGACTGTTATTTGTAGGGGTTGTGAAAAAAATGGATTCCAGATTCTCATTTTCTAAGATTCAAAATCTATTCACAAATCCTAAAAATCTTTTTAGAACATTTTCTTCAGTCGGCCCGTTGATAAATACCTGATAAAAATGGTGAAGATCTTTGGCGATTACTGGTCGATCAACTTGACAGAACTTAAACTTGGTATCGACTTTTCTGAGAATTTAAAAACTGTTAAAAAAAATTTGTGAAAAAGTATTTGTGCAAGTTTGGCATGAGTAAATGTCACCTTTTGTCTAAGGTTTTTCTTTGCGTGTTTACATTGTAGCAGTTTACAGTTTAATATGTTACTTATATGTTACATTTAAAAAAATGATTTACACACACTTTGCTCTGCTGTCATGCCATAATTTGCCGATCTGTCCTGCAAAACAAACTGAAGTAGATTTTAAAATCAAATCCCCTGTATATGGAATCATGAATCGATTTAGATTCAGAAATCATTTTGAAGTGAGAATCAAATCGTGCCCCTAAAAATCGAATCAAAATGGAATCGAATCGTGAGATACTGAAAGACTCACACCTCTAGTTATTTATGAAATAGAGGTTTTGACTTATTTGACCCTTATTTTGTTTTCTCTACGCTTTTTTCTGCTTCTTTTGGGTTAACAACTCACTGATTTATACAGCTCCTGTCGTTGAAGAACTGGATGTACACAGAAGGTGGACATTATGTCCACAAGAGGAAAAATACAGACTTTGACAGATAACAAACATAATGACGCAGGGGTCATTTCTAAATGACACGGGTCCCCATTTAACACTAGTCCAGTGGGAGTAGGACAAAAGAGTGACAACCAACAGCAGAAACTGAGGATTATAAACCAAAGCAATGCAGATGTTAAACCTAGTGCCTACCATACGCGTCTGAGGAACAACATAGATGTTTTCAGTTGCATATTCAAACCCAAATGGCTTGAGCAGTTTGGCAAGGTCCTCCTCTGTGTAGCAACCATCGTAATAAAATTTTGGCAGTCCGGTTATGAGCAACGGCTGCTTTTCAAGCGTCAAAAACTGGAAAATTAAGAAGGGAGAGAGGAGAATGAGCAAAAATGATTTTCACATTTTGTAAAATCTGTTCATTCTTTACTTAAACACACTTATTAACAGTTGTTAATCGGGAAAATACTGGTGACAACAAAGTTTCTTTAGATTGATTAGATTTAGATTTTAGGTTAAATCCCAAATTCTAAGAACCTTTTGCCCTAATACTGCATAGAATTTAATTTTGTTCATACCAGCCAAAGAACCAGTGTGTAATGAAAACTAAAAAAACAGTATGGCCAAGAATGAATCAAATTATTATTACTAGAAATATTTAATCAAACAGACCTCAAAACTGCTTTACTTATTTTATACGAGTGATTTAAGGAAACCTACTTTTGATAAGAGGCAGGTGTTCCGTTGAAGGCACTCTGTGAGAGAGAGGCAAAGAAGACGTAAAGAAGAGACAGAGTACATTTATATTGACACACACACATTTGAGACAGAGTTTTCTTACTTATATCTTGTCTCTGCAGGCGTTTTTCCACCGCCTCTCCAACAGTCAGAGCGGGAACTGCAGTTGGCGACTGCTTGGATGCGGCCGGTCGCTGCTTGCTCACTGCTGCAGCTGCTGGCTCAGCTGGGACGGTTGAATCTTTGGCTGAAACTGCATCTGTTTGACTTTTCGCTGCAGTCACAGTTTCTTTAAAGATCAAATTTAATGTAGATAAATATCAGTATTTTGAAAATCCACTTGGAACCAGACTGATACAAAAAATGAGGAATGTGGCAGCCTTATTCTTTAAAGGGACAGTTTGTTTTTTTTAATATGAGGTTGTAAGAGACACTTCTGCCTCATCAGTGCCTTACCTGTGCTAGCACACTGTCAGCTCGCTCTCTGTGTGGAGGAGAAGTGCGGTGCGCCAGCAGAAAACAGATCTCATGCCCCTTTTCCACCAAAATGAACCCATGGAGCTGGTTCATAATTAGTTCATCTTGCGAACCTTCTAAGAGCCAGTTTCTCCACGTCTCCACCTTGCCTACAGCACTTGCACCATAGTCAAGCACAATAACAACTAGCGTTGCCATGGTGATAAATTTTTTCCACAAAATAATAAACTCATGACAGCATCAGTAATGCCCAGTACTACGGCTTTCTACTCACTATCTACAGAGCGCAGCTTAGAATTACTGCTAATGCAAACTGAACATTTCCTACAGCTGCAGCTTCACATTAAAAACATTTAACTGGTGAAACGCGAGTTGACTTTTATTCTGAAGTAGGCTAGTCACAAGAAATATGATACAAATACATTTTACCGGGCAAATCAATGGTCATGGTCAACATAAAGTTAAAAGCGGGTCAATTTTAAAAATGTCTGGGAGAAGTTTTATACTGGCTGTGTAATTAAGGGAACAAGGAGCTTTTAGATGGAGAGCTGTAGGCGAGGTAAGCTATCAAACTCCTTCTCTTTCAAGTTATCAAGTTCTCTATTACCATCCAAAATCCATGCTGCACGATCTGGCAAGAGAGGTCTGCAACAGGGTGCAATTGGATCATTTTGGTTGGATAATAGGGTCGCAATCCCTGCCCCCAGCTTCTGACTGGGTTCTGAAAGTGGTTCTTTCTCAGCCAGGGGCCAGTTCTCTGTCTGTCAAAACGAAAAACACTGGATTCAACCTAGGCACTGGCTCCAAACCAGCCCCAGAACTGCCTTGGTGGAAAAGGAGTAATAGCGCTGCTACAAATCGTACCCACAGCAACACGTCATCAAGCGACCGATAAGACCACCCACCTAAAGTTTATATGTCCCTTTACATGTTGGGGCTACCTGCTTTTATGGGCAGGAAAAGGAAGCTGTGCTGTTTCCTGCTGGCACACGGTGCTGTTTCTCCACACAGAGAGCAAGCTGATTGTTATCCACTGCAGGTAAGACACTAACAAGGCAGGAATGTCACATACAACTACACATAAAAAAACCCAAACAATCCCTTTAAACATTCTTTACAAACACCACATGCCACATGACAACATACCTCTCGTTGCACTTACCTGTCTGCACTGTTTTCGCCTGCATTTCTCCATCTGGTAGCCTTGCCTTCACTGCAGCTTTACGTGGGATTGCTGCCACCTGTTGTTGTATATGTGAAGCCTCTATCTTGGTTTCTGGTCTCTGAGTAGACAGAGACTCTGGTTCGGACAGGTTGCTATGCTGGGTGTGCAGTAGAGCTTCAACAGAGGTTTCTGCACTGGTTGGTGGTTGACTCTCATTGGGTTTGTCAGGTGGTGCTTGACTCTCATTGGGTTTGCCAGGTGGTGCTTGACTCTCATTGGGTTTGCCAGGTGGGGCTTTACTCTCACTGGGTTTGTCAGGTGGTGATTGACTCTCATTGGGTTTGCCAGGTGGTGATTGACTCTCAATGGGTTTGTCAGGTGGTGCTTGACTCTCATTGGGTTTGTCAGGTGGTGCTTGACTCTCATTGGGTTTGTCAGGTGGTGCTTGACTCTCATTGGGTTTTTCAGGTGGTGGTTGACTCTCATGGGGTTTGTCAGGAGGTGGTTGACTCTCATGGGGTTTGTCAGTAGGTGGTTGACTCTCACTGGGTCTGTCAGGTGGTGGTTGACTCTCATGGGGTTTATCAGTTGGGGGTTGACTCTCACTGGGTTTGTCAGCTGAAATTTCTGGTACAGCCTCAGCTGTTGTCACCTTTTCCCTTTTGTCTTTAGGACAACATCCCGCTTCAGTTGGCTCTTCAACTTCAACTCTTGACTCTACAAGCTCCATTGGTTCAGGGTCTTCAGCAAGATTTGTTGCTTGCTTGGGTTCAGAAACTGTCACATTAGCTATTTCACCAACCTCTTGTGTCTCTTTCAGTGCCGTCACAGATTCTGGAGCACTGGTTTCAGATTTTTCAGGTCCAGTTTTTTGTTTGGAGTCAGAAGCAGCAGGCTGATTTTTTGGAGACGTCGACTTGGTTTCTGTTTTACGAGTCTGCTTATTTGAAACATTTTTTGCTTTGAAAGCCAAAACTTTTGATTTAGCAACTTTAACTGAACTTTTATCTGCAGTCTTTTGGTTGTTAAGTTTGCCTGTTTGACTCACAGTTGTGGATTTAGTGTTTTGAGGTGTGGAGACACTGGATGTGGCAGGTTTTCTGTGAACAGGAGAATCAAATTGGTCAAGCAGAAAAAAGAAAGAGAAATTAAGGGGTCGCTGTTAGAATGTTTTTGTGTGTTCTTCACCCAAAAAACTTGTTCTTAAAATTCCTGTAATTACTTATTTCTCATTATATAATTACTATATGTACTGGCAGTTGTTTGGAGGCAAAATTTTATATAAAGTGCCTGAAAATTTAGCAAAGATAAAATCTCAGAAGAAAGCTATTTTTTAATTCTGAAAGGAACTGTTTAAAAAATTCCAATCTGATACTAAAAGAAACCTCCTACTAAACACATTCAGACAGAAACTGACAATCTGCAATAATTTAGAAAACAAAACATAATAATCAGATATAATATTAACAGCTACATGTACTTTGCACAACTTTTACAGCTGCTACAAAACAGAAACATTTAGCATCAACTTCAAACTCTGTGACAGCTGAAATATTGATTAAAACAGATGAAACCCTTCACACTCCATTGCTGTTATACGCAGGTCGATGTGAATAATATCTTACTTCTGAGGCGGCTTCTTTTGCTCATGAGAAACAGTCTCCTGTAAACAAACAAGTAGAGATTTCTTATTTTAGATTAAAGCTGAGGTCTGTAACATCTGGAAATCAAGCTAGCTGTGGCATGAGACTCCTAAGGAAGCAACTCTGCTGCCCCCTCCCCTCCCTGTTTTTGCTCTGGCTCGTGTTTTATTTCGTTTGTCGTCGTTTTCTCTCTTAAGTTCAGTTTGCACCAAAGATTCATGGTGAGACCAAACGGCTGCAGGGGAAGTTGCAGCGGTGTAAACTGGTCCATCTCAGCTTGACTCAAGCCTGCAGCTCAGCTTGTCATGTTGCTAGAGGCCAGTTTTAGAATATAAGACAAGTCATTTGTTTCAACAGCCAATCAGCTTGTAGCCACATCACCTGTCGCTGAGAAGCCCAGCATAGAGCAGCCAATAAGAACACACGCTCTTGGAAATGACCCGTGATTGGCTGATAAGTCCCGCCACAGTCTGAACACAGAGCCAAGGTGAGGAGCAGAAGTCTAGTGTTCTTTCAGACCACCTGAATTACAGTATCTTAGAAGACTATTATGGAATATTTGCACGATGACACCAAAGATAAACTGCCTACCTCAGCTTTAACCTGATTATTTTTAATGTGATGACACTGCAGCAACCAAATTATTGTGTGTATTTGCCAGAAAAAGAGAGAAGAAAAAAAGTGGACTACCGTTCTACTGACAACAGTGACTGTGATTCCTTTCACATTTAAGCTCTTTATGCTCTTCAGTTTCTTGGCGTCTTCCTCCTTCTCAAAACACACCATTGCCTACATGTCACAAACATACACAAAAGACACAAATGCACATATCTTTACATTACACAGCCAGGACCGTCTACTCACTGATTTCAGACATTGAAAATCTGTAAATGAAGAAGTTTTTCCATTTGCTTTCCAATTTTCACTGGAATGAATGACAGAAACTTTATATACAATACGGGCCTCCTCTCCACTCTCTCTACATACCTGCTGCCTGGACCGAAACAGAACAACTGACTTGGTTTTTCCAAACTGCTCCACAGCAGTGGTCACATCATTGTGTGAGAGACAACCATAAATCCCTTCTAGTTTCACCATGGTTGGAGGTGAAGATCTGCCAGACTGAGAAAAGAGAAAACTCAAACTTAGACCCAATATATTGTTGGACGTTACGGCCCGAACAACATATCAGATGGGTTAAAGGCTGACGCCGTCCTATCACAGACATATTAATATCAACATGTTTCCGGTATGAGTCCTATAATAACTTTAAAGCAACACTGCAACTTTGACCACGACCCACAGCTTCAAAAAACGAAAATTAATGATGCATGTTAATACATCACAAAAAAAGAGCTATGTAAGTAAAATCGGGTCATATTTTACAGAGAAAATGTCCTCTGGGTTTCCCTCTGGTGTACAACGACAGCTCTGTCTGTCTGCAGCCTTTTATATTAGCAGAGCTGTCACCAGCAACGACCCAGTCTGCAGGAAGCCTACATGTTGCTTTCAGGAACCTCCATGAATCACAGTTGAGTAGAGGCAGAACGGTCGTAGGACATCATCTCCATAAAATATGACCCAGTTTTAGTCATACTGTTGTTTTAAGCGAAGTTTGAACGTGCAACCTTAAGTTTAATTTTGCAAAGCAGTGGGTCTCGGTCATAGTTACATAGTGCTGCTTTAATTTTTAGTCTCTGGTCAACAATTGACTGATACAGAACATTACTGATGTTTATTTAACTCTTTTATTTTCATTTGTTTTGTATTTTCTCAGTGTTCATTTCTACAATTGATTTGCGTTGTATAATAATGCTACATATTCTTCAATAAAGTTATTTTTCTAAGAAAGCAGCTTTCTGACTATATATGAATAGTCATATCAGTGCAAAATCTGTCAACAATCATGGTTGAAATTTCATTCCATCTTGAAGGAGAACTCCGGCCATTTTTGACCCTTTTCTCATTTTCCTGAGGGTCACCCAGTGTTGGGGGTAGCAAAAAACACGACTAAAAATGACACGACCAAACCGGAGCTATAACGCTAACTGGGGGGGGCAAGTTTTTTAACCATATTGCGCCTTTAAACACACTCAGAAAACCAATCCAAGACCTGTGGTAGTCAGGTCGTTAGGAGACACCACCGTGCACACTGCACTCATATAGTGTAGCCAAACTGTATGAACTGAATGTTTCTGCGTGGAGTCACTCACCTCTGTTTACAGCCGGGAAAGACGTTGCTAGCCGATTGTCCAGCGTCATGAGACGCTCGGCAATCGGCTAGCAACGAAGTCGGAGTTCTTACTTGTGAAGTCAGAGCAAATCGATCTACCCCAACTTCACAGGCAGGAAGTCCCGGTTGCCAGTTTTCTGGAAGGAGTGATATTTACCACAGCTTGCAAACCTACTGAGACGTCAAACGAAAAGTTTCACAATTGTTTGCAATAGAAAAATAAGAAAAAGCTGCATTTTGAAGCTACAGGTACAATAAGATTAGTCACATAAAACGATAATTTCACTGAATACATTTTATTTCATTCTTTGTGAATACGACATCACCACAGCAACACATCGTCACGGGTGGTTTTTTTCGTTTCAGTTTTTTTTTTGGCCGTCCTTCCTTCCTGTCGGACTTTGTTTTTCCCGTGTTTCACGAAGTGTCACCCGCCATCTGTCTGATTCCATGTGAAGGCAACATTAGGCTTACGACTATTTGTCCATATTCAACCACAGTCTAACCATTTCAAGGAAAAACATGTTTCAATACTTCTTATTCTGAAAGGAATAAGCTCTCAACAGCATCAGGCAGGGAATGTACAAAAACGTATGAAATAATAAAACTGGATAAATGTCGGGGAGTGTGATGATTAGTGGCAGAGCTGTGAAGCAACTGCAGGCGCATGATGTGGTGAGTTACAGCCGGCGATGGTGCAACCGCTCAGACAGCACAGCAAACCACGGCCACATTCTCTCAGACTGGCAGACGCACAAAGGCATTAATGAAGCCGTCATCCACACTTTAATATGGAAAGCAAATAAAATATTTGGGGAAAAAAAAGGGCGGGGGGGTTCATCTTGCTGCAGTTCGGCCAGAGATACAAACTACCTGCTGGCATACCACCACACTACTAGAGAGCTCGTTTCTTTACGCTCTTTAACTCATCCACCACACTCCTTCCTGAAAAATAGTTTTCATGTGTACCACAAAGGGACTATAACTTACGTTTCCTTTTGCAACCCTGTTAAAAAACGACAAATAAATGAGCCATAAAGCTTGACCTGTTCACGGTTAATAAAAAAAACAAACAAAAACCTGTTTAACATTAATCCCAAATACACTAAAGTCATCTAGTCCAAACAGTAAAAACGAGTAAAAATCACCTGTTCTTTTCCAACACAACGTAAAACAATAAAACAAAAACAAAATTAACCCGTCCAAATATGTTTTAAAGAATTATTTGTCACTGTGTTTGCTCCTCCTCTCCTTTCGTTTAAGACGCTTTCTGAAGGTCAGCTCAAGTTTTTCTCTCTTTTCTCCTGCAGGAGGTTTGCAATCCATCGCCTGGAGCTTCCTGTTCGGGGCGCTCCGATCCAGCTGAGCCTCGATCTGATCAGAGTCTGAATCCTGGGGCCGCTATCCGATGCTGAATCAGTTCTTGATTCCAAATGAATCTTGATTAAGAATCTAACACCAATTCTCTACAGAGAGGGATTTCAGGATCCACTGTAGCAAAATATGGCATTAAAGCAGAATAAAGTCTGTAACATTAACTTTGTAATTTTTTTTATTTAAAAAAAAAAAAAAGTTGTCACAGCTGCAGCTAAACATTAAATTTGCCTTGTGAAATGAGACTTGAAGTTTATTTTGAAGGAGGCTGGTCACAGGAAATACAGCTTTTCAGTAGCTAACGTGTTGACTGATGATCAACGGTCATTTTCAGCATTTGTTGACAGCAGATCAATTTTAAAATCAGAGAGAATTTCAACGCTAAAACGCTAAATGAACGGCTGCGGGCTGATGTTTATGTTACAGGTGAGCTAAGAAACTTTTGGATTGAAGCTGTCAAGTTCTCTATTACACTCCCACATATTGTTTATTTAGTGCTTTTTGCATTCTGCTTTAAGAATTAATCCTCCGCCAACGTCCAGCTGGTGAAGTCTTCTTTCTCTCGTCATATGTGAAATGTAACGCCTCACTGTGTGCGTCGTGTGCGTAAAGATTTAAAACATAAGTCCCAACGCCGAGGTTGGAAACAAAACTGTATTTTTTTATATGTGCAGCTGATTTGCTTGCTTCCATGTGCTCGATGACTCTTTATCAAATGTATTTTCAACAGCATGTGGGGGCGGAGCGGAGAATCTATTCTCCTGAGATGGATTCAATCCAGGAATCACTATTACTTCCTGTCACTTGAACCTCTAACAAGCAGTATTTTCTAGGTCCTGCGCTCTGCCTTGGATTCCCCACAGTGTCTCACAAACCACGATGTTCAGATGTATGTCAATGAAATGACACCCGGTAGCGAGTATGCAGAGTGCAGTGCAGTCAAGTCAGATGGGGGAAAAAAAAGATCTATGTTCTTCTTTTAAAAAATAAATAAAGGTGAATGTGATCGTAAAATTAACCCAAGAGCCTCACTTGTAGAAGGACATCCACATAACAGCTCAGAGACATTACACGAGACACAAAACCAGGATGTCTCGTCGCTGCCCTGAACACGCCAGCATCCCGGCGCAGACACGGACGATTCTGAATCAATTTACAAATGTCAAAAATCTATTTTTCTAATCGTGACAGCAGGGATGGGCATAATTAACTGATGATCAATAACTGCTAAAGGATTTTGTTGATCACGTCAAATTTCTATCGAACAAGTTTAACATAATTTAAATACAGGCTGGGTTGCAAAATGTGAGTCTTGAAGCGCTGCAATGAATTTCACTATGTGGCAGCAATGACACATCTGACCAAAGGGGGGCGCTGCTGCTTTTAGGAATCAGACAAACAGAATTAATGTTACTCAGCTGCTGTCATGGCTGCCGCAGACGTAACATGAAGAGGTTTGGCGTGGGACCATAACGAATGATGAAGTTTGTTGTAAACACTGCGCAGCCACAACATGATGTACGACTTGAACAACGCAACGCAACGTTACATCCGACCCCGGTTAACGTCAGTGCATCCTCCTGTCAACCCACCATCACCTCCGTCTTTGTGCGGAGGAGCCACGATGCACAACGTTAAATAATCTTTTTTGATTTGGTTATAATTGTTTGATGTGATTGTTTTTGGAAATGTTTCTAAGAGGCTCAATTGTTACGTGCGTCACAAATCTTTTTTTGTTGAACTTTAACTGACTTGTCTAAGAGGACTGTTGTTGGACTATAAACTGTTGAAATAAAGATTTAATTGAGGAAAAATACACTGTACTTTGTATTTTCTGTCACAGGCACTTTTTAATACAAAAAATGAACGACTAAATCGATAACAGATCATTAGTCTTTTTTCCCAATGATCAATCAAGGAAATTTCTTTAAATGCCCGTCCTTGGTTGAAAGTAGGGATGCACATTGGATCGGATATCGGCTCCGATATTGACTAATTAGCTGGATCGGATACTGGATGAATGATGCCGATCCAGCCTTCTGATCCAGTCTTTTTTTCCTTTTAATTAATATCATACACAGCAACACAGCGATTCTATTCGCTTCAATTCTATGTCTGCAGCGCCGCTTTTTGCT
>JAQLOL010000016.1:16858513-16870970 GCA_029783665.1 Naso thynnoides | reverse complement strand
ATACATATTTAACTCACAATTTGAATTTGGATCTGCCTTTAATCTTGATCATTAGGGCTGCTTTGTTCTCCCACTGTGGATTCAGTTGAGCGGCCATGACATGGATCTCACACTGAGCGTTAGTACAGAACCCCTAGTTGGTTTTATCCACTGACAATTCCAATAGTCAAACATGATTGTTCCATCTTCAACATTGACTGAAAAAGAGGAAGACAGTGTCACTTCACTTTATTCTGTGGAGTCCCTTTTGTCCTTCTCATGGAGAATAGGATCTTTTGACAACAGCCACATGGGAAATTTGCAACTGCACAAACTGCAAGACTGCAGATGATACTGATGGCACACTAGAAGTCCAGTTGACAGAGAGCTGGTGAATCAGAAATTAATCCTGGGTGACGGAATTGAATTAAATCTGTCAGAATTTCTTCTGTGTCAGGGCGCCTGGTGGCTCAGTCCGTAGAGCTGGCGCCCCATATACAGAGGCTATTTCCTCACCGCAGCTGACCCGGGTTCGATTCCACTTGTTGCCCTTTGCTGCATGTCATTCCCACTTTCTCATGTTTCCTGTCCACTCTTCAGCTGTCCTGTCCTGATAAAGACGCAAAAAAGCCCAAAAAAAATCTTTCAGAGAATTTCTTCTGTGTCTGCCTTGTATTTGGTTTACAGACATGAAGCAGCCCCACTAGAACAGGTGCCCTGTGGATTCTTCAATATGGATTTATACAAGTATGTTTTGTTTGTCAATTTCTGACAGGACTGCAGGTAAAGGTGCCAAGCCCTCAACCTCAAGTTCTGCTGAGACTTACCAGCATCGTCAACTCAAAAGAAGGCCTGGAAGCGGCTCCCATTCCTATTCCCGTTCCTGTTCCCGTTCCCGCTCACCCAGTCCCCGTCGCCACCATGGCTCTGCGGGTAGAAGGGAAAGACGCAGAAGCCGATCACAATCACCTTTGGTTTCCAGGTTCTTTCGCAGGTCTGTCACAAAAAAAATCTGATCTCAACATTGACATGGTTGAACCGAAAAGATACCTATCACCACCACATTGTGATACCTGATAGGTTCCTGCGGACCATCAAAACATCTACATCAACAATTCGATTTTAACCTTATTGGATTTGTCATTCAACCAACATGAAAAGCAAATTTTGTTTTTTTTTTCAAGTATCTTTACTTGAGATATGAAATGATTTCATCTGTACTTTCATCAGGTCCAGGTCTCATTCTCATTCTCCACGGTATGACCGCCCAACCTCCTACCGCTATCGTTCACGTTCAAGGAGCCCTGAGAGGCAGTCATCGCCCAGGAGAAGACAGGAGACACGGTCCTCACAGAGGAGGAAGGAGGGCAGGCGATCATCTCCAAGGAGGAGCCGCGAGAGACGACTGCCGTCAAGGAGGAGTGACGAGAGATGTTCACCGTCAAAGAAGAGACGTGAGAACCAAAAATGCAAACATTTTAACAAGACGTTAAAAAACGATGCCTTTCTGAGCGTTTCTGCACCTATTACGGAGCTCTTAAATCTGCTTACCTGGAAAACCCAAGCATTTACATTTGAGAACTTGTGACTGGAGATTTTGGGGTTATTTTTTATTTATTTACTTATTAATTTTTAAACCAAATTTTTTTCCCGAAGTTACTTACTGATAAATCTAAATTATAGCCAGTGAAATTTTTTCCTTATTAACTAAATGAACAGAAAGAATGACAAAAAACAGGAGATGTAACATGAATAGAGAACTTAAAAATATAAAAACGCATCATTCATCTTCATTAAATCTGCCCTTTTTTTTTCCTTATAGGAAGAAGCAGTGCTTCATATGTACATGCATATATGTATTAGGTGCAATTTTAACTAGAAAAATTTTCACTGAGCAAATACCATAACAGCTTACTGGCAGGAAAGCTGAGATACTTTACCCTTCAATCAATTTAGTCGTCCCAATCTTATAATAGATTCTGTATGAGTTTGAAACCATCAAAAAGCTTCAGTTGTGTCTGACATTTGCTTCATCTTTCCCTTCCAGCTGTACCATCTCTGTCAAAGCATTCAGACCTGGTTAAAACTCTGGTTCCTGTATTACTGGCTGAGCTGGCCAAGATGAAGTCCCCATCATCCTCCTCTCCAGCAAAGAAGGGGTCGACTTCAAAAACCGTGAAAGCAAAGCTCAGCCTGCGGAAAAATGAGGCAAGTTATTGTGCAAAGACTACGGTCAGTTGGTGTGTCTGTGTGTGTAGCAGTGAAATTTAACACCTTCATCAAGGACCAAATTTAAAATTGTACTTAAAGAAGACATATTATACTCATTTTCTCTCCTTTGATTTTTATTTTGGACTGCTATAGAACAGCTAGTCAAAAGTGACCAAAAAGTAAAGTCTGTAGATCTTCAGAAAACTGCTCCCTCTCTTCCTTCTACTTTCTGCATTCTCTTAAAATGGTCTGTGACAGTCATTCTCCCCCTTTCCCTCATGTGCGCCTCCGCACTCGGCTGTGCGAAAAAGAATAATAACTCTCCTTAAATTGCCACATACAGTATGAAACAAAAAAAATTATTAAGTAGCATTAAGTTTTATTTTACATCTTATATAGGCTACACCAAGCATAAACAGCACTCTGTCTAAGTTTGTTATTTTCTTTGTCTCTTCTCTCAGTCCAATAAAACTTCAGCTGCCGACACGGTTTGGTTGAAAGGGATTCGTAAAACCCTCACTCACAGTGATATGGAAACTGCTGTGGGGCAGTTTGGAAAAACCAAGTCAGTTGTACTGTATCCAAATCAACAACAGGTATGTCAAGAAAGAGTAACCCCGGGATTCCACTGGATGCGTGTGCGTTCCGGAACGGCTGCAATGCGTGTCCGCTCCATGGTCAGCAGTCCGTCAATACCCACCGGCTGTGTTTTCAGAGCGTAGCACGGCAAACAGCTTGAGTCATGAGACTACGAGATTTCACAGTAATTAAAATATAACATGCGACCACAGTCTCTGAAAACCTCTGATCTGTTGACTTCAGGCCTGGTTCCAACCATTATGACGTTTTGTTAATGTAGTAAGTGAAATATGATCCGTCGTCAACGCAGAGTTTTTTTATTTTGAAAATCCACTGGATGTTTAATTTTGTTTCTGTACCCGGCTTCCTGTCCCGCACGATCTGCTCTGTGCTGGATTGTCGCGTTGTGCTCCGCCATCCAACAAAAATAAAAGTCCTGCGTATCTGCTGCGGAGGGCTCTGGATTTGCCAGAGCTGTGATGGAGTCAGAACGCAACGCAGCTGCAGCCGGTGGAAGCTCACACATTGACTAGAGTTGAAACGAATCAGCTCCGCTGCCGCACCGGAGCACAGACGCAACGCAAATGTATCTGGTGGAATTTAGGGGTTAAGAGTAATATATGTTGCTGGTAGCTAAATTGTACCTTGACCATTTTGTTCTTTTATTTTTCTGCGTGGTACGGTAGTTAAAAGAATTCCTATAAAAAAAATATGATCCTAATAAATATCCTGTCTGGTTTTTAATCATTTGTTGTAAGGTTTTGGCCTTACAATGGTTGCAGCTATGCAAAGATATAAATATGTGTGTGTGCATGTGTTTGTATGTTTATGTGTGGACATGCAGGCAAAAGTACATTTTGAGAAAATGGAAGACGCCAAGAAGCTGAGGATCGTAAAGAGCTTGAATGTAAAAGGAGTTACAGTCAGTGTTGTCAGAGAACAGGTATTTTTTTGTCTTTCTGTTTTCTTTTTTATGGCAAATAGGCATTATAACATGTGTCTGGCATATTACAGTGGTAATGACAAATATCAGGTTAATCTAACTAAGGTCAAATCTTACTTTGTTTGTTTACAGAATATTGTGACTAAGAAGCCTCTTCACAAGTAAGATATTTTTTACACGGTACTCATGTTGACAGTTACGGAGGGTGGATGGTTTTGTCTATTATGGGATTCAATTCTTACCATGAAAGTGAAGTTGCTGCCTCAAACTTACCCCTGACATTCCATTTCTCCATTTTTTTCCGCCTGAACTTTCCTGCATTTGACTCTCCTGTTCACAGAAAACCTGCAGCATCCAGTGTCTCCAAACGCCAAACTACTAAATCCACAACCACCAGTGTCACGAGCAAAGTTCTTCTCTCTAAACCTAAGAAGCCTTCACTTGGTAAGGTTGATAAAACAGCAAACAAGACTGCCACTGAACCAACAAAAGGCAAAGACATTGTTACTGAAGCAAAAGTCTCAGCTTTAAAAGCAGAGATGGCATCAACTACACAGAAACCCAAAACTCAAGGTAACGCTTTGGCTGCAACAGGAACTGTGGCTAAAGAAAAGGTTGAAAAAACAGCTGTGAAGGCTGTGAGTGTACCTTTGAAATCAGCAGCGTCAAAAAATCAGCCTGAGGTAGAAACTTGTAGGACTAAAAAATCTGAAACCAGTGTTCAAGAATCAGTAGTGGCACAGAAAGACACAGTGGAGGTTGATAAATCAGCAGACCGGACAGGAACTGACCCATCAAACAGCAAAGAGATTGGCACAGAAGCAAAGTTCTTGGTTTCCAAAGTAGATACAGCCTCAACTGCACAAAAAACGAAAACTTCCAGGGACAAGGTAGCTGCACCAGAAGCTGTGGTAAAAGAAAAAGTTGATCAAACAGCTGGAAAGGGTTTGAGTGTACCTTCCAAATCAACAGCTTCAGAAAATCAGCCTGCAACAGAAACTTGTAAGCCTAAAAAATCTGAAACCAGTGTTCAAGAATCCGTGGTGGAACAAAAAGACGCAATGGAGGTTGATAAATCAGGACACAGGACAGGAACTGACCTATCAAAAGATCAAGAGAATGACGCTGAAGCAAAGATCTTGGTGGCCAAAGCAAATACGGCCTTTACTACGCAGAAATTGAAACCTTCGATGGACAAGGCTGCTGCAGTGGAAGCTTTAATAAAAGAAAATGTTGAACAAACAGCTGGAAAGGCTTTGAGTGTACCTGCCATATCAGCAGCTTCAGAAAATCAGCCTGCAACAGAAACTTCTGAGCCCAAAAAATGTGAAACCAAGATTCCAGAGCCTGTGGTAATGCCAGGAGACACAGAAAGCCTGACAAGTTTGGAACTTAAACGTCAAGCAAAACTTGACAAAGGCAATAATGCAAAGGAAGCTGAACCAGTGGAGATTGGGGAAACAGGAGTTCAAGTGCTAGAGCCAATGGAAGTTGATAGTTTTGCTAACAGCAATGAAAGAAAACAGACTATTGTAGAGGCTTTACCAGAAATTTCAGCAAGCAAAACCAGTGAAAGTCACCCACAAACCAGTACAGCTAAGACCCCGCCCACAGAAGCCTCTGTTAAAGCCTTGCTGCACATTCTGCAAAGCAGCCGGTCTGAACCAGAGTCCACTGCACAGGGACCAGGGTCCAAGACAGAGTCCACTGCACAGGGACCAGGGTCCAAGACAGAGTCCACTGCACAGGGACCAGGCTCCAAGACAGAGTCCACTGCACAGGGACCAGGCTCCAAGACAGAGGCTTCACAAATGCAGCAACAGGTTGCAGGTAGGCTGGGGACCTTTTTAATGGATGGATGGTAAAGTATGTATTCAATTACTGTCAATAATTCACATATAAAGACCGATACCAACTGTTATTAGTCTATCTGTCCATGCTTGCTGACTTACCCAGTCTGTCTGTTGTTCTCAGTACTAAGTACATTGGGTAATACTACTAGGCTATCATGATTCATCATTTCAGTTGTCATTTTTAGCAAACATGATTCCAAACTATGAGCTATGACCCAGCACATAGTCATTCTTTTTTTTTTCTCTAAAATTCAAAAATGATCAATTAAAAATATGGAAAATGTTTTTCTGCAAGTTTGTTTGAAATAAAAACATAATTTTTTTAACAGTCTTAAATCCCACAGAATGTCAATCCTTGTCTGTAAGAAGTTCACCGTGTCATTTAATTTTAGTTAAGAAGATATCTCAGAAATGGGTTTTCTGAAATTTAGGCTGTGGGTCCTCGAATAAATGGTTACATTTGGATCAAACTAATCTTTCAAAATACTGATCCCAGTCTTTGTTAATTTTGGTCTTTTAAAGATCCTGTGGCTGCAGTGAAGACACAAACAGATAGAGCATCAGCCCAGGATTCAGCCATCACAACTGAGCCAACAGCTGTAGCAGTGAGGAAGAAGCAACCAGCAGCATCCACGCCGTCTTCTACTGCTGTTGCCCCTCTGACCGTCGGAGAGATGGTCGAAAAGCACCTGATGCAAAGAAGTATAAGTAAGAAATCCAGGGAAAAGATGGTGTCTGTCATAAATGTAAATATCTGTATGTTATTCTAGTTTTTCCTCTGACACTTTCTTTTTCTGTCTTTCACAGAACTCATCAACGGGACAAGATGTCTCACACCAAGTGTAGGTCTTCACAGTTTATTTGCATGACAGGACTTGCAAATGCAATTTCCTGAAAAGACAGTATCAAGCTAAGAAGTAGGAGGATGTTCTACATTTAAAGAACAACATGTAGCTCCATTTTTGATTTGTTATTGATGCACAGATGAACAAAAAATTCTGCAAAAATGTTCTTATTTAATGCCCTGATGTAATGGACCTAAAGTCTCACATGTGGTAGCTAGAAAACTATGAGAATGTATGAGCAGAAAAAAAACATATATTATAAACTACATTAGGAACAGCGAATTGTACCTTTAACACATTCACCGCTGCTTGATACAGTAGCTAGGAAGCTTGTTGTCTCATAATGTGCATTCATAATTTTTTTTTAATTATTCAGCTTCTCCTTTGATAAATTTTGTATGAGAAAGTATTGTTATGTTCTGATAGGAGATCCTTAAAACATGTGATATGATCATTATTAACTTTGGTCAAATGTCTCATGGTCTGATGGTTTTCCATCGTCCTTTTCATTTTGGGGTGTAAAGGGTGCAGAGAAAGAGGCCCGCAGCTTGATCAGGAAGCCTGTTGAACTTGTGGTAAAATCAGCCAGATTCAGATTCATTTATTGTTCCTGAGAGGAAATTTAGTTTGTGCACTTCAAACACAACAGAATCATAACGGTACACAAAGTGTAAAAAAGTAAGTAAAAAAACCACAAATTATGCAACAGTAAATACCACACATAATCTAAAAGTACAAGAATTGAGCAGAAACAGACAACACTGTACCCATCGTGGTTCACCAGCGTGCCTCGCGGCACTGCGCTGGGGGAGAAGTAACAAGATTTACCTGACTGAATTGTGTAAGAATGGAGCCGACTGTCCTCTGCCTCGTATGTTGTTTTTCACTGAACATTCTGATTCCACCAGCTGGTCATGAACCTTGGCCGACAGTGCGCTGAGGAGGTGTCAGGTGTGAACTGCGATGGGAAGAGGTTATGGATAAGAAAGTTGTCAGAGATGAAGAAAACTGTGTGCCCCTAAGCTGCTGTGTTCAGGTTGCGAGCCCAGATCAGATTTGAACCGCGTTTTGGAGGTTGTTTGTGATTCACATCTGATTTCCACAGATGCATCACTCGCCCATATCGGATTTCAGTGTGTCATTCATGTCACTCAAGCTGTTTTTGTTCTGGAGCTGGCAACCTGAGTTTGGTGACTTGACAGACGAGACGTGGCTTAAGATGGTCGCACAGATCATCAAACATCTCCCAACGCATTCTGAAACTGACAAGCGATTGATCGTCATCCAACGTCCCGATGCGACAGAAGGCACCGTGACTTGACCGTTAGTGGAGCGAGATGATGGATCTCCATGCTCCTGTGTTGCAGAACTACATTGTCATGTGGTTTTTGACCGATGCCATGTTGTGACGGCAGCCTATGCAAATGTATTTGTGGTGTCTGGGGACACAATTCAGATCTGATCATTTTCAGATAATAGTGCAGACACTCGCTCCGTCAGATCTGATTTTAAGGGGACTGGTGGGATTTGCCTGCTGTGTGAGCT
Source organism: Naso thynnoides (assembly GCA_029783665.1). Taxonomy (NCBI): domain Eukaryota; kingdom Metazoa; phylum Chordata; class Actinopteri; order Acanthuriformes; family Acanthuridae; genus Naso; species Naso thynnoides. The sequence goes on along the minus strand of JAQLOL010000016.1, from coordinate 16,863,015 downwards.
CAGCTGAAGAAGGCCTCATAGCACCAACACATCCTACAGCATCCTATCAGTCCAGGCTTCTAATCGACTGAAAAACTTCTGTATTGTTTTAAATTTGATGACTAACTTAAATCATCGCTTCCTCTCGTTTTTGTCTCCTCTCCCTCTCTGTTTTAATTTTCCCAGTTTTTTTCACTGAATAAGAAGCAGTTGCTCATAACCGGACTGCCCAAGTATTACGATGGCTGCTACACAGAGTATGACCTTGCCAAACTGCTCATGCCGTTTGGATTTGAATATACGGCCGAAAACATCTATGTTGTTCCTCAGACGGGCATGGTAGGCAGCTGTTTCCCATTTGCTTCGCTTTGGTTCATCAATTCCACGTTTCTGCTGTAACTTGTTTTAGCTTTGCTCAGAGAAACTGATTCTGATGTGCTCGGTGTTTCTTAGCTGTTAAACATCACAACATTTTAATGCCTTGTTTCTTTTTCTAAATTTAAAATGAGTTACGCAACATTTTATTCATTATTTTTAAAAAGCAGTTTCTGAGATTCTTTGGGTTTCTTATAATATTTTGTTGTATTGTGTGCTTTGTTGATGCCCATCGGAAACTGATTGTAATCACATTTGAATGCTGTAAAATTCTTTTGATAATGGTGTTTTGAACAAGTGAATGGAGGTCTAAAAATTTGTCCCTGGTTTTCCTCGTAGGCCTTCTTTTTGATGCCGACAGTAGGGAGAGCACACAACACGTTAAAAGCCGCTGCAACAAGAAAAGGCCTTTTTTTCAAAGGCTCTAAACTGTGCCTCCATGTGGTGGACAGCGGCATTACAATGACACCAGTAAGCACGCACATCACGCTGTTGGTATTAATACATTTTCATAGATGTCGAGTGTATTTAAGTGCTTGTTTGTTTTTTCAAGTTGTTTTTACGTCTGTGTGTCTATTCATAAATTTAACTCTGCTGCTCTGATGTTTCTGTTTCAGCTCGGGTTTTATAAGTCACTGATGAAGCTGATGAAGTCTGTAAGTAAAACAAACACTCACGCACTCAATTCCTCATCGTTTGTAAACTGCTTTTTTTTTTTAAGTTGTACGTGTAACTTAGTGTGATGATATATACTGAAAATGCCTCCACCTCAGTTTAAAGGAAAAACTTTGTTCCTGAATTTGTGGGACCAAAATGTGTGTGTATTGAAAAAAAGCTGGAAAATTAAACAGTAATGTAAAACAGTGAGGTGCAGAAAACTGCAACCAAGATAATATATTTTACTTTGAAAAAAGTGTTCAAAAGTCATTGCAGCTGCGCAGTGTGAGATTTTGTGTTTCTGTTCTCTTGTCGATTATTTTGTTCTTTACGTCCACTGCCTGTTCTTGATGCAGCCTGTCCTCGATGATGGCGAGAAAATAATCTTCATGAAGGACATTTCACCAAGTGAAATCAGGGACCTCAGGGAAGTTTTGAATAAAATCGGCTCAGTCAAGAACTTCCTGCCTCTCCTCAGCAAGGTACAAACAAACAAACGTGCATGCAAGCGACTTAAAGACTTCCTGCTCGTCTTACCTATCACTCATGTGTGTGTTTATGTGTGTGTGTGTTTGTTTTATAGGTATTTGTAGAATTTGAGTCTGCGCCAGATGCTGATCGGCTCGGAGTTCTTTACAGTCTCCTGAAACAAGCCCCGGGACATGAAATCCACCGGCTGAAAATACCGTGCAGCACACAAACGTCACTGCGTAAGTCTGTAGGAAAAAAAAGAGTAGCAAGCGTGCATCGAAGAATTCATACATGTAAGAATTCATGTATTTTACAGTTGTGACGTTGTGGTTCATGTGTTCCTTAATGCAGGGAGTTGCTGGGCGGCCCGTCAGTGTCCGTTTTGATTTATCGTTCAGTTAGTTTAGTTTCACATGGAGTTAAGTTACCAGGTCAGGGTCAGCTGTCTCCTCTCTTTAACTTCTTTACTTCTCACACTCTTTTGTCACTCTTGAATATATTCACTTTGACACTTTGCTTGTGTTTTGTTTGTGCAGCACCCAGACTCCTCGAGAAGGCTCTGCTGGACAGTGAGAGTGTCGTTGCTGGGGTAACTTTGCCTTCAACAAAATGTGGTGTTCCACAGGGCAGCATTTCGCCATTTTGGGTCACGATGAGAAACAGCCCTTTCCTGTTCCCTACCATGTCTCCCTGGTTCATCATCCCAGGTGACAAGTTTGATCCTGATGATTTCACCATTTTAACTTTAGCACTGAGTTGACTGTGTTTGTGTTTGTTCGTTTTTTACTCAAGATTACCTGACAGTCAGAGGAGAGGACGACATCGAGGTAAGACCACTCGCCCCTGGAACTTCACTCAGTTGCCTTTATTTTACACATTTATGAGCTTTTCCCGACAAAATAGAGCAAAAACTCAACATAGTTTGTGTGACAAAGGAATTCTTTAAACAAGTGAGTGAGTCCATACCGACGCCCTTCAAAATGGTGGGTCTCCATTCATAAAATAGCTTGTTTTGAACTGTAAAGATGTATCAGAGCAAAAATTTGATCTCCATCATATTAGGAACAAATCAAGTATGTTCATCTGATAAATCTTTAAAAGACGTCCACTCTGAGTCATAAATTAAATCTCAATTCTGTTAGATTTTTGCATCCTTAATTGTTTGCTCTATTCTTTTATTTTACAGTACACTGAAACATTAAACCATATAAATGTCACAAAAACTGGAAAATGGTTTTCTGAAATTCTGATAAGGAGGGTTCATCTTCTTGAAAATCGCCCACGTCTTGTTCACATTTATTCATTCAGTAGATTGTATGTGACCTTTTGTGTTTCTGCTCATCTGAAATTCTTGTTTTACTCTGGCATCAGCATGTACCATAAAGTTCAGCCAGTGTCACCACAAATGTAACTTTGGGCTTTGAAAACTGTTTTGTAGAAGGCCAGCAGTCACAGTTCCATGTTCCCCACTGTCATGTTGACCGGTTTGCCGGGGGGGCTCTACAAGCATGAGGACGTGGCCAAGCTGGTGTGGCGATACTTTCCCAAGCAGAACCTTCAGTCCCTGTACTACAACGTGACCGTGTTACCGCTGCAGAGGAGGGTGAGGAGGAAAAACTGCACACGGTTACATGCACAAACAGTTGAAACACTTTTATTACTTAAATAGAGCTGCATGTGAATAGTTTTTCCGTCCTTTCTTATGTCACTTCACCTCCAGGCTTTTGTGTTTTTCGGCGATTGGAGCACGTGCTGCGACTTCGTCCGAGATCACATCACAAATCCGGTTTCTGTCAGAGGCTGCAAGCTCACTGTCCACTTCGTCTTGCAACACATAAATCCCGAATCAAGCGAGGTATGGACTCAGGACAAAAATCCAAACAGACACCCCCTGAACTGTAATGCCATATGTGGATGGAATAAAAAATCGGAAAAATAATGTACAAAAAATAATGTATAATCCATCATTTAAAGTGCATTTCAGCAACATCAGTGGCAGTTGATGATTTGTAATCTTTTTGCAGGAGTTGATGTACACAACTCTGATAAAGTGGAGCAACTCTGTAAGTGTTTGTCATTTATATGAATGCCTTGAGACCCAAAAGCGCCTGTCTTTGGATTTTTGAGATTAACACAGACTGTCCTTGCTCATCAGGGAGTTCCTGATACAAACTCTCTGAAGGAGCGGTTGCTGTGTGTGGAGATTTCTGAGGCGTCTGTGGAGATCGTCAGACTGGTTGCAAAAGTGGTGGCGTCCATCGCAAGCTTTGTCAGTCTGCTGCCGCTCGCTAACAGGGTAAGAACACAAACACTTGCAGTTTTGATATATAAGTGTTAAGAAGACAGCCATGTTGTCAAGTCATCAGGTCTTGGAAAGTTTTAAATTAGTTAATTATTGCTAACGTGATATTTCAGATATGCCTTCAGGGAATTTCTTCAAATTTGACTTCAAAGTCCAGCTGACTCTTTAACTGAAGAATGAAGTGATTTGAATTTGGTGGTCAGCATATTTTTGGCCATAGTTGTAGAATTCATGCTATGATAAATTTTCACTCAAATGTCTTAAGAAGAAAAAATAATGAAGTGCTTGATTATATGACGACTTCACATGCAATTGATTTTTACGACTTGCTGCTTTTCTCTCCCTGATCGTTATTTTTGTCTTGCCGCTGTCATTTCCTCCTTTCTGTCCTCTCACTCACTTTGTGACTGTCGCTTCACCTCAGATATGTGTTGAGATGGCTGACGCCAGCGGTGCTGCACAAGTTTTGGGGAGACACATTTCTTTCTCGGCGGACTCCTATCAAAAGCGTGTGATTTGGTACACATGCGTCCTTTTAACAGACAGGGGAAAGAAGTGGGGTTTAATTGGTTTTATGATCAATCACATCAGTGTTTTTGCATACAGTGGTAATAAAAGTTAAGTATTTGTTCATATATCATGTAATTTTCAGTGGAAGCTTCATGACACACTTCTTTTTATCTCCTCAGGAGTAAAGTTGGACGTTTTGAGAGGTGAG
>JAQLOL010000016.1:16823731-16834990 GCA_029783665.1 Naso thynnoides | reverse complement strand
GGATAACTCCGGTTTGGTTGCGTCATTTTTAGTCGCGTTTTTTGCTACCCCCAACACTGGGTGACCCTCAGGAAAACGAGATAAGGGTCAAAAATGGCCAGAGTTCTCCTTTAAACTCCTCAGAAATGAGACGTCCACAACAGTTTGCGTTGTAATCTAGCTGCAGCTGGAAGTGCTGTGGTCGTAAGCTTTGGTTCCTTTCACAGTTCAGAGAAGAAAAAGCTCTCAGCGTTTGTGATAACGCGTCTTCATTTTCTTAGCGTGTGGGTGTCGACTGACCATGACGATATCGAGAAGGTGGCGAAAGCCTGGGGAGCCAGTGTGCACCGCAGGAGTCCAGAAGTCTCCAAAGACTCGTCAACGTCACTGGAAACCATTCAGGAGTTCGCCAGACTGAACCCAGGTACCGAACCGCTCAATGCGACCTGCACCCAGCCTGCATCGTGTCTGTTTGTTCACGAGTGGAGACGGAGCAGCTGTTGGATTGTAAAACTCGTCATCTGTTGACTTTGTGTTGGCAGAGGTGGATGTGATATGTAACATTCAGGCCACGGCGCCATGCCTGCATCCGTTCCACGTGAAGGAGGCTCTGGAGATGATCACGCTGCACGGCTTCGACTCGGTCTTCTCTGTGGTCAGGAGGCACCAGTTCCGCTGGCAGGAGGTCAAGAAAGGATGTAAGTCGACAGCTGATGCGCTTTTTTCACTAAAAACACCTCCGCCGTCTTTTGACAGCACAGACTTAAATCTGCATGTCAGTGCTAGAGGATGCAAACTACATCACATGTTGGTTATTTAGTTTTTCCAGCTGCATAAGGAAATTTGTGTCTTTCTATTTTGGCTTTCTGTTATGAACTATAATGACGCCAGGGTGAATCATGCTGTCTGCTCTGTACAAACGCATCGCAGAAGGAGTTCAGGACTGAAATATTCACTGACATCAAACTTAAACCATGAGGAAATTACAGGTTATGGTCTGTAATGGAGTAAAAAAAAAAAGAAGCTGGATGAGCTGAATTTAATGCCGAATTTTAATGTCATTCAGTGTCAGTTCCACTTCTCAAGCTTGTCATTATGTTTGAGGATTAAACACCTGAACGGCTCTTTTGGATGAGCTAATGATGCAGAAGTTTGTCCTCTGTCCAGCCGGAGAGTTCACCAAGCCGCTAAATCTGGACCCGTCCAGCCGGCCGCGGCGTCAGGACTGGAACGGCGAGCTGTGCGAGAACGGCTCCTTTTACTTCACAACCAGAGATCTGCTCATGAACGACGGACTCCTGCAGGTGAGTTTACAATTCTGTTTCCATTCTTTTCAGTTCTCCTGCACTTGCCAAACATGACACGACATGTGACTGACGTTTGAACGTGCAGCGTGTATTCGTCCCTGCAGCGATTTGTCTTTGCTGTGACTCGGCATCTGCAACAGTTTTTCAGTTTCCTGTTTCAGTTTGTCGATGTTTTGTCGCGTCGCTGCTTGTGTGTTTTAAAATGTTTCTGTCGTGTCTCTGTTTGTCTCTGTCCAGGGCGGGAAGGTCGGCTACTACGAGATGCTGCCAGAGTACAGCGTGGACATCGACGTGGACATCGATTGGCCTGTGGCAGAACAGAGGGTTCTCCGGTGAGATGCACGAGAGAAAATTGGTATTTTAACTGAAATATCCAAACTGAATCAATATAGAACTGAAAAATTGATCTGGAAATAAGCCGTAGTGCTTCCTGTTCTACCTGTTTTTAGAGTTTTTGTATCTAAGGAGTCAGATAAATGGTTCAGACTCAGGTTTTATTTTTGGCCAAACTGAAGAGAACACCCTACAAACACGTCAAGGGCTTACTTCCACTGTTAAGTCAAGCTACAGTTAAAGCTCAGTTAAGACATTTAATTGGACTTCTGTCCTTGTCGCGGGATACAAACACTGAGGGAGAATCGGTTTATTGTCCGACTTCGCTACAGTCGGCGGCGATATTCCCCGTTCAGCAGGTTGCAGTTGGGTTTTCTTCGTAATACACGCGTGGTGCTGTATATTATTCATCAACACATATCCTGACTGTCATATATGGATCTAGTCTTGTTTTTATTTGGCCTCTAATTGCAATTTTGCCTCAAGGAATTTTTCTGTCTGCACAGCAGATGACACCCTCTGTCTTTAGACGTTAAAGTGGTTTCTTATTTCTTTGTTTTGTTTTATTTATTGGAAATTCTGATTAAAGGTATCCGTGTTTTTTTGCGTCTGAATTCTTTCTCTTTTTTTCATCCATTCCTCGCTTCTTTGCACAGGTATGGATACTTTGGTCGCGTCACTCCAGAGGTCGTCCGTCTGATGTTCTGTAGAGTTTCCGGCTGTATGACGGAGGGTCGGATCTTTCTGTCTGTGACTGGAGAGGAGATGGTGTCCATTAACACCAGAGACACGGCGGGCATCCGGATGCTGCAGAGAGAAGACGTGGAGGTTAGAGTTAGAAAAAAGAGCCTCTGTGAACTGATTCGTTGCGTGCGGCCACACACTACCCTCTGTGTTGCTCCACCAGGTGGTGCTGTTGACCTCCAGCGAGGACCCCGTCACACAGCTGTTGGCTGACAAACTGGCCAAGAGGACGGGCTGCCAGGTGGTGCAGGTGGGCGAGGAGCCGCTGAAAGATTTGAAAGCGATGGTGGAACAGAGGAAGCTGCAGTGGAAGGACGTGGCGTACATGGGTAAATGTTCTCGTGCAGCATGGGTCACTGAGGGCCGCCATGGCTCAGACATGTCAACGGTCGTTTCAGAACTGCAGACTATACAAGCAGTATGTACTGACTTGGCCAAAAAGTAGTGTGTAGTATGCTCTATGTATAAACACAAGCAAAATCTTCAGTGCAATGCACTGCAACGTCACAACCAGTTTCGTCAAAACCTTCAAATTCTTACATTTAATGAAGATAAAGAAAAAAAGAATCTATTGATTGCTGTGCAAAATGCATTCTGCGTAACCTGCCCGTGTATTGTAGTGTGAACAGATGGCATACTGATAATCCTTTATTTTGCAGTATTTGCAGTGTGTGGTAAGCAGTTCTGAAAACAGTCTGGCAAAATGTTGACTAACAGTCCATAATCAAAGGTATTTAATTTAATTTGACATAAGACGAAGAAAAAAAGACAATCCTCCCAAGTGAGACACCAAAATGAGGAAATGTGAAATATTTATGGTTTAAAAGTCATGTTAGCAATAAGAATTTCCCTTCAAACGATACATTTAAAAATAATATCAGCTCTCTAAGGAAGCTTCCATCTAAATAAAATAATAATGTTAATAATCTGGAAGTGGCATCGTCTTATAATGTTACAGAAAACCTGCATATGTTTTTTCTCCTCATGTTCCTACACAACAGAACTTGTTCTTCTTATCACCGAAGGCTGCTCTCTCTCTGACAGCTGATTTTTAAATACCATGAATGGAAAACATAAGAAACATCCAGATCTGGATGTTTCTTATGCTTTCCATTCATATTGCTGTTACTTCAAGCTAAAAGGAAAAAGATGCGATTAATCGTGATGAGCACAGAAAATTTTGAGATTAATTGCGATTTAAAATTTTTAATCGTTTGACAGCCCTAGATTATACACATTTACCCAAAGCTAACACTTTGCTCAACATTAACTATTTTCTTAAAACATTAATTAATTATGCAGCAAAGTGCATTTGAAACAGCTATTTGTTTTTTAAAGAAAAGCATCTGAACTTGAACAACAAGGGTGATATTTTCCTCCCTCACTGTGTAGTGTTTCCCCTAAAATTTTTTTCAGGCCTGCTCGTACAAACCGAAAAATCCCTTAATAGACGCGACTTGTCAGATAATTAATTGGTGTGGTTGGCCTCAAATTTTTGTTCATTGTGTATATTAAAAACTTAAAGTGGACACAACAAGGAGGGGATGACTTAACAAGCTGTATTTATTTACAACATAGCCGTATATCATGAGTAAAGTGTGTGTGATTTACTGCTGCACTTTCTTGACTTAGAGGAAGATTTCACCTTATCATTATCCACCTTTCCCATCTTTATTTTTGTTTCTTTGTTCAGGTGAGAAAAAAAAGTGAATATATTAGGTTGTGTGTTACACAGGTTCTTTCTTGAATGGTGGTAATATCATTTGGTTAACTTATGTCCTTTTCTGCCTTTTCCCTGCTGCAGTAATTCAAACCTGCAATCCCATATTCTGGTAGTTTGGGCCCAGACCAGAAACTCCGCCCACTTGACTGAGTGGACATGATTCTCATAGTCTGGCATTGCACTGTGAAACTTTGATTCTCCCAGTTTTAAAAGCAGTTATCCAATGAGTGCCAGGGATGGAGAGCTACGAGTAGGACTAAGCTGCCTGTCAAGAAATATCTGACATTTAAGCAGACAAAGCCACATTGAGGAGCAAAAACAATAATGTGGTTGTATGTGGTGTCTTTGATATGAGTTTAAAAAAAGAAGAATTTAGCCTATGTGTGGAAAAGAAGCTGCCACCCGTATGTTTGTACAGATTCTTTGTGCAGCTCTGCCATCAGGAGATAGTGTCTGTTCTCGTCAGAGAGAAGCAGGAAAAACCACTGGAGGTCCCGCTGTCCCGTGTCTACTAATGGTGATAAGGTGAAATAATTTCAAGCGAAAATTTCATCACAATATCACAACACAATATAAATACATCTATGTGATTATTTAAAAGTTTGTGGACACATTTTTGGATTTCAGTTGTCTTGCTTAGCCAGACTTCTATCCACACACACAATCCACAGAAGGCAAAATGCCCCATGGCACCATAATGACTGTTCTTGCAGATTAAATCTGAAAAGGTAATGACCAACAGTGGCTCAAAGTGAAAGCATGCCAGACTAAGAGAATCAAGTCCACTCAGTGGAGTGGGCAAAGTCTCTGGTCTGGGCCCAGGCTAAAATTCTGCCAGTCGGAGTAAAAGTGACAGCACTGCTGACATGTGCATACACATACATTGTAGCTGATTAAGTAAGGCAAAACAATTTGCAGAGGGTGTTCTATTTTGGAAAACTGACAAGATTGGCTGCCTTTGTGTCTGTGAATTCCTGCGCGACTTGCTGTGCAGCTTGAAGCAGCTAACCTTTCTCTCGCTTGTTGCGGCAATTGCCTCGCTCAAATGGTGTTAATTGTTTCGAGCGTCTGCAAGAAATGACTCATTTCACTATCAGAGTGTAATTCATGCACTTTGGAAAGTCTAGAGAAGTCTCAACAATTATATTATTTTATCCATAGTTTAGTTAGCAGAGTGCTGTTCGGGAGGCGATCCCTGGATGGCAAAGGCATGACCCGCCCTCCAGCTGTCTGCTAGCAACAGACAAGAAAATGTGCTGTAACTCACAGGAGTTTACAATGTAACAGAAGCTGTGCCCCTTGCATTTATGGTGGGGACTACCACTTTAAGTGAGCAGATGAGGTTTTGCTCACCCTTTTGGGACAGGGTGTAACTGCAACCATGTTTCAGTGGGCTACACTCACTCACAGCGCAAGAGGAAATAACTGGCAGGCCCCCCACACCACAAAACTGTTTTCCTGTGTAATCTCTATAAGCATATGCCAACCTTAGTTTGCAGATAATAAATCATGAATAGCAGTCTCTTAAATTTTTATGACTTTCAGTACTAAAAACTTTCCACATAATCGTTGTAAGTTTGCAGTGTAGCATACAAATATAATACAGAAATTTGTTCCCAAAAAATGCATCCATTAGCAGGCTTTAACACACACACCCAGAATTTTAAGCAGATACCTTTGCATAAATAATTAATGCCGGCCAACAATCAAAACAACTAAATAAAAGCTAATTTACGTTTATGCTTGATTTAAAATGTCATTGAAAGAGACACTGTAAGAGCTCTAGACTTTACTGTGTACTTTGCTGTGTGTAAAACCCAAAAGAAGTAATTTTTCTAGGAGGAACTGTCTTTAATACAAGCTCTTATTCAATTGATTTGTTGGGTATTTTTATGTTGACACCACCTCTAATTGGACAGAAGGATGAATGCAAGCTTCACTTACCAGAGTAATTGTCTTTGTGCAAGTATTGAATTCCTTATAAACAGAAAGAAAGAACACAAAAAATTATTAAAAACATGGAACTAAAAGTGTAAAGGTGATAATTGCATGCACAACAAAACACTTCATTTTCAGTTTCCATTTTGGAGCTAATATGCTAAACGGGAAAAGTAAAGACAGATGTCTCACTTTACTCTTTTTCCACATAAACAAACAGACAAAAAATGTGCAGGTTTTCTTTCCACCCCTTATTGCCTGGGGCTTGAGCTGCAGTGAGCCTCTGTATTAAAACAGCTGATGCTGATTTTTCCTGGCAGGACCAAATTTCAGGCTCTCTTGGGCCCGCCCATAATGCCGGATCTGGTTACATTGTTAGTTGTCATTACTCAGTTAAGCAGTTCCTGCCATAATATGGATTACTACAGTCATCAAACAGGGCTGTTTATTGTATACCAACACTGCCTGTGCACAACACAAATGACGCTTTCAAACAGCCTTGCCTTTTGACAAGGCACCCGTTAACGGCAAAGCATTTCAAAGTTTTACCTCATCAAGCTGACTGAGGCAAAAGGTGGCTTCTTTGAAGAATCTAAAATAATGCAAAGACTTCTCTGTTTACTTTATTCCATGTGTTCTCTTTCAAAGTTTAATGTCGTAAGTATTATATAGGATAGGTCACCCAAAAATGAAAAGTCAGTCATTATCTACTCATCATCATGCAGATTGCAGGTTAGGTGAAGTTTTGGAGTTCACAAAACACTGCTGGAGTTTCCCAAGAAAAAGGCGTTGCAGTAATATCCACAAAAATTGTGTTGAATTTTCAAATGTAAAAAAACGGAACATGAGGGGAGATTAACCTGAGCTCTCCGTGTCTGCAGGTTTACATCTTAAAAACTACAGACTACATTGAACAATAAGACTAAAAAACATGGTGCCAGTGACCTTTTTCTAACAGCTTGGCATATCTACTCTTCAAGACACTTGGATTACTTCAGATGAGCAGTATGGAGGCATTTAATGGTTTTATTATGCATCCTTTTTACCTCTAAAAACTGGTCCCCATTTTGGACAAAATTAGTAAAACTAAAGGAAAACAATGGAAGATTTTTCAGAACTTTTAACTAATTCTACATACACGACAAAAAGGTTTATCACTTCTGCTTTGAAAAATCAACCATCCTACTAACAGCATCACTGATAAGAGTCCAACATTACTGCCTGGCTCGACTCACTCCTCAGCGTTTATCTGAGTGCATATTTTCGGCAATTTTTGAGGCTATCATTGATGCCTTTAAAGAGGCTCAACCATCCAATGGATGACAAATCAAGTAGTTGATTTTGTCAGTATAAAACTAGCACAAATCTTTTATTGATATCTTTTTTTTATGCAGGGATCTTCATACTGGGAATCTGCCTCTTGATTTGCCGCTGAACAGTGATAAAAAGATTGTTTCTATGAAGTCAGTGGGAGCTTTTGAGACCAGGGTGCTGCAGTGGAGCTCAGGACTGATGATTCAAGGAGGATGTAGGTGTGTGTTGTCCCTGAATTGTCAGTCAGCTTTGTTTTAGTGGCTGTGAGTATTTATCACCACTCTTAAGTGCTCTCACAGAGTACCTTAGGGACTATAACTCTGACTAATGGAAAACAAAGACCTGGCCAAGACAGACAGGACACTGCATCTCTCCTTCTGGGGCACCTGCCTACATCATCTTTACTCGGTTGTTCATGAAGAGCCAGGCCTACAAAATCCTATATTTAGTATTATTTGTATTTGCATGTAAAAAATCCTGCACCTTAAAGATTTGTGCATAACTTTAAGTTGGTCGGTTGTACAGGGTATCGATGGCTGGAGCCCAGTTCTTGGAGTTAAAGCACCATAAACTGAAATTTGCCACCACTGTTTGCTGTTTACATGCAAAAACAAGACTGTGCTCATCCAAGTGTGCATTGATTGTCATGTCTGCAAAGCGGCTGGCATCGGCTGTGACAGTTAATAGATTGGTATAAGAGAAAGAGGCAGCGGGGGGAATGATTGTGAGATGGAGTGATTGAGTAATATGGGAAGTGGGGAGGATGCATTGATGCATGAATAAGCATGTGCAGTGGTCTACACTTACTTAGGCTTCACTGTGGAACAGATAAACTTGTGTGACCTTACAGAAAGCTTCAGGGAAGTATTGGAGATAAAAAAAGACAGACTTAACTGGTCTCTCCGTCAGTCTTCTCTTTATCAACTGCGGGGATGCAGCTGTCCAGATATGATTTCCAAACTGCCATCTTTCTCTACTCACCCAAAATGTAGCTTGTTCTTACACCACAGCAGGCAGAAGAGCACACAATGTCTTCTGTGTCTGTCAGTGACACTGTCTGATCACATGTAGTCAGCTTTCATACACTGACTACAGTACATGCCATTAATGAAATGCTTCTAATATTATTTCTTTTTTAAAACTCTTTTTTTTGTCCCTCTTTTGACCACACAACCTGGCCTTAAAGCTGAGGTTGGTCATTTAGTAATGCTAGCCAGATTTGAAGATTTGATTTGAATAAACCCACCACCTTCTGTTTGGGCTCATTCAAAAGCCACACCCCCCTATGAGAGCTGCGCATCAGGTAACACATCCGTAACAGAGTCGAGAGGGGACCTTGGCATGTCGCATTTAACTTTATTCAACTAGATTACCTTGTTCAACGAAAACACTGAACATTATCATAACTATCATGCTCTGACTGGCTGGACTCAACAAAGCAGAGCCGGAAACACAGGGATAAGGAGTTGCCCTGTCAGTTTATACAGTCCAAAGTCAAAAACCAAAAATATAAAAACTCAGGCAGAGGTACCAGATCACTAGACTAGAATCAGGAAACCAAAAACACAAGAAAAAGTCGAATACTGGCAACTCACAAAGGAAAGAATGCTGGATACACTGACAGAAACTGACAAGACGATCTGGCACAGAAGGGTAGGGGAGCGCTGCTTATATACACAAGGAAGGGGAAGACAATGAGACACGGGTGTAACACATTAGGGCAGGGAGGTAATCACATTGGTGGGAAGAAACTTGACTGAAACACTGACATTTCAACATTGGTGGGAAGAAACTTGACTGAAACACTGACATTTCAAAATAAAACAGGAAGTATAACATATAGATGAGACAAAACTAAACAGAATCTAACAAACAGACACTTGACACTAACGGGCCCTGACAAAAATAGGCATGGCACCAGAAAGACAAGCAACCACAGCATCACTTTTCAGGCTAACTCCTTCAGCCAGCAACACCACTGAAAAGCCACACCAGTGTTGACAGATTTTGTTTCTTACGCTACCCAGCATTTTTTACTAGCCATGTCCAGTTTGATCTTTCTCTTTCTGCTTTGTTTAGTGGTAGAAGCTGCTGTGGGTGCAGCTGCTAATGTGGCTGTCATTCTTATCCATATGACTGGCTAGCTTAGCTATAATGTAGCTTTCTGCCTTGCGGTTGCATATTCTAGTCAGGTGCAGAGCAGACAGGTATGCATCTAGTGAGTTCTTTGCTGTCTGAATCAATTGGTTGGATGTATTCTGGCCTCGCTGTAGCCGCAGGCAGTATTTGTTTTCTTTTTTTATCTCAGAGCATTTTACACTTCAATTGCCATCTGGCTGTTAAGAGGTTTTCTACTACGACAATTAATGTGTCTCAACAAAATTACCAACCCTAGCTTTAAATGTATGGAGGAATACTGCAACATTTAGACGTGCTGGTGAATGTATGTATTTACAAAGAGGATGACCTTTTCAGTTACATATCTTCATCAAAAGCTAACCTTCTAAGATCAAACATTGCCCACTTTCAGTAATGGGGAACATGATTTCTCTAAAATAGGCTGCATGTGTGTGCTGTGAAAAAATAAGTGTCCCTCACTAACAATACCTGTCAAATGGCTCTTCTGTACCAAAAGGCAGCATGTGTACATGCTTGTAACTGTTGGTGTGGCTGATGTGTTGTGTCAGGCTTTACAGGTAAATAAATCAGTCGTCCTTCTCTAATGGTGGTGTTAATGGAGCTTGTTGTTGACTGAAGGGCTTTGATGTCTATGGGTGTCATGGTATTATCTGTCTCTTGGAACGGCTTTTATACAGCCAGTCTTTCTGTGTGTGTGTGTGTGTGTGTGTGTCTGCAGTCAGAGGTGGATAGTGAAAACTGCCACACAACAAAAGTGGGAGACAGTGTAGGGAGCATTTTACTGTCACCCATTTGTCAGATGATAAAAATGGTCTTTTGAAAAAGCCAAAAACTTTGGGTTATCACTGCACACCCAAACAGAAGGGCACATAATACAACACAAGCATACACACACCGACTCTTTCCCTTCAGTCCAGCTCTGTCAGAGAGAGAAATCTCATTGAGGAGCGTGACTATTTTTCTAACTATGGAGCCAGAGAATAAATCATTCACAGCAACCATTTCTGTCAGGACATGTGTAGAGTTTTAAAGGTTAAAAGGGGAAAGACAGCCATTCCACACGGCGTATCAGCAATGTATGCAATGGATTTTATCTGCCTGAAGCTGGCATTGCCATCTGAAAGGAGAAAGTAACTGTAGATACCACAAGATGAATGGATCTTAGTGATGTTTTTGTTTGCTGTTGTTTTGATGTTATTACTTTCAGTAAGAGTATGGAAAAAGTTCTGGATTGAAATTTTATTTTTTGGGTGTAATTTGATTGGGGCTATATTTTGTTATGGGTTAAGGGATTCTTTTATTCCCAGATGTTCCCAGATGTCTAGTGCTACTAACAAGTTTTATATACATGACATGTCACATATAGCATTTGTTAAGCTTGTGACAGTAAGAGCGTAGTAAAGCAGTCAAGTCATGCCTGGGAAATGTCCATCGGGCGAGGGGGGGGGGGGGGTGGGGGGTTAAAGTGACACTATATAACTTTGACTGAGACCCACTGCTTTGGAAAACGAAACTTAACAATGCACGGTAATACATCGCACAAAACAGCAATCTTAGTAAAATTGGGTCATATTTTACAGAGAAAATGTCCTCTGGCTTTCCCTCTGATGTGCGACGGCTGCTCTGTCTGTCTGCAGCCTTTTATTTTAGTGGAGCTGTCACCAGCAACAACCTGGTGCTGCAGTTGCAGCTCCAGTCTGCTGTAGGACTACATGTCGCTTTCAGGAACCTCGGTGATTCACAGAGTTGAGGCAGAGCAGTCGTAGGACATCATCTCCATAA
>JAQLOL010000016.1:16801982-16813237 GCA_029783665.1 Naso thynnoides | reverse complement strand
TCATAAAATGTAGAGTAACTTTATTCATTTACTCATATTTTGTTCCTTTTTTTACCCGTGTGAACCAACGGGAAAATGAACCTCAACCCACTCACTCACCTTTGACCCGGGGTACCTTGACGCCATGGCAACCGAGGCTAGCGCTGCAGGACCGAGACTCGTCGCCCCGTGCTCCCTGAGGCTGAACACAGACATATTAAAAACAAAAATGAATGACAAAGTTTACACACAAAAGAACAAAACCACGCTCCATCATCTCTTACTCTTTGACCCTCTGTATTAGTTGGTGGTAGGTCTCTGCAATGCAGTGTGGGATGTTGTAAGCCACGCCTTGGTGCCATATATGGTCATAGTCAACCAATGCCCAGTCTCTGAGAGTGAGCGGCGTGCCAGTGCCATCACCATATACGACGACCTGTGAAAAACAAAAAGAGGAGAAAAAGGGTTATGGGTGTTTAGATATGGCAACGTTTATCAAAATACCATAAACAGTAACTTACAAGAGTTACTTTAGATGTGAATTATTTTTCTCTTCTGTCTTTAAGTTTACAAATAAAAATGATAAATTCAAAATAGAGAATACTTCTTTTTCTACCTCATCACTGAATGTGACCAGGGCCACTCGCCTGTGAGGGGACTGCTGCAGCAGGGACGATAGCACCCTCTGGAGGGCGTCCTGGATACCCTGGGAAAAATCAAAAGTAGAGTTTTTATACCGCCACACAACATTTCCAACATGTATATTATACAGTGCATAAAGACAAAACATTAATTTAACTTATCACCTCTAGTCGGGATACATAAGTCTGAGATCCACTGCTTGATGTGACCTGAAACAAATCAGACATGTTGAGAAGATAATAAAATATTTATGGGAATAAGGGAATCAAAAGGCCCTGGTGATTTAGTAGTAGTAGTATTTTCCATTTTTTCTTGGATTTTAATTTGGTCATTTATCGGCCTGTTCAGGCATGGTGGCTTTAACTGCTGATGCTAACTGCCCAGAATTTTTGAAACATATCTAACGATAGTGGTCAGTCACTTTTGGGTTTGGGGGTTTTACTTGAAAGAGAGCACTTGTATTTTGAGGAACTGGAAGTTTTGCTCAAGTAAAGGATCAGAAAATGTCTCCTCCAACACAAACCTCCGTGGTGACACTCATGCTGCCAGAAATATCCACACAGAACACGACCAGCGTGTCCTCCAAGTTCTGGTAGTCGTCGTCGCTCTTGTTGGGCAGGTACAGCTCGTCGCTGTGCACACCGGCATGCTGACCCACACACACTCTCTCCACACTGTCGTTTACGCGGTTGTCCCATCCACAGAACTCACACACCCACACCTGAACCGAGCAAAGAGAAAATGGGGGTGTTTTATTTTTCATTTTTAATTTACGATTCATTTGTTTTAACTACCGTTGTTCCGCTGACGTGAGGAGATTTTGCAGATTATGCCTCAAAGAAAAAAAGATATTACAGTGAAATTAAATAAAAAAAACAAACAAACCAGGAACTACATGACTGCAGAAACGAGCAGATTAAAGTAAGTTTCCACTCACATTTTTTTGCATAGAGCTCAGACATGACAGGGCAGCACTACATTTCCCACAAATCACTGGGCTCTGGAAAGTCTCCAGGCCTGAAGCTGGTTGGAAAAGGAGAAAAAACAAACAGGAATCAAAATAAAACCAATTAAATGAAGCAAGGATGTGTGTGTTTGTGTGTGTGTGTGAGTCCTCTGACCTTGGCTGATGTCAACCAGCTTTCCAATGTTGATGGAGACAATGTTGACATTTGCTTTCGGCCTGTTTTGTCCTTCCAGCTTGTCAACTGTTGACAACACGACAAACAAATAAAAGAGGCAAACGCTGAAATATTTGAAACCATAATGAAAAAATTCAAACTTAACGTGGAGCGAGGGAGCACAAGAGCGGACAAAAGTCACCTCTGGGTGGGACGGGAGGAGGGAGTGAGGCAGGACCACGTGACGGCTGAAAGTCAGGGAGGAAGTGAAGAGGGAGAGAGGTAGGCCGAGGTTTTCTGAGACGACGAGGAGGCAGCGGAGGAGGATCTGGACCAGAGGAAAGAAAAAAAAACAAAAGAACAAGAGAATTATACTGTCTGTGCCATGTTTAAACACCAAAAAAAATGCAGAGTTCAAACACTACAGCTTTGTTTTAATCGACTGTTCACTAAACTTTTCCTCTGAACAGCTTAGCTGAGCAGTGGTAACCAGGCAGCTTGCATGAGGCTGTATTAAGAGAGATGCATTGCATTAAATTCTTTTTTTTTAAAATATAATTTCTTAGACCAAAAACACACAGGAGCAACAAGTTTAATTGTTTATTTACTTTAACATAAACTGCGAATGTTAGCATGCTAACAGCTTATTTACACTACAGGAGGAAAGCTACATTTCATTTAGTTTAACCATATTTTGTTGGTGTCTAGTTTGCAGACTCATGCAGATGGAGGTACAAAGAATAGTTTTGGTTTTCTTTTTGCTTTGCTGTTACACTTTTAACACCAAGCAGGAGTTTTGTCATCAAAAAAGTTAAGTCTGATTTTATCCTTGCATGAAATATATTTCAGAAAGTTTGCTGTGTTTGGACTTCCCCTTGTTGAACTGCTATCTTCACATCTTTACTGTGCTTCTTTGTCTCTTGCATTTGCAGGCATGCCCACACACACACACACACACACACACAAACACACATTCCTAGCCTGCTTAACATGCTTTCCTGTTATTTTGCTGCAATACTCTTGAGAACATGATGAGCACAGAAGACAGAAAAACAACCATTAAGACACATTGACCTTTTGTGGAGGGTGTGTGTGTGTGTGTGTGCATGTGTGTGTGTGCATGTGTGTGTGTGCGTGTGTGTGAAGGAGGGAGGATCACCTTCTTTCAGTTTAACAGTCACTGTGTTGTCGTACTGGTGCTCGAAAAGAGAAACATCTTTGGATGCTGGGAAAAGTTCTTCAAAACGACAAGTAATAAAGCGAAAGTGTCAGTTAATAAAGACTAAAGTAAAAATTACCACATTAACGCTCATCAATGTAATTCAGGAAAACAGTTGTTTTGAAACAAAGATGAATTTGATCAGAGTAAAAAGTATGAACGAAAAAATGATTATCCAGCACATCATTATGTAAATAAGCAGATGATAAGGTAAAAATAAATAAGATCGTAAATAAGAGCTAGAAATTGTTTCACAATAAAATCATAAAATATGAAACAGCCAGGACAAACAAATCAAATCAACATAAGAGCAAACCATGAGTTCAGAAAAGCAAAAAGGTACAAACAGTTGAAGTTGATGAACTCACCTGCTTCATCGGGCCTCCAGTTACAGACAACATGACTGCAAGCAAACTCCATCTGTGACACAAAAAGAAACTTAAAACGATCTCTTGATTCTGAAATTTCCTGTGAACTCGACGCGCGGCTCCTCCGACTGAATCAGATGAACAGAGACAAGAGAGAAATGTGAAAGCAGAACGCAGAAATCAAACGGATCAGCAGTAAGACAACAGCAGATCAGCTTCCTGGCATTGTGAGTGTGTATAATATCGACATGGTAACCGAGGTCTCTTTCATTTGGTTATTTTTCTCGTTAACAGGTGGGTAAGTGAAACCATGAAAGCAGCCATTTCCTGTTTGAACAACTGTGTGGGAGAGTAAAACAATATGGCAAATAATTGCTTGTAAGAGTAAAGCATGAGAACACAGGATAATACATATTGTTTATAATAGCATAATGAACACGTGCAGCACTTTCAATGTATTTATAACAAACACATGCACCGCAGTTTGTGTCTCTGACAATATAATGAATATATGCCGCGGTTGAATGGGTTTATAACGGGTTAATGAGCACATACAGTGGTTTAAATGCCTGTATGACACTAAAATAAGCACATGTGCAGCGGTGTGAATGTCTGTGTAACAGCATAACGAACACATGCAGCAGTTTGAAAGATTTTAATAACAGAGCTGACGGCCGTGAGTTTGCCGTGAAGAAGGTAAAAGGGGTTTGCTTCAAGAAAATCTGACATAATGTTACTTGATTTATGAAATAGTTGGACAGATATTCAATTAGCTTACATCATTATTAAGCACAAAGCTTCTTGAAAGTGAAGATTAGCTAGTATTTCTCTGTTTTTTTTATTACTGCAAGTTAAAAATCTTTTGGATTTTGGAATGTTAGCAAGACCCAACAGCATTTTGACGCCGCAAACAAACGCTCTGAGAAAAATGTGATATAAAATTAGGTGCAAACCAAATAGGGGAGCGATGCAGACAGCATCATTACACCAGTTAGTACAGACTTAATTCGCCCACTCCACTAACTTCTGTCTACTGAAGGAAACAGTGTAACTTGCTGACAGTCTGTTATCAGGAAAGGTCCGTGCCGTGCACATATCAATCATGTCAAAACATTTCAACTATGCTGCATTTATTGATTCCTCTTCTATTTGCTTTTTCACCATTCACAAACACTTTTGGACCACACACGTACTGATCAATAGATCAATGGATAAAAAAATTGAAAAAGAAACATGAGTTGCATGGCGCATAAAGACAGTTTGCACAGTTCGCTTCCTGATACATTAATGTGGAGAAATGAGGAAATTTGCATCTTTTTCAAGATGTAACTTAAAAGTTTCTCAGTTAAAACGTGAATACAAAAAAAAATCATCCCATAAATCTTTGAATACATAATAAATAAAGTTAATAATTATAAAAACTTTAAGGGTAGGGGGCATCCGGTGGCTCAGGAGGTAAGGCAGGCCCCCCATATACAGAGGCTGTGTCCTCACCGCAGCGGCCGTGGGTTTGATTCCACACGGGGCCCTTTGCCGCGTGTCATTCCCTCTCCGTCCTATCCAAGAAATAAAGGCACCAGAAGCCCCGAAAATATATTAAAAACAAAACAACTTTCAGGGTCATACTTTTTTCTCTTTATTTCTCATCTGTCAAGATGCAGCGATCAATACCAGTTTCGTGTTTTTGTGTACGTGACTACCAGCCAGCTAACTTAGCTTAGCACAGGCGACAGAAACTCCTCGCGGCGACGGTTCTGTTCAGCAACTGCAAAGTTCTTGAATACTCCTTTAAACTTCCTAAGTTAAAACAATGATTTGTCATTTGGGGTAAATTTTTGGTCACACACACGTTCAGCAAAGTAGCCAAATTTCCTCTAGTCTCTGGCAGTCAGTGGGCCGGTTTCCAGTCTTTGTGCTGTTAAGCAAATCATTTCCTGTCTATGCTTCATATTTAACCAACTTGACAGATGTCAAGTCGATCTTCTCCTCGAACTCTCACCAGAGACAGCGAACATTCCATGATGTCAAACTTTAGTTTCAACACAATTAAGGTTCTTAAAAGAACAAATATTCACAACTCTCTTATCCAGTTCACGATTCATCCACATTGAGCCACTTTTCTGTTTCTGATAAACTAACTGATCTTTTCTCCCTCCCCAAGTTTGGCCTCCGTCTCTTTTACCCCAAAACAAGGCACGCTGCCTTTCAGACGTCCTACGGGCTTAAACTCTTTAATCTGCCTCTTTAAAACTATTATTTCGCTCCTCTCGTCAACATTTGGTTTTCAAGTGTTCTGTGCTCAAATGCTGGACGTGTCATTTTGAACTCTGACGTCTCTAAATGAAAAATAATGTCATCTGTTGTTTAGTTAGCACACATATCTATTAAAGTGTGATTTTTACACAGCATGCAGTTTTCATGCTGTCAGTTTGTAAAACAGCAACACAACAGAATGATTTGGTAGTAAACTGGTAGTTTTAGTGGCTGCTTGCTTGTCAGTCAGGCTTAATATGACTGTTATGAACCAGCAAAAGCACAAATGATTATCCTCATACCTAAGTATGGCATTAAAGATACCTCACACACACACACACACGCACACACACACAGACATAGACGCATTACAACAAAAAAAACAATACCTTTCTCTGTGCACAGCAGTGTCTCTACAAGTGAAAGCCAGCATTTGCTGCACGGCAGGTTTATAGCAAGTGTGTGTATGAGTGTGTGTGTGTGTGTGTGGGCGTGTTCGAAGTCTAAAGGGCAATACTGTGCGTGTGTGTCAGGAAGTTGGTGTGGTGTTCATAGACGAGAGAAATGAAAGTTAAAAAGAAGAGATGAAGAGTTGAGAGAACAAGATTTGTATCTGTAAGACAGAAAATCAGTTTTTGACAGGATATGTGTGTGTGTGTGTGTGAGAGGGTTAGCGTTTAATTATCTATTTATTGATTTTTTTTTCCCTATTAAGTTCCACACATGTGCATTTGTCTCATTGTGTTAGGTGATGGTGAAAAAAGCAGACATGGACATGTTGTAAACTGCCTTTTATTTTGCAGCACAGCAGGGTTTTTTTTGCGGTCAGAATTAAAACGGTCACATTATTAAAGTGCATTAATTCACACTCAGCATTTGCAGCACAGTGGAATGTAAAATGAGATCAGTACCTTAAAGGAGCAGTCCAGGTATTTTACAAATAAATGAGATCAAACTTGAAGTGCGCTTCTAAGTGTTAAAAATCACAGTGACACACACTTGGTCACACTATTAATTTTTCTGTTATTGAGACGTTTTAGTTTTGCTCTGGTAGTCTGAAAATTACTAATCTACTCTGATACTTCTATTGGATTACTTCTCCAGTGACTCCAGCACGGCTCTAAAGATGGCGGCCACAGCCATGGCACCGGGGTCGGGCAGGGTGACCCGCTCCGCTGCGATGTAGCTGGCTCTCCCTGCCCTCGCTGTGAGGTCACGTGTTGACTCCGCCCCCGAAGCTGCTTTCTGAGAACAGAGGAGGAAGAGATGTAAAAGATAAGGCACTCCACACACACACACGCACACACAGCTGTTCACAATGATGTCATAACTCAAGTAGGGAGCTTTGCAGTACAAGTAGGTAAATGTACCTGAACAGCAGCCTGCAGCACCACCATCTGTCCACCAGGTGGTGCTGTGGAGAGCTTCATGAGCTCCTCCACAGCAGGACACAAAGCATCCAACTAAAAAGCAGAGAAACAAAACAAACAAAACAAAACAGATATATAGTGGTTGTTTATTGCTGGACAAATTAAATATTAGATATTAAATATTAATTGAAAAATACTTTAAATGGAAAAGATGCAAAAATTTTAGCAGAAAAATAAGTAAAGAGTCTCACCATAGTTCTGTCTCCAGGGTCAGCACCACCATATCTGAAAGACCGATAACAGTTAACAACAGATGAACTATTTCTTTTTTAAAATAGTTTTAATTATGATTTAATCCACAATTGTTTTTATCGAACAATTATTTACTCATCATTTTTGTAAAGTTATATAATTAATGACAAATTCACCGACATTAGCAAGTATTCAGTTGAAATGTATTTGAAACTCAGAGAAAAATCCTGAGAAATTACTTAAAATATGATGAAAACTTTCTATTTTTGCCAACTGAAAAGAAAACAAAATAAAATGAACAATCGTTTCAGCTTTTCTGACAAAGTTTACAGCGGTTAGCACTGTTGCCTCATAGCAAGAAGATCTTGGGTTCAGTTTGCAGCGAGGGCAGGGAATCTTTGCTATGTTCTCCCCGTGTTCGTGTAGACTTCCTGCGGGCGCTCCGGTCTCCCCAGTCATCAAAAACATGTATGTTGGGTCTATGACCAGTCAGTATCCTTCACTGAGGACTGACTGGCTCCGAATCCGGAGCTGGTCCCTGGTCGCTGCACGGTGGCTGCCCACTGTTCCTCAGGGACGAATTAAATGCAGAGATCAAATCTCACTGTGCGCTGTGTGTGTTTAAAATGATTTAAAAATGTTGTGTTGGAAAAACCAGATTAACCTTCAGAAACTCCCATGTGTCACTTTGTGGCTTCTCTTTTAAAAAGTACGTCTCAAATTTGTTCTTCTGCTTTTTAATTAGCCATGTTTGTTCATTAGAAAACACACAGGCCTTCACCTCCTCATGGCCAGTGTCCCAGCATGCATTGCATTAGCCCAGGCTGCAGCGTCGCTCCGCCCCTCAGTCACATGACCAGCCGCTGCCGTCAGGAACAGACTGTACAGCTGAAAGACATGTGAAGATCAGCGTGTGTGTTTGTGTGGGTACAGACACTTGACGACAAATCAGAGGACACTCACTGCTCCTGAGGACCCGCCCATCTTCTCCTGCACCAATCCAGCGAGGACCAGCAGCAGTTTCCCAGGGCAACCGGGGACCACATGAGCCTGGAGCCACTCCTGAATGACTGAGTGAGCATTTTCACAGTCTTTAAACTCCGCCTGTTGTCTCATTTTGCTCATTCACTTGCATGTTGTGATGCTGCTGTTGATAATTCACGCTGACTCGTACCTCGAGCAGCCTGAGCGTGAGTGTTCCCACAGTCTCCGTCTCCTGCAGCTCGGTCCAGGGCGTTCAGTTCCTCCTGCTTTTCCAACAGCGTGGCACAAATCCTCTCCAGCGCTTTACGCATCACAGGACTCAGTGCCCCTGCCGCAAACAAAAGACATTATTTATATAAATATGTTTAACAAAGTTAAGAGCAAAATAACAAGCCTCATCTTCTGTCGGTGAACTTAATAAACAGCAGTTCACTTAACGGCCACAAGATGGCAGCTTTGAACTCTTTCAAAATGTAGCTGGTAAACGCTGGAAACTGACCTTCGGAGTGTGTGTCATCCTGTGGCTGCGTGCTCACAGCTTGAGCTTCTGTGATGTACTTGCGACCACTTACACACACACTGCTGATGTTTGGCCAGGCGGGGGCGCCGGTCTTTGCATCTATATTGGATAAAGGAAGTTAAATGTATGAGTGTGTTTCTTTGTTAAGGACCATTTCAACTCCTTTAAAGGATTTTTTTAAAAGATTTGATGTCAGGGTTCAGATTAGCATTAGCTGTGGGTTAAAGGAACAGTTCAACATTTTGCAAAACAGCTGTCTGTCCCAATATTCTCTGAGCTCCCCCCAAAAAACCTTCGCAATACAAACATGTGTGATGCCTGTGCTCACCAAACAGTCTCAGTGTTTCCTGGTTGGCCTTCATCAGCGTCAGGGACACACCCGACATCTCCAGTGATGTCATGAACGACCCGGACATCACCCTGGCAACAACCACACCCCTACTCTCTGTAATCATAGAAACCAGCAATCACATTCTGCGACATTTTCAGGGATGTTTAGCATCAAAGAGAGGTTAAAGGTCAAAGAAGACTCGAGAATTCTTGCTGCTTTGCTCTACGGGTTCCTTTTCAAGCGGGTTAAACATCCGCAGTTACCCAGATCAAAGATGGCTGCCCTGGTAACCACAGCCATCTCCAGACAGGACAGAGCGCCGAGGTTGTTCACGCAAAGCACCACGCTGTCTCCTGTTTGAGAGAAAAAAACACTCACATGCTAAATTCAAATTCATTAAAAACTCTTTATGAAAAGAGACGCGGCACATCAGACTCAGAGGACCTGACTTCAGGGGCAGATGTGATTGGCTGTCAGGGTTGGTCATGTGATCGAGCATGGTCTTTACCACCTCATCTGCTGAGGCCACCTAATAAAAAGACACATGAACAAAACTACGACAACTTTAAATACAACAAACAATACAGATACAGTAAATTTAGGCTGATCACCTTTGACCTTTTGATTCCAGGTTCACCGTGGATTCCTGAAGGAGACACAAAACACCGTCAGCTACTAAAAATGTTTGCGTCTTCAACATTTCATCTCTCATTTTTCCTTCCTTTGACCTTTTGTAGATACGCTTTGCTAAGGAAATGTCAGGGTTTCCGTATCTGCTGCTTCTCTCGGAGCAGAAAGCAGTTCGGTCGGAGGAAAAGTGTGAAATTTCTGAGGAAAACCTCCGTACTTGTTGTGCTAAGTTTGCAAAGATCAGCTTCAGCACTCAAGCTATGGCAAAGCCTGATTTGGATTTGGTTTGAGAAATTAAAAGTCTAAACAGCTGGAATTAGAGCTGCAGCTTTAACTCTAAGTCACTCTGCGCCTCTTTTTGCACGATTCGCCCTTTCTTCTTCCTCCTCCTCCTCATCGTCCCTCACCCAGTCCCAGCTCCATGTCTCCTGGCGGCAGCTCAAAGGACGGCAGGCAGCCCGGGACGCTACACGGAGACAGACTCACCCCCAGAGTTCCTGCAATAAACACACCGACATAATGTGTCCTGAAAAGTACTGAAGTGTTTCTACAGAGCTGGAAGCGAGTGAGAGAGGGACTCACCAATCCCCTTCAAAACCTCCGTCACCTTGGAAACAATCTGGACCAATGAGCAGCCTTCGTCTGCTAAAGCGCCTGCCAGCTGACAGAAAATGACAGTTTTTCAATGCGGGTATCATGAGGTGCAACAGACAAATAAACAAACATGTGGTCGAGTTGCATGATGGGAAGTGTAGGATTCTGTGTTTCTGGAACTTGACTGACACAACGTAGTAAAAGTTTTTGTACAGAGTGTTACGACCCGAATGAAAAGGGAGTTTTAGGGCCGACACCGATATTAGGGAGGAGGAAAAATCCGATATCTGATATGTCAAAAAGTTTTATACAAGGGTTGTGAATCTTTTATTATCTCATTACTCGATTCAGAATTGATTCTCAATTTAAAATGATTTCCAATCCAAAACTGATACCTACAGAAACTCAGTACACGGGGGGTTTAATGTCAGAATCTTCTTCAGTCTGTTTTGCAAGACTAAGTAGCAAATTATGGCATGAAAGCAGAGTAATGTTTATATTAAATTATGGAGTTTTTTGGTATCACTTATTTATGATAATTTGCACAAATATATTTTTTTTCATAAAATGTTTGAACAGTTTTAAAATTCTAAGCAAATTAAATAAGTTTAAGTTGCACGTGGGTGATCGACCAACAATAATCTAAGAAATTCATCATTTATATCAGATATTTATCAGCCAGTTGATTGAAGAAAAACTTTATTAAAAAAAGGATTTTTAGGATTTGTGAATTGATTCTGAGATTCCTACATAAATGGATTTTTTTCTCCGACCCCTATTTTATTTGCATAATATGAGCTGAATGAGGCTGTAAAATCCTCGAGTCAAAGATCAGGATGGAGGCAGAACATGTGACATTTGAACAAACTTTATTCCAAACATCAGAGCACTGAACAGGAAACACTTCACTTATTACTTATAACATAACATAACACTAGAAAAGCACTCAGAGAGCGCAGGAAGGGCGGGGGGGGGGGGGGGGGCTAGGTAAA
>JAQLOL010000016.1:16768683-16781786 GCA_029783665.1 Naso thynnoides | reverse complement strand
GCCTCCTCAGTGTGTGTGTGTGTGTGTGTGTGTGTGTGTGTGTGAGGATGATGTGGACGAACAAATTAGAAGCTCTTCTTTTTTCCATCCTTTTCTTTGTCCCTCCTTCACCCTTTTTTCTCTCATCTTGCTTCATTTTTCCTCTCTCTCTCTCTCTCTCTCTCTCCCTCTCTCTCTCTCTCTCTCTCTCTCTCTCCCTCTCTCTCTCTCTCTCTCTCTCCCTCTCTCCCTCTCTCCTTCAGACAGCGCGTCTCTCTGCTGCGCTCTGTTACAAATTAGCTCTAACTCTCAGTACCCGGCCGTCGTTACAGCTCCATCGGGCGAGGATGTGAAAATAAATAGATCTGGGGAAAGAGGAGGGGATGGAGGGAGGAGAGGGAGGAGAGCGCGGAGCTTACAATGGACCTATTGTTTGCTTCCACATGCCCATAGAGGTGGAGGAGGAGGAGGAGGAGGAGGAGGAGGAGGAGGAGGAGGAAAAAGAGTGATGAAGGAGGAAGATGTTTGGGGAAGAAGAAAGAGAGGGAGAAGTGGGGAGAAAAGGGAGAGAAAAGAGGGAGGCAAAGGGAAGAGGAAGAAGAAGGACAACAGGAAAAAGGAGGTGTCAAAGGAAGAGGAGGAACAAGATGAAGAATGATGGATGCAGAGAAAAAAACAATGAGAAAGAGATGGATGGGAGGTAGAGGAGAAGATGATGAGATAGAAGAAACTAAAGGAAGATGAAGGGATGAAAGAGGAATATTAAAATGAAAAGAGGGAATTCACAAAGAAATGGCAGAACGGGGAAAGAGAACAGAAAGGGAGGTGAGGAGGAAGAGCAGAGGAGAGATGAAGGGCCGATGGAAGATAAGAGGGATGAGAGAAGAGGAGCATGAGAAGGGATGAGGAAGAAAAAGAAAAGGATGGAAATGAGCAGGAGGAGGTGAGGATGAAGGAGAAAAGGGAAAGGAGCAGGCGTGAGGAGGGAGACAGTTCTGTGATTTCAAAGATAAAAGGGAAAAAAGAAAAACTTTGGATATTTTCAGAATTTTCTGCTTTTCTTAATTTTATATCAAAGTAAAAAAATGTTTCCACTTTTTTCTTTGGACAAAACAAAACATCTCATTTCGTCAGTTTGTGCCGAAGAACATTTTGTGAGGAGCGTTTTTTAGTGTCGCTGGCGAGATTCGTGTCAGGCAGGAGCATCACGGGTGGAGTCGCCTGTATCCTGGTTTGATGGTCGTTAAGATGATTCTAAAGTCCGTCGCTGTGGTGACATAAACCTCTGTGTTTAGCTCTCTATCAAGTCTTTGCATCACGGGGCAGGAAGGAAAAGGAGGAGGTGGTTCAAAAAGGACAGGCCTGCAAAAATGAAGGAGGAGAGGAGGAGCGGGAGGAGATGCAGAGGGATGATTAACCAAAGGGAAGAGAAGACGAGTCTTCAACCAGAATCGTCTCCAAATCTCTACTAGTTTTTAAAAACTCTCCCCATCGTTCGTCATTTCCCTCCTTCTTTGTTCCTGTCACATCATGTTTCCTTCTCTTTCTCAACATGTCAGTCTTCCTCTCTCCTCCTCTCTTTCCATCTCCTCATCTTTCCATCCACTTCCCTCCCTCCTCCCTCCTTCCTTCCTTCTCGTGCTCCTCTTTTTTAAACTTTAGGCAAAGGACAGATTCAGAGCTTCTGCTGTGTCACACACACACACACACACACACACACACACACACACAGTAATGGGAAACAGATTGCCGGGCCTGTGAAGTGGAAGAAGATTGATTACCTGTATCTAGTTACTGAACACACACATGCGTGTGCGTGCGATGGGGGCGGCGGAGGGCACGAGGCGGGGCGGCACATTGGACCATCACAGGAAAAACGAAAATACTGTTACGGGTCGTTGTGTCGGTCGCTCTTCGTGTGTGCGTCGTCTGCCCAATAATGCTCCGCAGTTCACTGCCATCAGACGCCATTATTTCTGCCTCGGGGTGTGCCTGCCAAAAAGTGATCTATGGTAGACACGCCCCCCCGTCAGTTTTTTGCCCCCCGATCCTGATCCGACTCATTTACCACCGAGTATTTTTCTGTACATAGAGCCAAGTTGATATTTATACCTATTTTTCCTCCATAATCCATCTGTGCAGTCACAGCGTGCAAACACCACACGCGCTTCGGCTGCCAGAGCTTCAGTAAAACCCTTTCAACAAACCTGCTTCTACTTTGAATGTGCTCGATTAAAACTGGTTTCTTAGAAGTGTTTCAAACCGTTTGCAGAGAAATCACCTTCACCAGACCGACACTGGAAAATTTGCTGCACATCAGGGCTGCGCGGTGGATTGAAATTGAATCAAAATCGGAAATCGGGCCTCCTGCGTTTGTTAAATCACATGGAGGAAATGTGTGTTTTCAAAATGCCGTTTCATTCAGATGTAGAGTCGTCCTGGCCCACACGTCGTGTTCTCCAGACTAAAGAAAACATCTTTGTTTGGCTCAGATGTAAATTAGAATAATAATGTAAAAATGATCTTTCATTCTCTTATAAATCATATTGCAAAATCAGTCCAAATAATCACAATTAGGTACTTTTTCTAAATGGTGCAGCCCCAACTGTGAATGTGAATTTAAGAAGCTGGAACCAGCAAGTGTTGCATATTTTGTCTGGACAATAAAAACATAAATAAACAAACATGTTCATCATGAAATCTTAGGCAGCTTATATATAATGACATAAAATACAAAAAGTAACAAGAGCTCATAATAGATTTCTTCATTTTGTTCTCAGATTTCACCAGATTGATGCATTTTTACTTTTCTTCAGTGTTCAAATGCAGACGGCCATAAGCTGCCTGACGTGCTTTCGTCTTTTGTAAAGTGTATTTTCTGTATTTTCTTTGATTTTTTTGTCAGTGACCATTTGTTTGGGAAAACAACATTTCCTGCTCGCAGCGATGACTTGTGTTTCGATTTCTGCAAATGAGTTCTTAAAAATATGTGAATAATCTATACTGTCACTACACAAAGCCCCATTTCCTTTTTCGGAGAATGGCGTGGATGCCTGTTTTTAACAAATCACTGCGTCCTCCCCACAACAGACGGACGCTTCAGACCACCTGTCAACAAACAGATCACAGCGACTTTGCTCTTTCAGTTGCAATTTCTGTCAGTTTCTGCGCTCAGCCCGCAGATGCACACAGAAGATTGCAAACGGCCTTGAAGTTTGTCAGTGGAGCCACGCGGTGCATATTTATCTCGGGGCTGCCTTGTGGTGTTGCCACAGTGTAATATCAGATCATTTGAAAAATATTTAGAGTCATTTTGCTCTAAATGGGTTATAGTGCGGCTCCGACTCTCCTCACGGGCCGTTTACATCCTTTTTGTCATCTCCTCTCCGCTACCTCTCCTTTATTTCTTTTCTCTTCCCTCCTATTGTCCCCTGCTTCATTCTCTATCCACTTCTCTTTTCCTGTATTTCCCTCCTCTACTCTTCCTATTTCCCTCGGGGATTGTGCTCGAGAGATGACGCACATTCCTGCTCTTGAGCATCAAGTGCCGCACCAGAAGCACCCTCTGTGGACAAAAGCGACAAAAGACGGCGTTATAAAGGTTCACATTTGCAACAGAATTTAGTATCATTAATGAGTGAGAACGAATAATGCTCTGTGTGTGTGTGTGTGCCGCCTTCAGACACAAACCTGTTGAAGCTTTAGAGTCGAATTTGACCGTTAAGTGGAATTTCTTGACGTAGGTGCTGACGTCTGAACCTGAGTTGCCGCATACCGGAGGAAAGATGCTTTTTTTTTTTTTTGGTCATTCTTGCTTCATGTCCTCAGTGGGTTGCTGTCTTTTAAAGTCTAGTGATGTTAGTTTGAATGTGGGAAGAATGAAAACATCCATTTGATGGACTGGAGAGGAGAGGAACGCCATGAATGAACAAGACTTTTCACTTTGTGTTCATCGGTTGTCTCGAAGAAATGTCTCCGCTTATTCCGTCTTTCTCCATTGAGCAATTTTAAAGAGTTTGGTTGTTTCGTCTTTGAAGAATTGATGAGAAGACATTTTGGCTGTCCCAAATAACTTTTTTGGGGGCTTTGAAGCTTCTGTGACAATTGCTCGATCATAATAAATATTCCGGGGCTCACCACATCTGAGGTAAAATAATGTTGTCACGACAATCCCCCGTTTCAAAATGTCCGCTTCCAGCTTGTCCGTCGGTGTCTCCTCTTCAGTTTCCTGCAGTAACGTTAACTTCAGGAGATTTTCTTCCTTAGCTGCTGACGTGGAACAGCAGCTCTGATAAGCGCTCACAGTTCAAGACATCCGCAACCGCTCCATGTGACGCTCGCCTAACTCTTACCTCACGTCACGTCTTTGTTTCAGCCTTTGTCAACATTCCGTCATTTTATCCAGTGTCCAGGTGATGTTAACGTTACTTTGTTAGCTGGTAAACTAGCTGCGGCTTTAGCTATCAGCTGATAATGACCGTCTGTTGTGAGTTTTGGCACCAAAAAACGTGGGGACTGTAACTTATTCAAAAACTATCTGGAGCTTCACGTTCACTTAACTGTTTACTGATCAACAAACACATGGCATTGTGATGTTTACCTCTCCGCTTTCACCAGAAACTTTTTTCTTCTTCTACCGTTTAAAACTCGTGTTTTGTTGACTATAACTCTGGACCATACCTCACTTATAACTAAGACCGTCTAGTTAGTCATTTCTCTTGTAACTGAGGATGAAAAGACCAATTCAGTTGCATATTAATTTTGCCGGTGATTGCCGAGGCAACGGTTGAAGCTCTGAAAGCACCGGGGGGGCAACCCTAGAAGACGTGTTGACAATATTTCTGAACAATATTGACAATATTTCTGAAGATTGTTTGTTTGTCAACTATTTCCTCCAAAGAGGGCACAGCTAGGCTAGGCACATTTCCGCATGTCTAGACTTGCTTCTATATGGAGCAGGAGACTTTCCAGTGAATTTGTTTGTTTTGTTTCGGACTTATTGTCTTATATGACTCATAAGTCTGTAATGTGTGTGTGTGGGCATCAGATCAAAGATGGCATTGTATTCCCCCAACATCACTGATAGCGCGCTCTTCCGGGTTTGTGCATATCCACCCTCCTTATGAACACCAGTTTTTCTCATTACTGTTTGTCATTAAAGGCACAAATCAAGTCGTTTTCGGTCTCTGACGTATTTATTGACGTGCTCATCGACAGATTTAAGTGCAGAAGGTGGGCTACGTGCTGGCGCCAGCGGGCTGAGGAAGCAGCAGCATTCATGGAGGTTTTTCTAAAGGACCTGAGGCGGATCTGGGTGTGGATGGAAAGATGCACTCAGCTTAGATCAGAGAAGGTTTTTAACCCATTACAAGATTTTCCCATGGAAAGATTTTAGTTACCAAGCCCTGAAGGAGACTCGACATGAAAGTGAGCGATGGAAGAACCTGAAGAACCCCGTTGAGCTATATTCAAATAACAGTCGTTGTGTTATAAGACGGTAACCCCCCCCCAAAAAAAATGGACACACTGTGGAAGCAAAAAATACATGTCAGTTACCTAAATGACACAACAAC
This sequence comes from Naso thynnoides, assembly GCA_029783665.1. Lineage (NCBI taxonomy): Eukaryota > Metazoa > Chordata > Actinopteri > Acanthuriformes > Acanthuridae > Naso > Naso thynnoides. The sequence continues at coordinate 16,776,234 of JAQLOL010000016.1, read as the reverse complement.
AGAGGATTGTTTTCTTACCAAAGACATCCAAGGTGGGCTCGGCCGTTTTGTGTTGGATACACTTCCTGTTTGATCCTTGTTATTTTTAGTATTCCTGGTAAAACAGTGGGATCTAAATTACCCACAACACTCTGCTTCAGTCATGTCTGCCTCAGACATTAATGTCAATGTTCCGATGAAAATTGTTCCACTTTGAGTTGCGTTTCCTGTTGTCTTTGCCCCACCTTGTTTAATGTCTTTTTATTTTGGGACATTCACTGATAAGATCATTGCTTCTCCACTCAAACATAATACGTGTTGCATGCATACAAAACTATGTAAGAGTAGACAAATACACAAAAGCAGTCACAAACAATAAAAGACAACTTATAAGCTTGTAAATCGGGGCTCAGGGTCTGTCTGAACGTATATATCATACAAACATATTAAAAAACCTGAAGACATTTATTGTAGAAAAAACCAAAGGCCCTCAGATTAAAAATTCCCTATTTGAGATTAGATTTTCATGTGACGTTTGGATTCATTTTTCTCAATTTCTGTCTTTTTTTTTTGTAATTTTCTGACACTTGTAGCATGGATTTTGCAAATGCACCCAAACGAAGTGAAGTCTGAAAGTCAAGGTTCTGAATGGAAAAGCACAGATCAAACGTGTGAGCTGTCCCGTCTCCGCTTTCAAGTCCCGAGCACTAATTTTACGTGCTTTGTTTTCGGTTTCATTGACTCTTCATCCTTCCTGTCCTTCCCTTCCTGTCTTGCTCTTTTCCCTCTGGTGTATTCTGAGGTGCTTTGGTAAATCACTTTTATAGGTCATTTCCACGGGTATTTTCATGGGACAAGGAGTGGTAGGTTTTTTTCCATTCCGTCTGCAATCTCCGAGCTCTTCCAGGAACTGCCATAAAAAAATAAGAATCAGGCAAAAGTCATAAATTCATGTTTTTTCACGAGAGTCCCTTTTGTTTGTGCGTTTTTATCTTTTTCTATCACTTCAATGAAATGTAAGTGTAGCACATATCAGGACAGCTACAGCGGTGTTTAATGATGCCACTTCCTTTTCTTTGACCTTGAAGAATGTTCTCCGAGAAAAGTAGAAGCAAGCAAAGCAGGTTAAGAAAGAGAAGGTGCACCTCCACAGAACTCACTTCCAGTGGTTGGAATTGACCCATGTGACTGTCTGACGTGTTTTTTTTTCTTTGTTACGCTTCAGGCTCAGCTGCAGCGCTCGTTGGACAGCTCCGTCTCCACGCAGCCCAGAGCCCTGATCGCCCGACGCGGCAGAAAGGAGGCATCTGCGGTGGCGGCGACGGGGACGGACACTGGTGGACATGGTTACAGCCCGCTGTCGGAACAGGACTCTGGCATCCTGGATGTGGAGGATGAAGAGGAGGATGATGAGGTGGGGAAAACTACAACCGCACACAATCACGTGAAAGTATTGCGGCCAGGCATCCCGATGAAATACATTGTTTTCTGTTAACATTAATGTAATAGAGCCTGACCGATGTATGTATTTGCTGATACTATCGGCCAGTATTGGCCTATGGCAGATATATCTGTATGGACGTATATGTTCTCTGATATTAGCCTAAACCGAAACTTCGGACCCCATTCTGAAGATTTCCCATAAAAACTGTTGAAGTGTCCACCGTTCAGTGCGCTGATGTTTGCAATAAAGTTTGGTCAAATGTGAGATACCCCGCCTCCATTACATACCTGTGCCACAAGGACTGCAGCTGTTATTATTTAGAAACGATACCGACTTATATATATATCGGATTTTGGAATTTTCTTGCTCGCTGGTCTCGGTATCAGCATGTGCTCCCAAAATCTCATATCGGTCGGGCCCTAGTGTCTTTACACAGTCATGAGCTGCATCGTCAAACAGCTTTGCTACAGCTCATCTGTTTCACTCAGCTATTTATTTCCATAACAAATATAATAACGGTAGTTTCATTTTTTGATTCTGTAGTATTTGTTTGTGAGGGTGTGTTTAAATTTGGATTTTTCTGTTTTTTGAAGTGTCCATGCATCTGTTTAAGTTCTGACAATTGTCTCAAGCCTGACGGTGGCGATCCACTGGCGGCTGCCTGTTCGTTTTCTATGAGACGCGTCAAACTGTTAATGACGCCCCCGCAAAGCATTCTGGGTAGGCGGCGCATTGGATTGAGCAGTTGCGTCGCGTCCAAAAGTTGACCGCGGCTCAGCTTTATGCAAATGAATCCGTCAGACGCGAGGTCACTGTCCAATGGCGGGCGAGATGGACAACAGCTTGGGGGAGGTCTGTCGTGACATAAGTTTTTAAAACTTTCCCTCCCAAAAACTCCGGTAGCTATGGAGGACAAGCTGATTATTGCTGCGTCTAGCATCAAAAATCTCTATTTATAGATGTGATTTCTCCCTCCAAAATACGAATTCAAAGAGGGAATCATTTTTGTTGGTCAGTGTTTACGTTCCTAACGTGTAAACATCTGTAGAGCGCCGGGCTCCGCCCACACCGTGTCGCGTCCAGCAAGAAATCACTTTGACGCCAGTGGATCGTTACCGTGAAAGGTTCAGTGTCTTGCTCCTGTGGCTGAGGACCGTTGGGATGAATTATGTAAGCAGATTCACTGCAAACATTCATTATTATTATCGGTCACTTATCATTAACATTTCTTTATCGTTATCATTTATCATTTTTCCCTGATCGTTGGAAGATATTTGAGTGAGACTTAAGGAGGTGACACGGACTCATTTTAGGCCACAGAGGTTAAAAACCACAGTGACAATCGTATAAAGACCTGAAGTTGTTTAAGTTCATCAGTAACATGTTAACAGACTCTTTAAGTGTACTTGAGTTTCTGTCATTGCTGCAAAGCAGACACAAAGCTTTTTGCCTCTGAACTCTTGGAGTCATCCCTCGCGGGATCAAAAGTCCTTTTTTTTGCAGCTCTTGTTGTTCACACTCAAGGAAAGCAAAGTACAATGAAGCTGCGGAGAATGGAGCTGAACTTGTCACCCCTGTGCTGCCATTCTGTTTTAAGGTCCCTGTCGTCCCCTTGGCGTATTTACGTCCTGTAAACTCGACTCAACCCTCTTCAAGGGAAGACCTTGGCGCGAACAAAGGCCTGACCCCGCGGTCGCCAAGGTTACGACCGCGTTGGCGCCGATGGTTGGCACTGCCGCAGCCAACGTCTCCTCACGCCATCCGCGCTCCTGCCATGTCTTTCCTTTTCCTCCCCTTCCCTTCATTTACAGTCGTCCCCCTTGTGTCTCCGTATCCTCCTTTTCTTTGCTGACTTTATTCTCCTTTTCTCGGCCTTTTCTTCTGATTTTACTGTTTTCTTGTCTTCTTACAACCTGCTCTTCTCCTTTTTTTTCTCCATTTTTTTAAACTTTAAACTACACGATCATATCTGCCCGATGCCTCTCTCTCTCTCTCCTCTTCCTCTCTATCTACATCTCTTCTCGCTCGACCTCTGACTTTAGGTGGTTCAGCTCTTTGTTTTTTTCGCATTGTTTCAGGACTCATCAAAGCTGGCATTGTGCTGCACCTCCGTTGATATTTACAGAAAGCAGACTCTCCAGAGGGCAAGAGGCCACATTGTTTTTGGGTTTTTTTTTTTTTTTTGCTGTGTGTTTGTGCGTGAGTTTGTGTTAAAATAGGTAAATTGGAGGATGTGGGTTGAGAGGAGGGAATGGAGTGTGGGATGGTTAGAAGGAGGGATTGACTGAAACAAAACGAGCTGTGAACGTCTGGTGACATCGCGCTGCAGAATGCTTCGTCCCTCTCATTCTCTCTTCTTCCACCAAAATTAGCTCCTTTTCTCGAATCTTTTTCATTTTGTTTCGTTTCGTAATCTGCATTTTTTCCTCCAGTTTAAAGCGGAATAATTTCAATCCGGGGTGAATCTTCAGCAGGGGCGCTGCTCAACGTACGATGGAAATAAACAGTAGTTGGACTGGATTGGAGGATTGCATTGATCACCTGTGAGCTTTAGACAGTCAGTCTAATCCAAATAATCACCAAGCACTTCTCCATCCTCTCCTCTTCAACCTGGAGAGTATGACACGCCCTCTGATGTCATTGTAATTCACGCTTAAGGTCACTGACAACATACTGTTGTTTGATTTCAGCTGGAAACCAACTTTTTGTGATCTGAACTGGGACTGAGTGATTCAACTCGATTAAGGATTTGAATCAATTTTTCTTTTCTTCCTAAAAAGAAACTACAAATGATTAAAAAACAAACAAACAAATTTAGCTTTTATTTCAACAATAAAAATAACAGAAGGGCGTTAAGGTGCGAGCTGCAAACTTGTCTTTAAAAGTGCACTTTGTAGTTTCAGGAGAGGGGAAGTTGTTCACATTTGCACTGAAGCCTGCAGTAATTTGACAAAACGCAATTACGCGTAATTACTCCGTCATCATAAATCAAAACAATTTAATTTTGAGGCTCCTGGAACCAAACACAGGCCCAGAAAAAGAAAAATCAATTTTCATTTTAAAAAATTCTCCCAAAACCACAGATTCAGATTAACCCATAAAATCGATATATCATCTCGCAAGCAATTAGTTTTTGGGAAACGTGCCGCTGAGGTTTGAAATCGGGAGTGAAAAACCAGAACAGAACTGGTTTAGTGTTGGTGGGAAAGACGTGTGTTTGCAGAAACCTGATCTGCGAAACAAACATTGCAAAGATACAAGATAAATAACCATTGCATTGATAAAAAAATATTTTTAAAACCCCATAAAGTGATGGACACTGATCAGCCACAGTGAATATCACTGATGAGCTCGGTACAATTAAATGTTACGCTGGAAAACCATTTAAAAAAACAAAACACAACATCTAATTGCAGTTATTTGGACCGACACTGCGATTGCGATATGATTTCCGATATAAGAGAGAATGACACTTAGTACAAAACTATTCACATTTCCACTGAAAAACATATTAAAGATGCTATGATGTGAATTGTGTTGATCAAATGTGTTTTCTTAAATCTGTAAAATATGACGTGTGTATCAGGAAAACTGGTTAATATTTAGATTAAATTGTTTTTTTAAACACACATTTCACCTTGAACAAATATTTTGCCCCCCCCATGATTTAAAATTAGCAGTGCGACGTGTTGCGATTTTGATTCAGTTTGGATTAATTGTGCAGCTGTAGTCCTGGCAGTCAGTCATGTCGATCACCGAAGCTTCCTCTCACGGCTGCAGCTCTTCACACAGCGGTGGCTCGCCCGCAGGAAAATAAACGAGCCCTGATCAAACGCAGAAACTGTTCAGGACCCGGTGAACGTGACACAAAACTCAACATTTGAACGTCTTTGGTGTTTTGCTCGTTGTAACTGTTTGTCTCCGTAGGTCCCCGGAGCTCACGACCTCGTGGATTTCTCTCCGGTTTACCGCTGCCTGCACATCTACACCGTGCTGGTGAGTCCATCCTCATGTTTGGTTCTTTCTCGTTTCTCACCTCCGTAACCTCCATCTCTGTCTTATCCTCCACTTGACTTGATCCACAAGCAGCTACTTTTAATATCCCCCCCCCCCCGCACCACACACATAATTTACTGACTAAACAATATTCTGTGGTGCGAATCACGCACTCATGACTTTTAATCAGCAGGTTCAATCAGTGAGCAGTGTGTGTTTCTCGGTATAAACAGACACAACACGCTGTGCGTTAATGTTAAACTTTATGGTCGCTTTAGCCACATGGAATAAGAGTTCATGCAGCTTACTAAAAAAAAAAAAAACTTAAGGAAGAGAACGTAGGCGAGCGCTGCTGATGTTGGTCGCTGGTTTTTCCCTCAGAAACTGAATCAGGATGAAAAGAGCTTGTGTTGGTCGAGGGTCGTCTCGTGATGTCGTCATGTTGCCCGGCGAGAGAAAATGAATGTGAGCTTCACGCAGAAAGAGCGACACGATGCTGTAAGCTGAGGCCTCTGACCCAAAGCCTGGCTTCACTCCAGCCAGGCTGCTGCACCGTGTGTGTGTGTGTGTGTGTGAGCGTGTGTGTCTCATGTCAGTTAGAGCAAAGGCGACATGGGTGGAGATGTTGACTGGGCCATGACTGGGTTAGTTGCACGTTTGGGTTCTGCGTGTGTGTATTTGTGTGTGTGTGCGCCTGCAGGCCTGTAGGGGCTCCGTGTGACCGGGCCAACAGGGCCAGAGGGTCGGCTGTTTCTGTTCAGTCTGTGTGTGTGTGTGTGTGTGTGTGTGTGTGTGTGTGTCTGGGGGGCTCTCTGGCAGGGTGGCAGGAAGTGCACGAACTTTGACAGGAAGGAGAAAATGAACGGGCGAAGAGAGGGATGGAGGAAGGGAGCAGAAAGGGAGAGTGAGGTTAGAGAAAGGGTAAGAGGGGGTGAGATGATGGAAGGAGAGAAGGAGCGGAAGAATAAAGGAGATTGGGAGGAAACAGGGAACAGGAGCGAGGTTTAATGATAGAGGAGGAAAAGAGGAGAGGTCAAAAAAGTTTAAAGGGTGAGAACGGGGAGTGTTTTGTGGTTGTGAGGGAAGGACGGAGAGACGAGAAAGAAAGGAAAAATACAACAATGCACGGCTGTGGTTCAGCTGCCTAATGTAGCTGCGTTTTCTAGTTCTGCACAATTTATCCAAATTGAATCAAAATCACATGACAGCCTAGTGCAGATTTTAAATCACAAAACATTCAAATCTAAATATCTCGGAGCGGCAGAGTCATCACGGCCTGAGCGTCATGTTCTACAGACTGAAGAAAACATCTTTGTTTTGGTGCAGATCCCTGAAAAAATCACAACACAATCGATGCTCTTCAATAAAAAATGAGAATAATAATGAAAATATGAACGAACAGGGCAAAACAAGAAGCAAAAGAGGAGAGGAGAAAGTGAAGGAGGAAGAGAAAAGAGCAAAAACACATTAAGAAAAAAAATTAAATGATGAACAAGTGGGAGTGATAAGAAGAGAGGATAAAGATAGGAGGGAGGGTAAAGGTCAGCTGAGCTGCAGTGACGGCATTTACAGGAAGGAGAGGAGAGAGTGAATCGGCTATGGAGCGATAAGGAGTGAAGAGGAGGAGGAGGAGGAGGAAAGGAGGGAGGTTACATGGAGGTTAAAGGGGCAAAAACAGGAAGACGAGGGTGAAAACACAACACAGAGGGAGAGAGATTAGAGAGAGGGGTAACTTCAGGGTTTAGAGAGAGACGGCGGGGGGGAGGGAGGAGGGAGAGAGAACGAAGGATGAGAGACGGAGAAGAAGGGAGACGAGTGTGCTCTGTCTCTAGAAAGTGTTGAAAGATCTGAGGTCAGCCTCGCTCGCTCATTCCTCTCTACCTCACGCTCTCTTTCTCACACACTCTCTCTCTCTCTATTGTGTGTGTGTTAACTTGAATTTGTTTCTTTCCTCTTTTTTTTTCTCCTGTCGTTTGCTGTTATATTTTATGTAGGACCCGATTATTATCGGCCGATATCGACCTGTCGCAGATTTATTAGTGCTGGAGTTTATGTTCTCTGATATGTGTCGATATTACAGCTAGAAATGCTCCGGCACCATTTTTTCCTTCCCGATACTTATTGCGACTCTC
>JAQLOL010000016.1:16685070-16698790 GCA_029783665.1 Naso thynnoides | reverse complement strand
ATCTGAAGCCTCAGTCCAGAAGAGCACAGTCCTAGGAACAGCTAAGATACTGCGCAGAACCCTCAAACTCCCAGGCCTCTGGCACAGATACCACCCCAAGAGGGTGAGAGGGACGAGTTTTTTTTAATATTTATACATATATATATGTATATATATTTAGAATATCAGAGCAATACTTTTTTGTGTGAAATTTATTTGGTGAAATTCAGGTGTATCAGTATTTTCTTACACCCCTAATGAATTGTTTACTACACATGATTGACGCACCATTTTGCTTTGAAATATGCAACCACAAGAGTCTCCCGTCTCCTGTAGTTGGTGAGACATGTTGGCACTGCAGCCAGACACCTGAAGTCCTTCACCAGCTTTTGGAGACAAAACAACTAAAATTCCATTTCAAAGTCACTTGGATTTTTTAAAACCTTAAACATCAAACAATTCCACGAGTCCAAATGTAGAAAGAAAAAAGAAAACACTGAGGTGACTCGCCGTCTGCAGCAGCTGTGGTTGATGTATTTCTGGGAAGGATCCTTTTGGATGATGAATGTTTCTAAAACATAACATGCTTTCATCATGAAGAGTGTGTGTGTGTGTGTGTGTGTGTGTGTGTGTGTGAATATGTGCATTTGTAATGTTTCTTAAATACGGACAAAATGTAAACAAACACCATATCTCATAGATAAAGCTATTTGGGGCCGATGTTGACAAAGGACAACGACATGAAGGAATGCTGGTTTGGAGCCTCGCTTTCTGCCGCACACACACAGTGTGTGTGTGTGCGTGTGTGTGTGTGTGTGTGTGAGTTATCTCATTATTACTCGTCTTACAGCGGTGTCTCATATTCCTTTGGTCTGGCAAGTGTAAGAAGAAGCAGATTGCCTTTTTTTAAGCGCACACGCACACACACACACACACACACTCACACATGCAGAGCATTCAAACTCCAGTAAAAAAAAAATCTTGTCAGTTCCTCTGCTGTCTTTTGTTTAGGAAGAGCCAAACACACCAAGAGTCTGGATAAAAGCAGCTTTGGATATAATAGATTTAAGGATCTGTGTATGATGTTCCAAAGTACACAGTAAATTTTGTCATTACCTCCATCGATGAGGATCAGAATACATAACAAATTCCTTCTACACATTAGCATGTTAGCATGTTAGCATTGACATTGTCTTAGTAGCACCGCTGCGCTCAAGTCCAGACAAATGTTTACTTTTTTTTTTCTCCTCCAAATGATTATTGGTGACATTTTTTTCTTTTTTTTAAAATTCATTTTATGTTGTGTTTCTTTGCTGATTTTATCTGGCTGTTTTTAGGTCACTTTGATCTGCTGGCGGAAGGCCGTCTGAAGCCACCTGGTGCTTATGAGAGGTCACTGATGTGGTGCATGGAGGACCACACACACACACACACACACACACACACACACACACACACTCACCGGCAGAGTATCTCATGTGCTATCTGTTTTTCTCATACACTCACCGTTACACAAACTATCTGTTCATCTTTATTCCTTTTTTGTATCAGATGTGTGTGTGTGTGTGTGTGTGATGCTCTAGTGTGATAGTGTGTTCTAGCAGACAAGGAAGAGACGGACAAACAGCTAAGTATAGAAACAGCAGGTCATTGTATTACAATAACTTCCTCCTGTCGCACATCAACCACCAGCAGGCGAAAGAAGAGAGGAAGCAAAGTTACATCCTTCCTCGTTTCCTTTCCTTCTTTATGTCCTCATTAGTACTAATAACAAACTGCAGCTACTTCCTGTATTCTAACTGACTGATCAATTATTTGTTTGTGTGTCTTTTTTAAAATTTTAAACCTGCAAATTTCACATCCGGGCGGCTTGTGAGACTTTGAGTCTTGAACTTGATTGTACTAATTTCAAGGGGCTAACTGAAGAATAAAACAATAAATAACGTACACATGATAGTGGGAATTATGAAAATTAATAATAATTATTATTATCTTTAAACATTATTTAGTCTTATATTATTACTGCTCTTCATTTTCATTATAATTATAATATTTGTCCTGTATTGATTTTGATCTGCCTCCTTAAGAAGATAAAATCAAAAATATTCTCTCTAGCGTATTATTTTTGCAGCTAGTTTACCAAAAAGTCGTCATACTTTACTGTTTTTCAAAAATGATACAATGCGTAAATTTGGGAAAATCCTGACTATTATAATTATTTTTCAAAAAGCAAAAACAGGAAAATCTCGACTTCCAATGCAATTTGTAAAATAAAATGAAGGCGAGTAAAAAAGCTGAGCAGTTAAAAACTGTGGTGGAATATTCCTAAGTACGTTTACCCTAAGTAAAATTTACATAAGAACAAGTTCAAGGTACATTTTCATCATTTTATTTAACTTTATACTTTTACTTTACTACGTCTCAGTGGCAAATACTTATCCCCTTCTTAAGCTAATTTAACAATTAAAAAAAGCCTCTCATTCGCTGAAACAGCACAGTGACAAAAGCTTTCAGGACCAACAATTCTGCAAAATATGATAATCTCATAGACCATGATGCATTGCAGTAGATTAAATTAGCCCAAAGTATATAAAGTAGTTAAAATGAGCTCAGCCTTCAACATCTACAGCAGCAGGACTGTGAATCCCAAACCACTGGACACATTAGAAAAACACTGACAGGGAACATTTTACTGCGCAGTACTGCAATACATTGGCAAATACCACATACTTTTACTTCATGCAGGTTATGCATCCACAGCACAGTATTACTGAAATATGGGAGTTCTTCTTTAACCGCAGTTAAAAAGAAGAGAAAGAATGAGATAGATTTCTGTTCTCTGTGTCATTCTGTTTACACACACACACGCACACACACCTGCAGGCGACGTGTCGGTGAGGCTTTCAACGCTGTCACTTCCTGGTTTGGCTCTGGTTTGCATGTTGTGTGGCTCCTGTGTGTGAGATAAAGCGTTAAATAATCAGGACATCAGATATCAAACGTTTCTTCCTCCAAAAACATAAAGAGAGATGGATGAGAGATTTTAAAAAAAGATACAGAGCGAGGATAAAACAAAACTGTCTTTGTGTTTTTGTTTTAAGGAAAGGCAGTTAAACTTTGACGTCAAGATAAAGGCTCAAAAAAACACTAAAATATTTGCTATATTTTCAAAATAAAAGCGTACTTTTTGTTCAAACCTTTGTAACAATCTATTTCCTCACATGAATGAATACTGTGTGTTTCTGCTTTAACTGTGTGCACAACGCTGCTACACACACACACACACACACACACACCATGCAGAGTTCTAATGAAGATGAATGAGACAGCACACACACTTCTCTTCGCCTCCTGGTTATTGATGAGCCTGAGGGGTCAAAGGTTATAGAAACACAAACTGTGTGTGTCACTTTCACTTGTGTTTTAATTTTTTTTCTCTCCCTTCTTCTTTGCATTCACGTTCACTTAAATCTCGATGTCTCTTGTTTAATTCTCTTTTCTCCCTCTGTCCACTTTCTTATGTCTGTTCTTAGTTAAAATGAACGTACTGATAAATTAATAGAAGTACTTGTGTTGAAATGTATGTATTCTACGCTTTGAAACTTTTTCCTAATTTTTCTTCATTATCTGCGTTCACAGTAAAATATTTATTCTTTAAACTTTCGACTTGTTTTTATATTTCAGACAGCTTTTCAGGTTTGTTCGAAATTCATTCATCTAATAATTGAATTTTTAGTTTTTAGGCGCACGGAACTAAAGCAGTTTAAATTCAATTCAAAAAGAGCGTCAGTTCTTGGATTAAATGACATCTGTTGCTGATGCATTTAATCAGCTTTAGCTTTAGCCGCATGTAGCTTAGCTCACGTAAAGTGGACATCTCAGCCCTGAATGCCGATCTCTGGAACAAAGGCTGTTGTAACAAAATCGCTCACACTGCAGGATCTTTGGAAATAAAATAAAATAGCACAGCTAGTAAGCTAGTTAGCTGGCTATGCTAATGTTTTCAGGTTTATTCTGACCTTTAATTTTTATTTTTGATGTTGTGATGGGTAAATAAAATATACGTGCAAACTATGTAGACACTGAATATTCATTTACCATCATAATTTATTCATATTCATGTCATGTTTTGATGTGGACTTCATTCACCTGGTTACAGTTGTCAAGCTCCAAGCTCTTTTACATCTGAATGTAATTAATGTGCATTTGACTTGTTGTTTTCTTTAATTAACCCAAAAATTTGAAATGGTGAATTCGTTTTTTTTTGACTTGGGAGTTTTTGTTTCCAGCACTCAGACCAGAAAATATTTCTTCAAGTAACTTGATTTAAAATGGGAAATGTCCTCTGAGTTGCAGGACGACCACATTATTCTCTGGACGCCTGTGGTCAGGGTCTTCCGAAACTCTTCATCCTTTTCTATCCCTCCATCTCCGCGTCTCTTATCTCTTCATCTCTTTCCCTTTTTATCCGCAGTGAGGTTCACTAATACTCCCCTAAAATAGCTGCGGCCTGACCGGCCAATTCTCTTTTTTACTAAAGACTACTACTGCTCGTGTGTGTGTGTGTGTGTGTGTGTGTGTGTGTGTGTGTGTGTGTGTGTGTGTGCATTAAGCCCTGCCAGTTTTTCATTCCTTTTTAGTTCGTGACCACATATGAAGAAGTCTGAATTATAATGGAGCCCATTATTAAGGCTCAGCAGAGACCTGATAGCTCTGTGTTTTGGGGCGATGTTATGATGTGTGTGTGAGTGTGCGAGTGTTATAATGTGTCTTTTGTGTGAATGTATGTGTGTATGTGTATGTGTGCGTGTGTGCTTTTTCCCCTGGTATTTACGGTGAATACAAAAACATTAAAGTGTCGGACAGCATTACTGTAATTGCTGTTTTAGATCTGATTCGATACAGACCTCTCTGGGGAAACTTTTTGGAAATGTGTGTGTGCGTGCGTGTGTGTGTGTGTGTAAGTGTGTGGGCGAGCGAGGGAGAGGCAGAGAGGGAGACAGTTATCCAGCTGGAAAACCGACTATCTGATTATTGGTATGATTTCTGGGAAATGAGCACTGGTTGTGAAACATATAAACTGTGTTGCTAATTTTCTCTTTTGTGCTAATAAAGTTACATCGCTGATAATTAAGTGCATTGTGTTTCTCTGTATCATAAACTGTGTTTGGAAACATATCAGCTTAATGAAACATGATACATTAAAACCTATGACACTGTTTCTTTTTTAAACTCTTTTAACAGCCGCTCTTCTTTTGGGGGGAAGGTCCCAAAAACTAGAACAATCTGAATATTTTTTATTTTTACACCCTTGCAGCGATCTTGGACATCCAGATTTTGAGGATTTACAACATGATACAATCACTTGACCTCTTTGAAGGAAGGTGGAAATAATAATTTCTGTTTCGTTTCATTCATTGGAATCGTTGCTGGCTTCAGCCGAGCAGTTGTTTTTTTTTTTTCCTGTGGTTTCACTACGTCATGGAACTAAAAACGTTTCACAACATTAACCATGTTTATCATCATACTACGACCAAACCAAACCAAACCGTGACATTCACGCGTGTTTGTCAGTTCTCCAGCAGTACGTGTCATTTTGGGAGTCACAAGCAAACTTAATTCTGCCATTTTGGTGTGAAGATGTGACGACAATCTTACGCTCTCATCATCAGGTTTTTGCCGACTAGACACCGTGTTTTTATTTCTATCTTCTTCCAAATCCTGCAGACCTACCTGTTGCTTCAGATGTCGAAGATTCCATCTGCTTCTTTCCTTTCAGCTTGCTTCCTCTGTTTACAAGTTCTTTTTCCATGAAGCAAAAATTTGGTCTGTGACAACATAAACATGAGAAAAATAACAATTAGCCATTAAGAACAAGCACACAAGACTTTTTCGTACTGTAGATTCTCTGTGGCTTCGTTGTTTCAAACATTTAAATAAACAAGAATAAACAAAATGTTGCATCTTTACTTTGCTCCTTTCCTGTCTGTTAACACAGTCACAAAAACTCCATATTTGTCTAATTAATGGAGTAAGTTTGTATTTTTCACATCAGGAATCAGAAAACAGAGCAAAAGTTCAAGACATAAACATTTAAAGATGAATGAAAGAGAAACAAACAAGTAACAGAATGCAGGAAAACACACACACACACACCCACACACCCACACACACACACACACGCGGCTGAGTCATTGAGCCCAGATGTCTTCATTTGCTTCCTCACCTTTGTACAACAGAATTACTGTCAAAGTCAGATACAAACACTCGTAAAACACGATTCAACACAAACACACACTGATACAAACACACACTGATACAAACACACACTGATGCCCGGTACCAATTAACCACCGAAATCACACACACACACACAAACACACAAGTGCAGGAGCACGCACACTCTCTGACAAACATCTCGTTGACCCGATGAACTGTGTTTTCTTGCTGGCGGCGTGTGTGTCATCATGGGAAACTGATGCTACATGTGTTGTCTATAAACCTTGATTAACAACAGTGTGTGTGTCAGACAGCAAAGAGTGTGTGTTATGTAGGTTTGCGACTCATGTTGTTTGTGGGAAATAGCTTGCTGAACACACACACACACACACATTGTAAGCCCACTGTGCAGTGCAGACTAATAGTTCTGGGATGTGTGTGTTGCCTTGTTGGCAGCGAACAGTGTGACTGTCAGCGGGAGATCTGACACCCTGAGGACACACACACACACACACACACACACTTTCACAGACGTGTCAGTGTGGAGCAGCCGGGTTACGAGCTGTTTGCTGCTGCCCAGTAAAGTGCCAACCTGCGGTCAGACGCTCTGTCAGATGTAACTCGACCCACAGCAGAGAATGAGACAGAGAGAGAAACTGGTGTTATGCCAAGTCCATACGGCAAAGAAAACAAATATTTATCTGCGTGATGCGGTAATGTCAACCGCTCTGTGACATTTGTGCATGCAAAACCATGAGTGAAACTTTCCACTGATCCTAGCTGAAATGATTCAATGAAGGAAAAATGAACATAAGCTAAAGTTGTGTCGCAGAGCAGTTTACCCCCCGCGAGAAAACAACAACAACAACAAAAACCCCCCCCATAAAATATGAGGACATGTTTTCCAATTTGTGCTGATATTGAAACTGTTTATTACGGCTGAAAAAATGCTTGGACTAATGATTTAAAATGGTGTAATTACGCAGTTTGTCCAGCAGAGGGAGGTCCGTTATTTAATAACTAATAACTGAAGTGCTTCCTGTTCAGTGCACTGATGTTTGGATTTGTGCCTCCATTACAAATCTTTGTCACAAGGATTTGATAACCAGCCCATATTGTTTCGGAATTTTCTTTTTCCCTAATATCAGTATCTGCATTGGAATCCCACATCAGTCCGTCCCCACGCAGGACGGCAAGTTTACGGAGACAAGAGGCTCCACGATGAAAAGATCCTGAAAACTGGTGTGAAATTACTTTTATGGTCTTTTTGCGGAGTAGAAAAACCAAACTTGACAGTTGCCATGATTATTCCCTCAGTATAGTACAGTACAAACGATACCAGTATGGTGGCTTAGTGGCTTACACTGTAACAGCAAGAAGGTCCTGGGTTCGATACCCTGCTGGGGTAGGACCTTTCTGTGTGGAGTTTGCGTGTTCTCCCCGTGTCTGTGTGGGTTCTCTCCGGGTTCTCCAGCTTCCTCCCACAGTCCAAACATATGCAGGTTAAGGAAAAAGAAGCTCTTTCATCTTAACAACACAAACAAACAGATGTTTCTGGGTTATATTTCTGTGTGTGGCTTCATGCTTTAGTGTTGGGACACGAGAGGACACCGCTTAACATATGGCAAGTTTTATGTCTTTTAAAACGAGTGTTTATTGTATTTTTTTGACAAACTGTCTGAGCGCACATGCTCCTCTGTTGTCTTCAGCTAGCGGTGACGTCAGCCACGAGCTCCAGCTCTCAGGACTGAGCCGTTTTTCATATGAATGCTGTAGAACATCGTATATAATCATAAATATCCTTATTATAAATGGGCAAAAAAACTGAACTTCTACTTTAAGCCTTGTTCATTGTTGATTGTTTGAAACCTATAGGAGTCTGTGTGTTCAGTTTTGAACCTCTCTCTAGTGTGGCATCACTTATTGTCGCATTTTTCCTCTCCATGCCTCATTTCTTCTCATCATTTATTACATAATTTCGTCAGTAAATCTCTCAGTTGTTCCCAGCACAAGTCTTCTTCATCAGATTTAATTTGTCCCATCAAAGGAGTCGCGCTGATCCTTTAGTTTCCTTACGTCATCACGTTTCCACGACAGCTGACAGCGTTGGATCAAGAACTGTCATCTCTCCTTCACACTCCAACACAAAGGGAGCTTTTCTTAATTTAAACCATTCCCCGTCCCCGTCGGTAGCGTCGCTCTTCCCCGTGGAGCTCCTGACAGCCAAAGAGTCAAAGACTCTTCTGAAAGGAAACAAAATTTTGGTGAAACGGAAAAAATGGCAACAAATAGAGCCAGTGGTTCATCATAAATAACGATCGGAGTGGTTCTTTTATTTCTGGTGGTATTGAGGTATTGTTGGCTAGTGCTATGTGGTTAGCATGCTAACATCTCTGCAAAACTTTACATGGACTTGTTTACAATAACCTTAGAATTGCTTTTCTTGACATTTCGTTAAAAATTTTAAGTAATTTTTTGATTGTTTAACACTCAAACTCTTGCATATGTGTTATATATCATTCGATCAGAACACACGTTTATACGTGTCATTCTGGAGACCATGAACCAATTCTGTTTTGTCTAGCAGTGTTGTTTGAGGAAAGGGACATGACCACAAGCCTGAGGGTTTTTAAACCCACAACCTTACGGTCCACAAAGGCTTTGCTTGCTTTTTTCTTTTCTTCGTATAAAACTGAACAGATCCGTCTCCTCTGTCCTCCCCATGGCTGGAAAAACACAGTTCTGATCAAATGAAGCCCTAATTAACTTGATGCACACCAACCTTAAGGAGAAGCATAAAAAACCCACATCCGAGTTTTACTCAGAAGTCTGCCCACAAGCCCCGATCCAGAAAATTTGGCAAGGAAGGGGGATGGCCACTTTGTACTTAATTAGTTCAAGGAATCTTTGCAGTTTAACCACATTTAGTCACTGACTGACGCTGCATCCTGTGGGCTTCAAACCCAGCACAGCCAGTTCTCTCCTTCCTGTGAAAATGAATAAGAAATGTGTTGGGTTCGTTGGAGAAATGATGTGAAACAGTGTGACAGTAACTGAGCTCTGACCCTCTGAACTTTTAGGTTTGGATCAGCCACCACAGGCGCAAAAACAGCTGCAACCGTAAACTAACATGACATTCACGACACGTTTTTTTTAAACTAATTTAAGCACATGAGGATGCACTTCATCAGCAGCTTAGTTAAGGCATTTAAATCCAAAAGAAAACCCTCAGTCTGTACAGCAAAATGAGCCATAAGCCACATCTGTAGCTGCTGAGAATGTCTGTCTGTCTGCCTGTTCTCTGCTCATGGTGGCTGCTGTGTTGTTTTCTTGTTGTCCTCCTCGGCACTGCCAGGTCATTTTTCTGTCTATCCATCAGCATAGGCCTGCAGCTGACCGACTGTTCCATACACACAGCTTTTATTTGGTTAATAAAGATGACCTAAGAGTACAAACTATGATATAATGTGCAAGCTAATTGGTGCAGCCTGTGATTACACAGCGAAAGGTTCATCGACCCATTTCAAATTAATATAATAAAGACTTCTCTGATGATCGTCTTTTTCCACATAACGCTCAAAACGTATCATTTCTTGAAGCAAGTCCAAAATGACGTTTTTTACTCCAGTGCAATCATTGTTTAGCTGCCTGCTTAACTCCTTAAAACCCCTTGAAATTCCAGTATTTGGCTTTAAACGCGCAATTATGCAAGTTCTGCCACCAGGGGGCTCTCCATCAAAACAACAAAAACAGAATAAGTCGTTCAAAGACGTCGTCAAGCAATGAAAATCTGTGATTGATTCAGGCAGAAGTGATGAACTAAAGTTTGATTCCCGTTGCGTTTAGTCACGTTTGATGACTTCCTTCCTCACTGTCTGACTGCTGTTACCCTGGAAGTTAGCAACGCTTAACTTTTAGGATAATGTCAGAGCACAATAATTACTCAAAATACAGAACATTACACACAACAAAAGTCAAAAGTTTATGAGGTCAAAAAGTTATTCAGTGTATTTTGGTGAAGCATCCACTTTAACCTCCGCTGCTTCGTTAGCCCTGTTCAAGGCTGTTTCCACCCGTCCAAAAACCTGATGAGCCAATTGCAACCATTTATCTCAAAAGGGGCGGGCTTTATGTGATGACTCATTGCAGAGGCCCAAGATGGCTGCTCTGGTCTGTGTATGCGGCAGCTGACATGTATCGTTGAAAGCCTTCAGACGGCCGAGGGGGCGGCTATTAAAATGAATTTTCAACGTCCTGATAAATAATCACAAAGACGCTGTTACACTGTGTTGTGGTCTTAGATATTAACGTCAGTTTTAGTGCTTTTGTCTGGTGTTTTTTCACGTGTTGTGTTGTGTTGTGCCGAGGCTGCCGAATCTCACATCGACCCTGCACAGTTGGATGGAAAGACTCGCACTAAAGGCTCCTTTCCGTCCCTACGTGTAGTAATCACTAAAAACAAACAAACAAAAAAAAAACAACAACCTTGGTTTCCAGGGTTGTTGTCGGAACATTCCTTTTATTTAATATTGCCTAGTTTTCGACAACGAGGAGTATTGGCTTGCCTGTGGCTCACCTGGAGTGCGGGGGGGGGAAGGTGGGTTAAAGGGAACTGATTGGTTTTATGGTTGTATGTCCAATTGCGTCCAGAGGCAGACGCGTCCGGTGGTACTGCTCCTCAGAAATGAACGCTGAACTGAGAGGTGCGGCTGTGCCAGGCTATCGCCTTGTGCAAAACGTGCCTGAATTTGTCCTAATTCATAAGTCGCTTGTGTTCCATCAACAGATAACAGCGACCGTGCGTCACTGATCGATCACACCGGCTGTGACTTCCCATAATTCCCCACCCCACCTTTCTTTTTGTTGTTGTTGAAACAAAACCAACCTTGATGATGCCTTTTGTTCGGCGGAGTTTGAATCAGTTTTTGTCTGTGCCGCCTGTAAATCAGCCTGTTCCTGTTAATCTTACTGCATGCCTGTGATTCATGTGTGTGTGTGTGTGTGTGTGTGTGTGTATTAGTGAGTCAGCAAGCATTGTGTGATGACGTCGTTGACCTCACAGGACAGTAAGTGCTCTAATACAACCCAGGCTGTGGGGTCACCAGGGTGCCACTGATGCCGATATGTGTTTGTGTGCGTGTGCGTGTGTGTGTGTGTGTGGTAATGAGGTCATTGTTTACTGTAAACATAGTCTTTTTTTAACTCTCTTTCTGGCATTTACGCTTCACATCTTGACTGTGTTTCAAGCTATTTATTGCTTTTACTGTTTTATTGTTTTTGAACTTTACATGAAATGTGTTTTGTTTTTGTGAAAACCTCCAACTAAATCTATTGTGCAAATTTCCTGGGTTGTGGATTAATTCACTTTATATCAGATTGAGTGTCTGGACCAAAAAATTAAATAAATAAATTAAAATGCTTTTCCGTAAACTAAATAAAATAAAGTAAAATGAAACCAAACTAACTAGTCACTTTCTTTTCCTCCCATCGTGTGTGTGTGTGCGTGTGTGTGAGTGTGTGTGAGTGTGTATGTGTGTGAGTGTGTATGTGTGTGTGCTCATGTCCCGCTAAGCCCTCTAAGGCCAAAGCTAAACACTTTGGCTGATAAAGGTCGTTCCAGGGTCAGAGGAAATTGAAAATAAGTTCACTAGCAAAGCTCACATGCATCATCATACACTCATGCTCTCTCTCTCTCTCTCTCTCTCACACATACACACACACACGCACACACACACTCACACACACACACACACACACACACACACAGACAGTCTTTTCTCTTCCTCTTTGACCGTCTTTACTTGAGCTAACTGAGCTAAGTGCGTGTGTGTGCATGTGTTTATGTAAAGTTTTAAAAGCTTAAACCGACATAGCTGTGGAATGCAAAGATAAGGCTTCTTTGCTTATACAATGACACACACACACACACACACACACACACACACACACACTCGCACCGCAGCCACATGAAAGCTGTAATTATCAAACTTTCACGTATAACGGCGCTAATGGGCTAAGCGCCACCAAATCTTCCTGTCGCTGACCTGGACTGGAAGCACTGAGCGTCTGACACATTATACAAGAGGTCGCGACCTTGTAATGGAATCGATGAGGTCATCTCAAGCTGCAGGAGGGAAGCGGTTTGGTTGTGTGTTTATAAATGGGACGGTCTGAACCTCTGCTGAACTCATTGCCCTGCCACAATCTGTTCGATCAGAATTACAGCAGAAGTTTGTGAATCAGCTTTGAGTCAGAGCTGCTTTTATCTACATCATCGACTTTCCTGCTTTTTTGTTTTGTTTTCTTTTGTTTCTTCTGGAGAGTAGCGGATTCATTTCTGGACAGACATGACTCGATCAAACCAGAAAGCTCTTAATTTAACCTGAACTTGGTATTTAATTGGAATTAATCCTGAGAAAAAAAACAGGTGTTTTATTACTGACTGACCCAAAGACCTAAATGGCCATAAAACCAGGTGTGATTAAATATTTCTAACTCTGTTTCTGTCGTACGCAGTGATGTGCATGCAGCAAGTGCAAGCGTTCACTTTCATGACTACATATTCCAAGTTACATGGCTTGATCACCCTCAGCACTTGACCTAGTTTCACCGTCCAAATTAATACAAGCTAATGCTAATGCTAGCACAAGCCAATGGTTTCCACAATAGCTACTACCAAACTCTGACTAAAAACTCCACTGTGCACCTAAAACAAGTTGAATATAACAACAGTTAATTTTTTTCAACAAATTCAACCGCAGTTTGATTTGTAAAATTATTCTATGAACACTCAAATTCGCTGACTGTCGTCGTGTTTGAGCTGCTTTAGGTGCACTGTAGAGCACTTAATCAAAGTTTGTTAGTGGCTATTTTGGAAACTGATAACTTGTGCTAACATTAGCATTAGCTTGTTTTAGTGAGCTGAAAATGGCCTCCACCAATAGGAACAGGACTGGGTATGGAAAAAATTCAGGAATATCCTTTTGTGCAGATATTGAAATTATTTTTTTAAGGCTGAAAAAACAAAAACAAAAAATGCTAGGGCTAGTGATTTAAAATTATGTAATTACGTAGTTTTTCCAGCAGAGGGCGATCTGTTAATTAATAACTAATAAGTGAAGTGTTTAGTGCTCTGTTTGGAATTAAGTTTGTTCAAATGTCGGATATCCTGCCTCCATTACATATATACATGCAATTTGACTGGACAAGAGGCATTCCTGATATGTGACTTTATGTATTACTGCTCTTAACTGGCGTTCTAATCACTAACTGTCGGTTGCTAGGTTACTTTGTGACGAACTGTATGGAAAAGATGTTTTTCTCAATTGTCTTCGGAGAAGGGGCAAAGAGAGGAAAAGAAGCAAGCAAGAAAGTAGCGGGCTCTTCTGTAACTTATAAAGTAAGCTAAGGTGCAGGAACATGTTAATTGTTTGTGTTGCTTAGCAACAGCCCCGTACCAGTCCGGGTTGCGTGAGTATTTGTGCTGGCGGAGCCAAATAAATGATTCAATTAACAAACAAAT
>JAQLOL010000016.1:16653601-16674273 GCA_029783665.1 Naso thynnoides | reverse complement strand
CACACACACACACACACACACACACACACACACACACACACACACACACACACACACACACACACACACACACTCACGCATGTGGTGCAGACAGGCTGGACTGAATCTGGGTCAGACCAGAGGAAATGAACACATGGCACTGAGACTCAGACTTTACTGTGTGTTTGTGTGCATTGTGTGATTTAAGTTTGTGAATGAGGCCGAGCCAGAGAGAGACCCCCCAACTACACACACACACACACACACACACACACACACACACACATGCACACACTAATAGATTTCTCTGCAGGTGTTGCAGCATGTTATCAGTGATTGTTTCCCTCTTTCCCATCAGTCAGATTTGGCCTGAAGCAGTTTGGACAAACGTTAGCTGCAGCTTGAATGTACTACACACACACACACACACACACACACACACGCACACACACTTGTGTCTGCCAGCCTGCTGTCCTGTCTCTGTCTGTCTGGCAATGATGAAGTGTAAATGACGGTGGGCAGCGTAATAACAGTCCTGCTGACTGAATGCTCTCTCATCTCGCACAGTGATGACAGCTTTTCTGCCACTAGAGGGCGCTCTACCGGAGCAGTGAAAACAAAAGTCGTAGTTTGATGATGTCATGAAGCAGTGTGGGATCATGGGATTTGTTTGTTTCATTGTCAAACAGATGGGAAGCTGTGTGAGTGACTCAGGCTGAAATGTCCACAGACAAGGTGGGTTTAAAGTTTGATTCCCGTTACGTTTTGTCACGAGTAACGGCGTCCTTCCTCACTCTCTGACTGCTGTTACACCAGAAGTTAGAGACGGGAGACTGAGCGAAACGTTAGCGTGAATAAAACGACAGATTTAGTGAGTTTGAACAGAGTAGTCGTCCGATGTGACGGGAAAGGCGATCAGCGAAAAGATTTGAGTGACTGGCTCTGGTTCTCACACACGGTCCTAAAGAACAGCCATCATGAGCAAGTCGCCGTGCGGCGTGTGTTCCAGTCAAAGATGGCCGATGACCTCAGAGCCTCTCTGGTCTGCGGCACATGTGGGATCTTTGTTTTTAGGTGGATTGTGCCTTTAAGCAGCTCAGACAGAGCCGGGATTGTGAGGCCTGGTGGCTTCATCTGCACTGAGGTTCCATTACTGCGGTCCAGCACGCTGTGTGCTGCATAGCTGCGGTTACACAGTCCTGATGCATGCACACACACACGCACACACGCACACACACACACGCACACACGCACACACATGAACACACACACACATACACATACAGTAAATGGAAATACTATGAGTATATGAGCACATAAACAGTATGGAGATGTAACATGCACACATCTATACACACACACACACACACACACACACACACACACACACACACACACACACACACACACTTACAGGCACATGCACAGAAGTGTGTGAGCTCACTCAGATCACATTTCAATACGAATGATTAACTCTTTCTTTCTTTCTTTCCTTCCCTCCTTCTTTCCTTCTTTCTTTCCTTCTTTCCTTCTCTCCTTCCCTCCTTCTTGCTCTCTTTCTTTCCTCCCTCTTTCTTTCCTTCCTTCTGTCCATCCTCCTTTGTTTACCTCATTCCCTTCTTTTTTCTTTCTCTATTCTGTCATTTTTTTCCCCTTCCTTCCATCTTTAATTTTCCTCCCTTCCCTTCTTCTTTCTGTCTATCTCTCCACCTTTTCCTTTTCTTTCTTTCTTTCCTTCCCTCCTTCCCTCCCTCCCTTCCTCCCCCCTTCTTGCTGTCTGTCTTTCCTCCTTTCCCCTCTTTTCTTTTCTTCTTTTCTTTTTTCTTTCTTTCTTTCTTTCCCTGGCTGTGTGTGTGTGTGTTAGTTGTGAGATACATAGTTAATTTAGTGGACACAAGGGGCAGCCTTTTGTGTGTGTGTGTGTGTGTGTGTGTGGTGTAGCAGAGTTAACATTCAAGGCAGGACCCCTGAACCTCCGAGGATTCTTCTTCTCAAACTTTTTTTTCAAAGCTTCTTTCTGCGTTTTCTGCACATCATTCTGTATTTTTCCTTCAGTCTTTTACTCTTTTTTCTTTATTTGCTGACCGACAATAAAATGCTTGACATGTTTTTATTCTCCTCTTAAGTCCACCATTTCGCGTTAACGTTTTGTCTTCCCTCTCTTTCATTTCACTCGTTTTTCTCGGTTTCTTTTATTTTGTCTTCACCTCTCCAGTTTTGGAAATTTTTAAAAAATCTTCCCCTCGTCTCTTTGCGCTTCTTTTTCCACCGTCTCCTCCATCACTTTCACAGCCGCCGTCTTCGCCTCCATGTTTTTCTTCCTCGATGGGCAATTTTGTTGCTGTGACGGGAATTTTATTGCTAAAAGACGCAGCAACATCAAGACTACAGAATCCATCCATCCATCCATCCATCCATCCTCTCGTTGGGATGAGTGGGAGGTGCTGGCAGCAGTGTCCCTTGTCCCTTCTTTCACCCCGAGAACACGCTGCTCTCTGCTCCAGTACTCTTGTCACTGGCCGAGCATTGAGCCCAGTGTTAAGCTCTTCTTCTCAAAGACTCTCAATGAGTGTGTGTATGTGTGGAAAACAGAGATGGCACCTTCCCCCCCCCCACCACTTAAGAACGTTTGAACGACGATGCTCGAACGATTTCTTTTCCGTTTTATCTATTCCTCTGAGAAGACCAAAACCAACAGCGTGTTAGTTTGTTTCTGTCCCTCGCCGTGTTTTTTACTTAAACGAGTCTCTTTTATTTCCCGTAACAGTTTGTCAGTTCAGCTTCGAGAACGTGTTCTTCAGACTGGGCAAAGTAAGCACGTTGGCTGGGGACTACTTTCAGCGGTGGATTAATTCAGAGGTAGTGCTCCAGTCAGCATTTACAGCGGCAGGAAGGAGTGTGTGTGTTCATGTTGTATCCAGTCGACGTGATTTTAATTGGGGCTTGACCGATATGGAATCACTGGGGTTGATACTGAGACTGATATAGGGAGCAAGAAAATTCAGATATCTGAAATATATTTAAAAAACATCAGAGCACGGAACAGACCGCCCTCTGCTGGACAAAACTACAAAATTACACATTTTAAATCCCTCGTCTGAGCATTTTTACCGACTTAAAAAATACTTTCAATATCGGTGCACATCAGAGAACAGCTATGGCCATAAAAATATATGTGTGATGGGACGTTATCGGCCGATATTATGGGCGAACCGATTCATCAGTCGGGCCGTACTTTTTGTAGTTTTCTGGACAGCAGTGTAGTTTTACGGTATATTAGGCTTTGATCATGTTTGTTAGTCGGAGACGTGAACTGTTTGTTTTTGTTTTTTCATGGGACTTGTTGACAATAAGCAAAGTATATAATACCAGCAGAACTCCACACACAGTTTGGAGTTCAACACTGTGTGTGTGTGTGTGTGTGTGTGTGTGTGAGGGTATTAGCTGGGGTCCTGGGGTGAGTGCTTAGAGAGTTTTGAACAACTATAATCTCTCTCCCTATAATGTCGGTGGGTCAGGGGCCAGCCCTCTCTCTCTCGCCCCTCTCTCTCCCTCTCTCTCCCTTCATTCTCCTTGTGTTTTTGGCTGAACTATCTGAAGCCCTTTTTCGCTAATCCGTCCTTTTTGAAGCGAGCACCATCCCCATCTCTCCGCCTCCTCCGCCACGCTCTGCGCTCGCTTTCTTTGCCCCGCTTTTGGCGCCGACCTCTTTCACACTTTCCCCTTCCCGTTCCCCTTTTTTCTCCCCCCTCCTCTCTAATTCTTCATCTCCTCTCCTCCCCTTCTCATTCCTTCCTTCTTTCCTTTCCTTTCTCCCTCATCCTGCTTTCTTATTCTTTCCCTTTTGCCTTTCCTTTCTGTCGCTCTGATGTGCTGGCGTGACCGCAAAGGGACGGAGTTCATTGTCAAGTCGAGGACCTGGTGCACCATTCAAACACACACACACACACACACGTACACACACGCAACACACACATAAAAACTCACACTGGTTCCTTGGTATCTCTGGCAGCGGCTGAATGATTGACAGCTGAAAAGAAAGAAGGAATTCCCGCACAGCCTTTGACCTCGTTTCCTCTCTCATCCTTCTTTTTTTTCCCCCTGCTGCTCTCTCGCTTTTCATTTTTAACCTTTATTTTAGAAGAAACACCTTTTTTAACACAACTCCACCTTTGAGCTTCAGCATGAAAATCTCCTGTCAGTCATGCGGTGAGAGCAAAATTTTGGCTCCTTTGTCGAATCACTTGTTCTCGTTCTTTTTTTCATTCTCACTCTTGTTTGCTGTTTTGAAATGAATGAATCAGTGAAACCTTCATTTTCACTCTGAGTAATTTGCTTTTGCACAAAACCCATAACAGGATTTCAGAAAAACACCAAAACCTTTACTTAATAGGACATAATGTCACATGAGCATCGTAAAAAGCATCAGTTTGTGAAGTCTGTGCACCTGGTTAAATGTAGTTTTCCCGTCATGAAAGATAAAATTCAGCTTACCGAGCGGACAAAGATCGGACAATGGAACTGGTCCGTCGCCTCTGCCATGTTGGAATGTTGCAGTTGAACAAACGGCTTCAGCACCTGCGGCGAGAGAAAGACCAGTCAGCACTCTGCATCGCTTCTCTTGGATTTTGTTGATTTGTGGGAATATGGAGGCTGATTTGTTGAAGCTTGTAGTCGCACACAGAGTCGCTGTGATTGCAACAAATGCATGAATACATGGAGTTTTCTGACATGCAAGTTGGAATGAAAATTGATTTGCAATGCGACGGACAATTGTCAAGGAATTTTAAAAAATAGGAAATCCCGATTTTAGTCTCACTAAAAACAAAAAATACAATTTAAATTTGTCCCAAACCATAAGAATAAGACCCAGTTTGGAAAAAAATATACAAACTTTACTTTAAAGTACAATATACATTTCTAAAGAAGACTGAAGGACGTTTCAAATGGGTTGTTCTGCAGATAAACTGATATTATTATGCACCGCTGAGTTTTCAGCCTTGTGCATCATGCAGGTAATTCATTACATTTACTCATTTTTCATCAAGTAACCTCAGTAAGTTGGAACAAGAAGAGGTAGAGAAATAGTTTGTGTGTCTCTTAACACAACAGAAAACTAAGTTGACTTTAAAAAAGACACATTTTTGCAAACAAAATCCCAATTTAATGACACTAAAAATGCAATTTTTTGTCAAGGAGCTGATGATGTTAAAAAATAACAGAAATGATCGCTCTGAAACTTTAAGAGAAAGACCAAGAATGAAGGAAAAACAAAATTTTTTATTGCATTAAAAAAAAAAAATTGGAGTGCATTTACTGCAACTAATTTCAACAGCAGAATTTTAGAGATATTTCCTGCTGCCGCTCAGAAAATATCAGGCAACTCTGAGTTTTCGGACTCAGGCGTCACACAGTTGATATATTACATTCACACGTGCTTGAACAAAATAACCTGCGTAAGCAGAGAAATTGCGAATGTGTCCCTCCAACATTTACGTACGACATAAAAGAATTTCAAACATACGGTGACAAACAATTAACTGGCTGTAAGCCTCAGCCACTAAACATCCAAATTTTTGTTCTCTGCTATCTTCATTTGAGATTTTTTTAAATTCTTTTTTTGGTCACAGTCATGATGTAGATCCGTGCTGTCATTTATTTCCCATCAGCCTCTCTGTCTCCCGCTTTTCTAGAAAAACTCTCTCTGCTCCCTCTGAGCCGTCGCCCTAATATTTCTGTTTTATTGCTCCTCCAAATGCACACTTTCTCTCCCACTCCACACACACCTCCACACGATCCTGCTGCTGGTGTGTGTGTGTGTGTGTGTGTGTGTGTGTGTGCTGGTAGAGCTGTAGCGTTGTTCTGAGTAAACATAATTAGCTGTGTTTTTTTGTCTTGCCCTAATAAAAGAGTCATTTGTTGGACATTTCCACTGCGCTACAAAGAGGACATTTATAAGCCTGGGCCCAGGTTCGCCCCCAGGCCAACCCCAACAGAACAGACGGGGGTATTTTTAGCACGGCCGGCGCGCTAGCTAGCTCTGCTCGGACAGTGTGTGTGTGTGTGTGTGTGTGTAGGAGAGAGAGAGAGGAGTGTGTGTTTGCAGAGAGAGAGAGAGAGAGAGAGAGAGAGAGAAAGAGAACAAGAGAGACAGGCAGATTTTATGAGATTTTCTGTGAGCGTGGTGGCGTTTGTCAGAAATTTGGAGTGTGTAATGAAAGGTTTGGTTGGTGCGTGTGAGTGTGTGTGTTTGGATGGCGTGTGCGGAAAATCCTCACATGAACCCCTCCTCCTCCTTCTCCTCCTCCTCCTCCTTCTCCTCCTTTATTGAGGTTCTTGTAAAATATCTGATAAATCTCTGTTCAAAAAATATAAAAGGGACTCTGTAGAAGCTGACGACGCCGTCGCCGGTTACAAGAACGTCCCTGTGCAGACTGGAGACACACATGCACATGCACATACACATACACATACACATACACACAAAGTTGAAAGCGCTGCACTTAAGGGATGTGAAACACTGGTCTTGACCCTCGCTGGCGTGTGCATAACCTTACATTTAACCTTGATCCGACCTTAATTTAGCTGAACGCTGATCCTGAATCTGGACCTGCAGCTCGGTGCAGCGATGGCTCCTCAGATTTGAGTTTGAAGCTGCGTTCACTGCTCTCGACCGACAGCGACACCGCTTTAATTTTTTCCCCTAAAAGTGAACGGGGGACTTTTGGGTGGGTCGGACTGAAAATGGATAAAAAAAAAAGCAGATAATTTAGGGAAATCAGGAGGAGTTTGATTTTGTGATAGCACATCTCTTTGTGCGCTCGCCGGCCGCAACAAATGTCATCAAACACTGTAACAGAGTAAAAGAGGGAGAAGAATGAAGCCAGAGACGCTGTGGTGAGTGCAAGGACACTGTGGAACATTAATGTGACTTTTGTTGCACATAAACCCTTAGGGACTCTTTTTCTAAAGAAAACTTCGTCCACAAACAACCCTGGAATAAATCGGAAGCTAGACGACGGCTGCAGCAGCTGCTGATGAAGCACTTTTATGGAGCCGATTGTGCTTTTAAAATGTAAAAAAATTGAAAGTTAAGATGTGAAACTACGCACACAATTTGGTTGCATGATTAATTTCCAAATTTCATGATGTTAATATAACATAAGTTTAAGGAAACAACCTAAAGACCCTTTTTATTAAAGCAGTGATTATTAATTTTAATTAACAATTATGTTTACCCCAACGAATACACAGGTAGAATTAAAAGTCGAATTAAATAAAATAGAGGGATTTAAAGTTCATTTTAGCTTCACAAGTCTGTTATAATAAAAGCTTTACGTCACTTCTTTCGTTTCTTATATTTTTTATTATGTTTTTGTCCAATCAAGGCTGCAGTAAATAGCTGGTGATTAAAGAAGAACCCAAACGAAAGTCAAGTTATGTCTTGACAGCATTTTGATTGGCTGTTCCAAGATGGTCTGATTCTTTCATGCAGTTAATTTTGCTTTTCAGTCAGGTTCAGATTCAATAGTTTAGGTGCACAATCTGGATTCATGCTGCGGTTTAGCAACAAAAATGCAAAGACTGTCCAAATGTGTCCTGAACTGTCTGACTTCGTGTTCCTCCTCACATTCACCTGCACTCATCACGTTCTGAGCCGCCACCACCGGCTTGCTCTCCTCTCAGTTGCTCGGTAACAAGTCCGCAAGAAATGAAATGAAAAAGAAAAGAAGCTTTAAGACTTTATGCCCGCCATCATTAAGAGAAACCTCTGTATGGTTTTCGGCTCACATCAGAGTCTGCTGCCTCTGACCTAGGCGGTAAAATCTGCCATAATGTTGTGGCAACAATTTTGGTTTCTGGGCTTTTGTGAAACGGAGCAAGTGTTTACAGTGAAGGCTCCTTCAGTTCACTCCGGTTTGGAGGGAAAGTGTGTGTTCAGCCGGCGCAATCAGTGTGAAGCTGTGACGCCGGCGTCTCCGCGGCGACGTCTGCGACCCTGTGTGTACGTGTGTGTGTGTGTGTGTGTGTTGTGATCCCTTGTGCAGTTATGGACGTGTTCTCCTGCAAGAGACATGTGGCGTCATTACATCACAACTTTTCCATGCTTACTTCTTCTGTGTGTGTGTGTGTTTTGCCAGATTTGGGAGGGGGAGGGGGGTGTACACTTCTCACCTTTTATGCTAAATGTCATCCAGACCACACCCCTGGCACACACATGCGCGCGCACACACACACACACACACACACACAGACTAATAATGTCAGTGTAACTTTTTTGTTTTACACTCATTTTTTTCCGTTTTCTTGTGGAGAACAAGACAGACGAAAACCTTCAGGATCCTGCCAAAGTGTGTTTGTGTGAAAAGAAAATAGAGAGAAATGGAAAATGAAAATGATACACACGATACATGTAGCTGCACTCACACACACACACACACTCACACACACACACACACACTCACACACCACAAAAAGTACACAATCAGCCCAATCTGATGCTGTATCTTGGAGTGTGAAAGGGAGCCTTGTCTGACTGCCTGAGGAACTCCCTTCGAATTGGCTTGTGTTTGTGTGTGTGTGTGTGTGTGTTGGTGTGTGTGTGTGTGTGTGTGTGTGTGTGTGCAGGCCTGCCAGGCAGACATACTAAACCTCTCTACATCCATGTGGCAGCAAAATGTAGCTTGGAAAACAACCCCACTCTTACACGCACACACACCCTGAGGGCTCCAGAGGCCAGCCGGCGACCTGGTGTGTGTGTACGTGTGTGTGAGTATGTGTGTGTGTGTGTGTGTGTGTGTGCATGCCACAGTAAAAAGAGGAAGTGTACAGGAGCTGTGAAAACAGTTCAGGTCAACAGTTTGTACCCAGATACATCGACGGAGAAGGAGAAACAGAAACGTGCAAAGGTGGAAGACAGAGGGATAACAGTTGAAAGTCTTTAGAGAAAAATCAACCTGATGTGCCACATTCTGCTTATTTCCAGGAACTAGGATCAAGGTTGATGACAGAACATGTTCCAGTATTTGTGTCAGTCCTCAAAATCAGAGAGAAGTTGCCTTTTAATTTTCGGACAGGAAGAAATGCATGAAGGAAGCAGCTGAGAGTGCAGGAGCAGGAGCGGGGAGTGGACGATGCATTTTAAATCAAGCTTTACTTAAAAACTAACAACAAAACCCCTAAAATGATAAAATAATCAACACCTCATAAGAAGGTCTCAACATCTGAAGTAGTTTAAGTGCAATGTCACACGCAGCTCCAGAGGTGGAGGCGTGTCGGGCCGAATGCTAATTAGCAGCATTTTTCATGTGTAAGAGCAGTCTGGCAATCAGAGTTTTCAAAGCAACATGAAACAGCAAACAGAGCTGCAAAGAGGCCGAAGCATCTGTGCTCAATTTAGGCCGAGTTCACACAGAGAGACGTTAGGATGTGAGGTGAGGGATGAGCTGCGGGCGCGGACTTCCTGCGCGTCCGTGACGGCCACATTTTGAATCACCGACGACATTTTCTGTCTTCCGCAATTTGAAGTTTATAAATTCTAATTTTAATTCAATTTCTTGGATAATTTGAATTTGAAGCCTGACTTGCAGACTTCTGATTGGCCGGTATGGCGTGAGGGTTGGGGTTATATCACCACCTGTCGGACTGGCATGCGCATGACAGCTGCGGTTGCATTTATTTTTGACTTATTTGAAACACCGTGGACGACATTTTGTTTGTTTAAAAAAAGTACTCGAGCCAGTATATACTTGTCCTGACAATATGACCCTGATGATGTAATGGTGATGTCATCAGGGTTATCGTAGCATTTACGTGGTCTGTGGAGGACAGGCAACGAGGGCCAAATGGAAGAGCTGCATTATGGGAAGTGTTGGATCTAGTGTTTTGGAGATTTTACAGCCTGTCTCCTCTGCTTTTTGATGGAAGTGCAACACTTAAGTGAAGTGGAATAGTCTTCAAGGCTTTGTGCATCTCGACCTCATAAACTAACGCCACAGCGGCAGAAAAATAATCGTACGAGTCAGGAGGACAAGACAAGAGGAAAAGATAAACATCTTCCAGCATCACGTCCTCAGATTCTGTTTATGTTTCTTTCATCTCTGGGTTGTAAGTTTTGCGTTTAACAGTTCTTGGTGACCGAAGCAATTTTTTGATTTGTTTGTATTATATGTGTCAAGGCTTCACAGCACGATTCAGAGCCACAAATGACACCGTGAGCCAGAACCTGCAGTCAGTAAAATGCTGCAGAAGATGAAGCTGCCGTATGTTTTTTCTCGCACGCTCTCCCTCCAACTGCTGCTCTGGGAGAGGTGCGTCCCAAACAGGAGACAAACTACCTGCTAAAATTAGCTGCTGAACACACACGTGAACGTTTGGTTCCAACACTCGGACGCTCTCCCACCTACAGCGCGAGCGTTACAGTGACCCTTAATGTTAATTCCCATCGAAATAAAAATAAAAAGAAAGGAAATATTTGCTGTTCCGCAGAAATGAGTCTCGGTTTTATAAATATGGGAACAGACTGTTTTACAGCAGCTCGTAGTGCTGCTTCTTTGGTGTGTATGTTTACATTTGTTACCTGTGTCTGAGTGTGTGTGTATGTGTGTGTGTGTGTGTGCGCTGCTTCTCAGTCGTACATATCTCTTTCCCCAGGAGTAAACTGGGGTCAAACCAGTTAGTGTTGTCACAGCAATTTGCCGGTAGGCCTCTGCGTGTTTGTTTGCTTTGCACGTTTTTTTGTGAATTTGCAGTTTTGCGTTCATGCATGTGTGTTTTCACTGTAAGTGTGTGTGTGTGTGTGTGTGAATGATGTGCTTGTCTGCCAGTGTTGGTATTGGTGTGTGTGTGTGTGTGTGTGTAACACAGTAAGCTGCCCTCCGGCTGATATATATTCTTTTCACTCAAACAGCCCATTTACAGTTCTGGGGTCGGCTCCCTCTCGCTCTGCCGTGACCCGAACCGTTTAGAGGTCAGCGTCAAAGCTGAACCCAGGTCAGCTCGCTAACTGACTCCAGCTCCGGTCCTCTGGGGGTTTATGACAGCCGGGCGACTCAAACTGCGGGGCGGGGGCCTGCAATGGGCTCGTGGCTTTGGCTGGTGGGTCCCAGCATGAAGGGCAAGACGTTTTTCTCCACCCTGTGTAGCAAAAACGTTTGGACACATTTTGAAGCATTACAAACCATTTCTGGTGCTTAATGTTCTGCTGATTTCTGATTTTTGGGCATTTTTTTTCTGTCATTGGACAGTGACAGGTAAAAGAGAAATGGAGAGAAAGAAGTATGGCGTTGCCGTGACCACAGCTGTCATGTTTCTTCTGAACAACACCCAGTTTTGGTCGAGACAAAGTGACGGTGAACTGTCCTGATAGAAACTGTCCTGACTTGGGCTGATGTTTAAAGTCACTCTGATCACCTGGTGATCTGCTGAAACCTGGGCTCACATGTCAAAAGTACGAATTTGCCGTATTAGAGCTTTGTGAAAACCTGCTGTAAGCTTTTTTTCTGTGGCGACCAGGCTGGAAATATGAGCAGAAACCTAATCTAGGAAATCTCAGGTTGTGAAAGTGTCCAGTGTGTCCCAAACCTGGATGCTTTAACGAACCTACAAGTTCATAAAATAGTTACCAGAACAGGAAAATAGATAATTTTGCATCTTCCAAAAAGTGGAAAAACCTCTGTTTAGTTAAGCTGGTCACATCCAGCATCAAAAGTCCAGAACATAGACGAGGGGTTAAAGTATGTTTTAAGTAAGTTACTGATCGAAAGTGTTGAAAATTTCAGGTGGAAACGGCTAAAGAGGACAAACTGAACTGAGGCAGAAACGGATCAAATCCTCAAGGAGCCACATCAAGCTCGTTTAACGTTCCTCCACTTTGCTCCTCCTGGATGAGAAATTTCATTTACTGTACTCGAAGGCCGTGCTGAAAGTGTTTTGAGAACCTTTAACCTCTCCTCTTCATCGGCTGATGTCGGAGCTGAACTCAGATCACATCCTGAAGGCATCCTAAATCAGTTTTGATTGAGTTAACCTGCTTCCTAAACATCTGCAGCCTCCGTGTGTGAGTTTACTTTTGCTCTCGGAGTCGAGTCGGTTGAAACATCAGGAACTTTTTGCGTGTGGGGACTCACCCGAAATGGTCCGTTTGAGCCCCAAACCACAGAGAGAAAAAAATACTCACTCAGAGCTTTTAGAGGTGAAGATCAAAGCTAGAGCGAAGAGGCTGTTTTAAATCAATAGTGAGCGTAAAAATCTGTCGTAAGAACCGCAGCAGAGCTTAAACTTGAAAGGTTTGGGTCACTTTTCTGTCTGGCGGCATCACTCGCCAGCTTTTGGAGCCTCTCACTAAAGATGGTGATGGTGAGGATGAGGAGAACAGTGACGATGACTGTCGTAGGAAACATCCTTAAAAGGTTTAACATGGGGTTTGATGTAGATGTTCAACCTTTTTGAACACTTTTCTTGCAAAATTGAAGCATTTGATGATTTTCCTTCTGCTTTTCTTGTGTGCAATTAAATAAGGATCAAGAACATGAGAGAAAAATAACTGAAAATCAGAAGTAGGAGATGAAGGGGCTCTCCATGTCTCTATTTTCAGCTAAACAGGCTGGAGTGTTTGGGGATTTCCTCGGAGGAATGTCATCTTTACACCTTCTAAAGGGAAATTCCACCTTCTGGTTGAATTCACATCATTTCCTGACAGTCTCATTTATAATTCCTTATCTCACACTTTCTTCAGGTGTTAAAGTGTCTTTTCTCAGTAAATATGAAGTATATTCACAGGAAGGTGTACCGAAATTGAAAAAATGAAATTGTTCTCAACAAAGCTGATTTTCACCAAAATTAGCCGAAATTTGTTGGATGTTTGGTGGTTAAAAACGGAGATGTGACGCTGCATGTCTCCTCTGTGTGCCTCTGTTCAGGGTTCGGGTTTCCATTCGTCACGGAGGCAGAAGTACGGCAACGTGTTCAAGACCCACCTGCTGGGCCGCCCGCTGATCCGAGTGACGGGCGCCGAGAACGTGCGCAAGGTGCTGATGGGGGAGCACACGCTGGTAACGGTGGACTGGCCTCAGAGCACCGCCACACTGCTGGGACCCAACTCGCTGGCCAACAGCATCGGAGACATCCACCGGAAGAGGAGGAAGGTCAGGACACACACAAACGCACAGAAACACAAATACACACACATGCATGAACACACTGGAAGCTATTGGGAACCTAACAAGCTGACTTCCTGTTTAAGAAGAACTAAGAGTCTTTTCTTTTTGTTTTTAAGAGAAATGCTGAAAAAGTCAGACCCAGAATGATGCACACGGCAGTAAAAACTTCTCATTAAAGAAAAATTCACCGATCTTTTGATCCGAAATTTGTTCGTGTAGGGTTTTAAGGAGTTAGACTGGATCTGCAGCACATAAAACAATTTCAAACGGGCATCAAGAGTAGCAAGAAATATTCTTTCATTGGCAGCTAAAAGCATAAACGAGGCTAATTAGGAAAGTTGTAGACAGACACTGAATAGCTGCTTTTCTGTCTTTAAAAGGCAGAATTAAGTTTCACTGAAATCTACCGTTTTCATACACAAGTTACACTAGTGATTGTATGAAGACAGATTTCCACGATAATTTGAATGTAGCTAAACTTGAATTGAGCCGCAGCACAAGAGCAAAAATGAGCATCAAACATCCGTACGGTTCCACCCTTTAAAGACAAATCGCTCATTAAATTCTCCGAGACAGACGAGAAAAAACACACACAGAAAATCGTCACCAGCTTACATTTAAATGGCGACTCTTGATGAAAATTCAGCAGTTTGTCAAATTGTAAAACAAGACCAACAACCAGATAACTCTCCAGTCTTTTTTTAAGCTGCTCCTTAGCACATTACATGCAGAAACATCACAGCATTCATTTGTTACAAATGATCAAACTGATTAAAAACTGATCAGAGGTTTTTTCAGGTTAATGCTGGTGACTTCTGAGAAATAAAACACTTATACAACTGCAGAATAAGTTTAAAAATTAATGACTGACGCAGCGTGAGGCGACCAAGAACACAGCTCTTATCTGCTGTGATATCTTCAAAAATATTTACATGACTCAAACCTGCATCTTGTGTTATAATAACACAAACATCGGTGTGAGTGTGCACGCAAACAGCAGCACAGAGCGACGGCAGACAGGTGACGGGAACGAAACAGGAGCATCATTTGGAGCTTTCACACGGCTGTGAATTAAAACATTTCAAACTAAACTTTTTCGCTACTGTGGCAACGCAATTAATTTGCTTAAACACCTGAGATAAAAAAGAGAACTTGCTGAGC
This sequence comes from Naso thynnoides, assembly GCA_029783665.1. NCBI lineage: Eukaryota > Metazoa > Chordata > Actinopteri > Acanthuriformes > Acanthuridae > Naso > Naso thynnoides. The sequence goes on along the minus strand of JAQLOL010000016.1, from coordinate 16,659,973 downwards.
TGTGGCAGAAGAAAAGGGAGGATGAAGGAAATGTGCTGCAGAATTCAGAGGTTAATATTTTGGTCACAGTTGGATCTTAAGCGTTATACTATGAATGAGTCGTAACAGCAAGAATTCAGACATTTAAGTAAAATTCAGCCCTTTGAAATGTTTTATCTGTATAAATTATGTTCATGGAAATGAACGTCATAATATAAAGCTCCTCAAACATGTAACAGACGAAGGATTCCCAGATTTACACCAGATGCAGTCTGTTGTCAGAGAATTATTTTGGTGTTTCAGCAAGTTTATTCCACAACAGCTTTGAGCTTAATTGATATTATTAAGAAAATTTGCAGAAAAGTGAGTAAGGAGCCTTTAATAAAAAACATTCCCTTCAAAATTAAAGATTATTGCCTCTGTTCATTGGCATCAAAACCAGATTTTCACTAAAAAAAAAATTTAAAAATCACTACAAAAAGAAGCAGAGGAGAGCAACACTCTCAACCTTTACAACACACAGGTTCAGACACACACACACACACACACACACACACGTCATCTGCTGCACAAATAGGAAGGTAGCAGAGTATCTCTGTAAAGCCATCCCGTCCTCTCGGTCTTATCAGCGGCGTTCTGGCTGCTGAAGCGTGAGAACAACTCGCCCATCTCTCCATCTCCTCCACTTGTCTGCATGCGGAGACGGCGTCCACTCAGACCCCACCCACCCCCGATAACCTGGTGTCTCTCTCTCCTCATGTGCTCGGCCTGACTCTCCCTCATCTTCTCCACATTCTGTCTCTCTTTACTTCCTCCCTTTCTTTTCTCCTCTCTCTCTTTTTTGTGCCAGGACCATTTCAGGTAATCAACCACTTACCTCTCTCTCCTATTATCCCAATATCCCCGGGGCACATACCTCCCCTCACACACACACACACAAACAGAACGAGAAGCAGAGCGCGGTGTGTTTTCCTGTAAATCAGTCTCCCGTTTTCTCTCTCTGGATGCTCCGCTGGAGGAGGAGAGGAAGGAGAGAGAGGTCGGGTTTCGTTGCCGTGGTGCCCAGGGACAGTGAAGGGTCGGCTGGGTCTAATCTGGGCTCTGATCCCCTCTCCTCTCTCTGGAGACCCCCACACTAACCTCATGTAATGACCCCTGATTAGGAAGGCTGCCTGCAACACAGCACAAAGAGGGGCTTTCTGTGGGGGCCCAACACACACACACGCACGCACACACACACACACACACCTGAACATTCCCCAGCTCTCACCTCAAACAGCCAGACACAGAGACAGAGGTCTGTAATGTTGCGTATAGCTGTAGGTTTAGTGAAGCAGTGTCGCTGCTGAAGTGCCTTTGAGCAACACGGTCATCTCATGCCTGCTGCCATGAACTCTAACCTTCACGAGGAGGCAAAAGGACAAAAGGAAAAAGGTTTTCCCAACACAGATCGAGTGATGAAGCATCATATTAAAGAAGTTCTTCGCTCCAGTATCACCCTCTCTCCTGTCAGTGGTTATTAGCATTAGCATAGCACGTTAGCATTTGTCTTTTTGAGCTCCTTCTCTCGTGTCACAGCAGTATTTCTTTGCTGCATGACAGATAATTTCGTCCACTGTGTTTTAATTTTGTTTCCTCCCAAGCAGCAAAAACATGCCACAAAAACAACTCCTGCAATCTAAAGCTAACGGCTAAACAGACTATCGCTAGCATAGCATCATCAATGCTACAAACAACCCATAATGCAACACTCTCTCTTTCAAGGGGCTAACTGCAACTGAATTAGTTACAGTTCCAATGTTATGTCAAAGCATGTGTGTATTGTGTTGCAGAGATAGGTAACCAGCTAGCCGCACCCCACCGATCCCCAACACGCCCCCTGTAATCTGAGCTCCCGATCCAGGCAGACCGATCAGCTCATGGCTCACTGAGCTAACAAGCTAACAGCCGCTCGCTACAAACAAAGATACAGCAGAATCAGCTCTTAAAGAAAATCTGTTTTGAAAGCAAAGAACACGTGCAGACAGAGGCTAGTTTCAGCTGCAGAAAACCTACAAAAAGTGGACATGATCCCGCCCACGCTGACTGACTGACAGATGCCAAATGTGCAAAAAAACACCTGGAGAAAGGGTGCTTCACACAATATTAGTCTGATGCCTACAGCAGACTCAGAGAAATGAAGTTAGAGAGAGAATGGCATGAAGGGCAGGAAGGTCAGCTGGGCAGTTTTCAAGGCTTGTGTGTGTGTGTGTGTGTGTGGATCGGCAGCACTCCCTCTTGTTTTCTGGGTAATAAAACTAAGTCAACAGACAGAAACGAAACAGCATCAACTGAGAGAAAGAATGAGCGACTGGCTAGAGTCTGACCCACTGGACCAGAACTGCTCCTTTGCATGTGTGTGTGTGTGTGTGTGCGCGCGCGTCAGCCCTGCTTGCGGTTTTCATACGGAAAAACAATCTTCACACAGCACATTAGCCTTTGGTGGGTCGACAGAGCCAGCCACTTTCCATATAACCTCGTGTTAAGCTCGGAAACTAACTCCCTCAAAGAGCCACGGCAGCCTGGGTTTCCACTACAGACCTGTGAGAGCCAAACGGAGCCGAGGTCGTCTCAAAACACCAACAAATGTGTATTTTCATGGCAAACAGGCACATTTTATCATGTTTGTCAGCATATAAAGGCCTTAAGTCTGTTCCCCTGGTCTCTTGGACAGTCTGGAGCCAGTGTCAAGTCTCAAACGTCAAGACAAAAAACAACTAGATTAATGCTGCATTTTTCATTCTGTCCCCTGTCAATACTGACAGGAAAAAAACCAAATGATCCTTTGGAGAATGAGGAAGGAAGTCGCCATGTGTGATCATCCCGCTCTTCTTCTCGAAACGACGTGAAACTGCGTCTTTTGTTTTCATTGTTTTCACTGAGAGACCTGCTGAAAAAGTACAAACTGCATTCAAAGACAGTCAGAGCAAGACTTGAGCAAACCAGTGACCTTAAAGATGATAAAATGGCCGACTTGTCTTGGAGAGGCAGACGTTGAGTTCTGAGTTTCAGGTGGTTGTTGATATAAAAATTTCAATCTTAGCTTCTCGAATTGAATCTTTGAAAGGTTTGCAGTCAAATTGTTGCTTTAGATTTCATTGACCTCCAGTAAATTGACTCAAAAAGGGATTTTGATTCAAAAAGGAGCTTTTCTTTGCTTCACACAATGATGTTAACTCCCCAAAAATAGGTTGAGAAGGCCTTAGTGAGCCTTCTGTGACCTGCAGTGGAAAAATGTCCCTCTATACTGACATTACACTGGATAAAACCAACACACACACACACACACACACACACACACACACACACACACACACACACAAATACACAGTCATGTTGAGAGTGGCAGCCAGTTATTTATTTTTCATCTGCAGACATACCTCTCATTCTGTCTTTCTTTTCCTCCACTATTTAAATTCCTTTCTCTCTCTTTTTAGTTCCCCTCATTTTTATTGTGTTTGGAAACCTCCATTGCTGAAATTAGAAAAAAAGAGAAGCACAGACAGGAAAACAGAAGGTGTGATTGGACGAGCATGAAAGAGACGCGGAAGGATTTTATTGGATCTCTGTCTCAGCTTAAGTGTCACTTTTAACCTGTTTTCTTTCTGTATGTTTTACATGCAGCTCAGTTCAATCCAACTTTCCTTTTCTCAGTTTGCTGCTCCATGTGCAGCTGCATGTCTCTCTGTGTGTGTGTGAGTGTGTGTGTGTGTGTGATGGGAAGTCTGCTCCTGTGCTTCTGCTCATGGCCAGTAGAGGGCACTGCCAATTCTAACTGAGCTGAAGCCCATTTTGTCTGTCTTCTCTTTGCTTTACTCGGTCAAACAGCCCCTGGGGTCAAATTTACATAAATGACACATGAAATATGGGTTGTAGCAGAGTTGAAACATGTTTTTTTTAAACGAGGTATACATGAATGCACAGTCATGCACGCTGCATTATCCTATTGTTGCCTGTTGCAAGATAAAAAGCCTATTCATGCATTTAAATAAAAGCACATTATTTTTAGTGTAATATAGCAAAATGCATTTATTATGCAGTGTGAACCCTCTGAAATACTTAAATATTGGAATGTTGTTATTAATGCATTCATACAAGCAGCATGTAATGTTGCAGCTGGTTGCATTTGAGGAAATTAGAACTAATTTAACTGCTGCTGGTAGTTTAATCCAGTGATTCTCAAACTTTTTCACATTTAGGACCCCAAAACTGTTACAGATTTGCCCCCGGAAATCTCATTTACTGAGATTTTGTCCCTCAGTTTCCCATCTGTACATGAAGAGTACATAACCAATGATCGAAGTAGTCATATGTTCAGTTATTTGTTGATCATGTTTGGAAATATAGTAAATATAATTTGTGGGGATCCCCTGGAAACCCAACAAGGATCCATCCACGGACCCAACTTTAGCAGCCGCTGGTTTAATCCATAAAAATTAACCATATTTGATTTGTTGATCAAATGATTTGCATCTAAAACGTTAAATAAATAGAATATTTCACCCTGAAATGCAGAGGAGTTGAAGTAAAAGATAGCAAGAGAACTGAAAACCCCAAAACAGCACACAAGCACTTGGCTTACTTTTTTGACCAACAACATCCTGCAAAAAAAATCAACGTCCTGCTTTCGAGGTTTTTCTAAAAATCCCTGAAGTGCAATTTACAGTTGGTTAAACTGTCGATATGTGGAATATTTTCAGAGCTTCTCTTATATTTTGCGTGCAAAGTCTTCATTTTGCAGAGTAACATGGGCCAGCAGGGGCATTTAGTGAAGTAAAGACTCGCGTTAAGAGCCGAATTTCACTTTATGCAGTTTTGTCACCTCTGGAAATTCAAGAATAATCATTTCTCAGGCTAAAAGATGCATTTAGAAAGAGAAAAAAGAAAGTGTTTTTTCAATGTCCGACGTGATTCGGTTACGATGCTTTAGCACAAATCCTCAAGTGAAATAATGTGACATTCTCCTCACCTGGCTGCTCTGACCTTTACGCCTAAAGAGCTTAAAGCTCGACAACAAAGCCATCCTTCTCCGATTTGACCTGATGATAGACGCGGAGGAAGACGCATGGACCGCTTGTTTGACTAAGAGGAGAAGAGTGAAAGGAATAAAATGTATTTTAAGTAAGGATGAAGGGGCAGGAGAGACGGGAAGAGGTGGGAGGAGAGAGAGAGAGAGAGAGAGACAGAGACAGAGAGAGAGAGAGACAGAGAGAGAGAGAGAAGAATAAAGGAGTCTTTACATGTCTGTGGAACCAGCAGCTCGCAGCACTTTCACATAATTTAAGACATATGGACGTTATTAGGACGACCGTGTGCGTGTGTGCGTGTGTGCGTGTGTGTGCGTGTGTGCGTTGGACTATATTAGTGTGTGCGCTAGAGTATGGGAGTGTGTGTGCGACAGTGTGTTTCTTTGCGCTGCAGGCAACAGAAGACAGTCACGTTTTTGTGGTGCAGCAAAATGACTTTTGTTCTGAACACACACACACGCGCACACACACACACACACACGCGCGTGCGTGCGTGCGCGCACACACACACTACCTCCTTCCCCCTCCTGTGTGGAACTTGGAATGTCCCTGAGTGACGCTGCATAAAAAACTGTGTTTGATTGGCAGCATGTTGGGAATCACCATGCTTATGTGTGTCTGAGTGTGTGTATTTGTCTCACACACACACACACAGCAACTGCCAGGCTCACTAGTCCTACAGTAGCCGTGTGTGTGTGTGTGTGTGTGTGTGTGTAATGTGTAGGCGGACAGGAGGCGAGGCACTCATATTGACCAATTAAGCGTAATGCTCTGCAGACAGTTTAAATTCATAACGTCACACAACCTCCTCTGGCTTAAGGAATATTTCGCCCGATCACCTTCCGTTCTCTCTTCAGTGTTATCCAGCTTTACTTTTCCTTGTTTTGAAATGCTGCTGAAAAATTAATCCACAAACTAATCGACAGCTCAGCTGATTCACTGATTTTTTAAGATAAAGAAACGACTGAATTAAACAGCTGATGGGCTGAAAACTCATGAACACGTCCATCCTCTGGTGAAGAAATCTGTAAAATGAACAAATGATCATATGCACAAATGTTTTATAAAACACCTTTAAGGACAAACAAAGTAGTAACAAGTAACCATAGCAACTCCACCGCAACAATTTATGTAATTTCGATAGTACTGGGGTGAAGAGTAACTAAGTAAACTTACTCAAGTACTGTATTTCAGAACAATTTTACCTAAGTATTTGCACTTTGTACTTATACTCTATCACATTTCTCTGATAACTTAAAGGGATAATCCGGCGTAAAATGATCCCAGGGTCTTTTTCTGAACGGACACTCATCAAAGAAGACCTCCA
>JAQLOL010000016.1:16626330-16637411 GCA_029783665.1 Naso thynnoides | reverse complement strand
GATTGATAAGTTCATGGCCTGACGTAAAAGGAGTCAATTTGAGAAGAAACAAAACTAGCACACTGAATCGCAGTGGAATTTTTGCAGAGTTCTACTCATTAAAAGATGTCTCTCCTTTACTGATGGGGAAAAAAAGCCACCAAGATGCCACACACTATTTAAGAGTCCCAAGCAGCAACATGTCTGGTCTTTAAGCCAACGGGTTACGTCCAGGTTATACTCATTTGATTTTTGTCTACCAACATCAATCAGTCAAAAAGTTGTCAGTTGAATACAAACTGAACACTGAAGTCTCACTTGCATCAGCTGTTTTATTCACGCTCGTCAATGACGGGCTCCGTTATCAGCTGCTGACCAGTGACGTCCAATCACATTCCTGCAGCTCTGTAACTGACCATACACTTCTCACCATTACTTAAGGCAGTGGTTCCCAAAGTGGGGGGTGTGAGATGCCATTCAAAAAATAAAGAAATTTTTAAAATAATTAAAAATTGCATATTTAACCCTTTATTGTATAAATTCTGGTCATATTCATTCTTACATTTTTTATTTAAATGATATTATGGCTGTTAGGCAGCTGTTCTTTTGCGATGTATTAATGCCTGTGCTTGCATAGGCCCTAATAGTGCATGTGCTCGGCTGTGCACAACATAATATGCCACCTCGAGGGTGGATGGGGGTCCCCAGGCATTGTTATTTTGGGGGCTGGGGGCTGAAAAAGTTTGGGAACCCCCTGACTTAGGGTGAGTTTCAGTACTAATACTGTTCATCTTAATCATCATCTTATGCCAGAAAAATATGAAGTTAAGTAACAATCGTCTTTGCAGCGGAAAATGCGTCACATACTTCACCTGTCGAGCAAATATAAACAATGCAGAGAGGAACAAACATTTGATGACTGATGACAAATGACAGTGCATTTAAGTATAAGTACTACATAAAATTTGCAACTCCTGTGTACAGATAATATATTAATTTCCTGTTGCTGCACAAAACAAGTGGATAAATGAGTGCAAAGGTTAACTTATATTTGTACAAATATAACCTTGGAATAGCTAAGAAAGTAGTCTTGCTCAGATTGTAAATTTCTTGCTAATGCTGCATGCAACTGTATGTACTTTATGAGGGCAGCTGCAGTACACACTACAAGTAAAAAGCAAAAGTGTGCGATCCAAAATGGACCCTTAATTTGATGCCCAAACCATCCCTCCTCAACCTCATCAATAAACACACGCTAAGTTTTTAAATTCTGTTGACTTAAAAAGATTAAAATGATCATTGATGCGTTTTATTTTAGGGGGATTAGCTCTCAGCAGAAGTGAGTTGTCCCTCACAGACCAGAGTCTTTCCCATCAAACTGCTTGGTCAGTTTCTCTGATTGAAATGTCACATAGACTTACGGTATTCATCATTATGAGAAGAAAAAACCACAGACTTGATTGCACAGTAATTGCATGTTACCTCAAGCAATGCCAACCTCCTTAATCACTCCATCTATTAAAATGACATCGGGAAGCAAAGCGTGGCAGTAAATAAAACTGTGAAACGGAAAAACTGTTTGGTAATGTTTTGCTGTTTGCTGTTCATGTTAATCATTTTGTTATTGAACTCTGCAGGGTGACTTGAACAACAGTTCTGATGGGAAACACACAAAAACTGGTGGTCTGGTTTCAACTCGCAGCACACTGATTGACTGATGTCTCAATGCCTCCATATCTGTTTTTATTTCCCGGCCAGCAGATCGCTGCGGTTCGAGAGCATCAAGAAGAAACAGGCTGTGATGTTCACCGCCAGTTTTCCTTTAGCTTGATGGAAGACAGAGACAGAGAGAGGGAGAGAAAGCAATTATGTAGATGTAAAAGACTACACCCATCAAAGACCCCCCCAGAAGACACACACACACACACACACACACACACACACAAGTGGCAACAGATGAAGAATTACACACAAATTCACACATTCACAAATATGATGAATATAAAATCTGCATATATGAAAATATAAGAAACACTGGTTTTACACTCACACACACACATTTACATAAACTTGCGGGAAGAACAAGGAGTTCAGTTTTGTTTGTTTGTCGTTTTTTGCTGCCAGGAGTCTGTTCGCCACACGGAGTGCTTCGAGACTGGATGGAAGTTCTGTGATTGCTAACTGAGTGACCTTGTTTTATCCTTTTAACTGGTTCAGACTCTTTTCTGTATTGAAGGGTGCTGCAGCCTTTTTTAGTCCAGTTGAGTCGAAGCATGACGCGTTTGACCCCTGGGCGCGGTGGACTCTGGTCCTCTTGAAAGTGCGGCCTCGGGCCGCGTGTGAGTAAACTCTGAAGCAGCTCATCACTGGTGTGAACCTCATCAGCACCATCCAACACGCATTCATTTATTCTGAAATCCTTCAGTTATTCACTGAGATGTATGGATTCTATGAAGATAAGTTGGGCTACTGTGCTTTGGTGAACGCTTAACGTAACGTCACTGGTCCCCTTTGCGTTGCAAACAAGGTGTGGCAGGATTCCATCGGAGCCAGCCGTCTTCTGTGGTACATTCTCCTTTCTGAGAAACGTCTTTCTTCAAATGTCAATATTATTAAATAATTAAGTGCACATTTTCTGACCATCAGCATGAAAATAACTGGCTGATGCTACAATGTACTGTAGACGACCGTATAAATTGCGAGGAATTTGTCTTTTTACCCTCTAACTGTCCGACCAATGATTAAAAGGCATTTCCATGCACATGACTTTTGTTTACAAGTTTTAGTCTGTTTGAGGTTTGCCTTCCTGAATGCCAATGGAACCAGCTGAAATATGAAGCAGTGTATCCAACCCGCATCTGATGCGCATCAACTTTTACATGAGAACACAACTTTAGAAGAGACCGGCTTCATGCTTCTAAATTAAAGGTGAAATGCAACCTAGGAAAGATAAAACCTTCTTCTCTAACCTTCTCTTGCACCTGGATAATTTCCTTTCTTAAATTTCAACACTGGATTGTCTTCACGTAATGATATTGCAGTTAAAAATCTTAAGTTTAGGAAATTTCTCTCCCGGCAACAAAGACTGGAAAAATGTTGTCTGGAAGGTTTCCTTCCAAAATAAGCTGAAACTTTATTTCACCAGACTGAACTTGAGCACAACTCTTTGGAAATAATAAATTTATAAATCTTGGATGAACTTGAAAAACTAAAATGACTTTGGCCTAAACATTTGTCCCTACCAAGACATTGTCAGACGTAAACAACAAAATTGTCCTTGGAAAATTAAATTAATATAGCTTTCCATTGTGTTTCCACATTAAAATGTGTAAAATGCTGAGGTAACTGTTTTGCAAGTCGCAAGTAAGTCTCTAGTCTTTGCTCTCAAGTCTCGAGTCAAGTCTTACGTAAAGACAGGCAAGTCTCGAGTCAAGTCCACAGTCCTTAACTTTAAATTTAGAGTCCTTAACAAGTCAGAAGCACTTATCTAATCTGTTAAATTTACAAAAATAGCTAAACCTCCTAAAATTCTTCATTTACTTCTTATTATAACCTGTCTGACCTCTTCATGGTTTATTCTTTAACTTGACTGGATGTTGGCGGATGCTTCTAACAAGGATGATTTTGGGGGAAATGTGTCCACTTGCTGAGAATGAAAAGTGTTAACATTAGTTGATTCAGGGAGATGCTTGTAAATATATTGATTTGTGAAACACTTTAAATTACACACATTTAAATCTATATTTTCAAGTCAAAAGGCTCAAGTCCAAGTGCAGTCATGAGTCATTGGCGTTAAAGTCCAAGTTGAGTTGTAAATCTTTTATCATACTGTCAAGTTGAGTCTAAAGTCATCAAATTTGTGACTCAAGTCTGACTCAAGTCAAAGTCACACTGGTAGAACTGACTCTGTCTTGTTCGATATGTTGTTGAGTTGTGTTCTTAAATCATCCCAAATAATTCCAACAATGTTCAACTCTGAGAAATCAGTTTTCTATTCAAGCTAACGTTTCATTTAGTCTCTTGTTGCTAACTTCCTGTGTAACTGTAGTCAGAGAGCGAGGAGTCAACGTGATGAGACGTAATGGGAATCAAACTTTTGAACATTTCTGCCCGAGTCACTCACACAGAGTTGTTTTACAATGACCATATCCCATGATCCCACATTGCTTCAAAATGTCATTTTACAACTTGTTTCCATTTTTAAAAGAGACCTCTAGTGGCAGAAATGACATATTGCGTTTTGAAGGCAAAAAGCACCACGTGGCTAAAGCAGGGGAAAGATCAACTCCACAATTAAAATAAAGTTCCCATAAAAGTGGCGGCTATGAGTGTGTTTCATGCTTACTTTGCCCCGGTCACCCCTTGGAAAACAAAAAACTCAAAACCACAGATTCCATGGAAGCTGCACATGCATCCTACAGTTTCCAAATTAACATGATTTATGCATGAATCATTTCAAACACTTGTTTCTGAGTCAAAGTGGCATCAAAAACATCCTGCTACTTTTACAACAGTCATTTTTCACACAACTGCAAGATGTCCATCTGGAAAATGGAGACACTTTGTTTTTCAATAAACAACCACTGCTATTGTTGTCTTATTGATTTACTGTGTAAGTGTCTTTGAAAAGAGACGTCTCTGCTCTACATTGTAGAAGTTAAAGAGCCAATCAGAAAAAAAAAACAAGGAACACAATGAAAAGAGGACGAAGGGAAAGTCACTGGAGGAAAGCAGAGCGCCCTCTCAGCTGTGACTATCATCTCCTCTGAAAGATTAAACCGCAGCTATTATCCACCTGACTGGATGTAGGAGCACACAGCTGAACCTCAGCTGCAGGTACGAGGGATCATGAGAAACACTGAAGACAGGCAATAACCAATCAGCACGCAGTCTGAGTGAACACGCTGAGACCACTGTGAGAGCAGAAGCGTGACGGTCCACCTCATGACGGGATGATGTGGTGAAGAATCAAAGACAGAAATCAGATGAGGAGGAACTCAGACTTTACCCACAACCTACTGCAGGCAGGATTAGAACCATTTTAAATGTAATCTACCTCTAAAATGAACCTAGTACGGAAAAGAGAAGAAAATAAGTCTTTAAAAAGTTTAAAGATATGTCTAGATTCTTTTTTTTTTTTTTTTCATGAGTTGCCTCTTTCACACAGCCTCTTCACTGTGGCTCTAATGTGCCTCTGAGGTCACAGGTCCGTTTAAACAGCATGGACGTGGGCCGGGGGGTTGGGGTTGCACCGCCAATAACCAGCCTTCAGAGGCAAGTCAGAGGTGGAGCCAAGGTTAGGTGACGCCGGTGTAAACAGGGTGGGTCAGAGGCAGGCGTTTAGCACAGTAGAGGTGAGATAAACTATATTTGAGATAAACATAATGATGACGGAATGGACATTTATAACTGTTTTGCATTTTTGTCGCAGTTTTTCTACCACTCTAATGCCACGTAATCACTTCTTTAATTGTTTGTGGTTGGGATTGGGGACACGGAAACATAAACTGAAAACAGATTTTTATCTCTGCACAAACCTTTCACTAAAGCTTAAGTCTCAAACTCAATTGTGTTAACGAAATAAAGGAACACCGCTGTGAGGCAGAGGGGGGAAGTCCAGTACACACAACAGCCTGCAGATCTGTGAAAAACTCACCATCCTTTTTTTAAAAAAAATCATAAAACGTACACGTGTGCTCACTGAAAACTGTCCACTCTAAACATGTGGCCTAGAGATTTTTTTTTACACGTAACCTAACATGTCGAACATTTTTAAGCTTCAAGAAAATTAACAGAAGCAGCTCAAAACTAGATGGATTTTAAGACTGTATTATGGTATAATTGTCAACTTTTTCTGACCGTTTCTACGCAGTTTAATCACTTATTTAGCTGTTTGGTGCACATGTCAGGCCTTTATCGTAACAGAGAACACTGAAGCTGTTAAACGACACAAAGATGACATCTTCTTTGAATCCACAACCCCAGCTTGCTGTGTAAAATGACAGACTGATGCGGCTTAAAGATACACTGCTTGGTTCTGTGTACATAACATTAATGAACAGATGTTACTGGCAAGCCCTCAGCGCAGCGCTGGGTCTCTGTGTAAAAACGGCTTCTGCGAACACTGTTTCCCGTAAGAGGACATGATTTGTTTTTCATCAGCAAGAAAAATGAGTCTGCAGCAGGGTGGAGCAGAAACTGTTGGCACCAAGCTGTGAGCAGAGGGAGGAAACGTCAGTCAAAGAAAAAATAAGATTCTTAACGTCATAATTAAAGAGGGGAAGGTTGATTGTTTAGGGATGGTGTCATCTATAAAAAAAAAAAAAATGAAGTGGAAAAGTGTGAAACTATTCAAATGTCACAAAATTATCTGAGGAACTTTAAAGGTTTAATCAAATCATGTCTGCACATGAACTTCATTTGATTCTTTTATCGTCTGCATGACGTCGTTGACAAGTGTTTCCTTGCACATGTATTTCCCGGAGGGCAGAAACTTCTGATGGTAAACTGGTGTCTCAGAATGTATGAGGTGTGTGGTTTTCCCCAGAAACGCTGGATTTTCCTGCATGACGACTTGTCAAACATGTGTGAACTGCTCCTGGTTGTAATTTCTGAGCTCTAAGCTGCACGTCCGGCTGCAGTTTGTGAATGACACACTATCAAAGACAACAAGAACGTCAATCAAATTCCAGTACTTTAAGAAACTATTTTAATGAATGTTACATGTTGCTGTTTTTTCCAGCTTTTACCAATAGATTTAAAACTCATTAGCAATTACTATCAGAGGAAATGAGCATACATTGAAGTCATTTGGTTTAAGTTTGCCTTCTTTATCTTTCAAAAAAGGCGCAGACAGTTGTGGGATTTTTGATGTCAAGGACTTTCCAGTTGATTCGTGTTTCGTTAAAGAAATTTCCGTCTGAGAAGGCTGCACTCTCCATCCACCCATCCATCACAGCCAGAGACACAGAGATTGAAACTAGATATGATGATATATGAGGAGTCATGGGATTGCGCTGTTATTGTGGACCAATCCAATCCCAAAAAACTTCCTCCATAAGCAGACTTCTACAGCTTAAACCAGTCACTGACTGAACTTTTGTATTTGAATGCTAAGAGCGAAAATTGGTTGATATTCAAACACATTATGAAGTTAGTTTCTTTCTGACCCTGGTCACTTATCAGAAGGGATATTCTAAGAACTTTTCTTTGTTTATTTAATTTTTTCTAGTGGAGAATTGAAAGAAAAAGTGAGAGAAAAAGGTGTGACTCACTGATAACTGGAAGAAAGTCAGAGGGAAGAACCTGTTGTACAGAAACGTAATTGACACAATAAAGAAAAACAAAACTAAAAGACAGAGCAACACTAAGAGAAGAAGACAGAGGGGGGGGATAAAGAGGAAGACACGTTTGGTAACACACTGAAACGAGGAAAGGCAGAACAAGCAGCGGGAGGCGTAGGTGATGAAGGGAAGATGAAATCATAGATAAACTGTGGGGATTATCACAGGTGTGTGTGAGCGCGGTCGTGAACCTCAGGTGAACTTGCAGAGCCCAGCAGGTGCACGAGTCAAACGGAGTTCAAGGAACAAGCACAGACACACAAACACACGCAGCTTTGCATGTGTACACTTGTGAGGACCTCGCCTGGAAACCAGACGAATCCGTGGAGCTCGTGGTTTATTAGCTCTGGCAGATGAGTCTGGCTGCTCTCTCCATTCAGACAGATGTCCGCTCATCCCGGACAGTGTCGGGACAATCACCACCGTGTATCTAAAATAACCGGGGATTTAAAATGATGATGGACAGAGCAGCGTTCTTAATCTGGATTTGAAAAGGCACACATAACATGTTGCTGCTCTGATTGACTTTTGTGTCCAGTCTACATGTCCATATAATGCAAGTGTCAAACTAGGTACTGCCAAACTAGGTGCCCTAAGTTTGAAAAAAATGCTGTGGTAACCCTATGGTAGATAAAACACAATGAGGTGCCCTTCCACTGGACAAAACATAGTAAAGTGTGCAGCAATTTTTGCACGCTGCTGCCCCAATGCATTCAACAAGTGACCTTTTTACTATTTTCACCCCTGCCCCTAAAACATCCTGATCCTGCCAGTGTTTACTGGCTTCCAGAGTTACTTCATAGTTATGCGGCCCACTGAAGGTAAAGGTAAAGGTACTTTTTTGGTCACATATACAACGTAAAGTAAAATTTTGTCTTTGCATTTAATCCGTCTCTAAGAAGCAGATGGGCAACCACAGCACGGTGCCTGGGGACCAACTCCAGATTCTAAAACATGTGCCTCAGTCAAAGGTGGTGGGGGAAACTGGAGCACCCATAGGAAACCCACGCCAACACATGGGACATGGAGAACATGCAAACTCCACACAGAATCGAACCCAGGACCTTCTTACTATGAGGTAACAGTGCTAACTCCTGAGCCACGGTGCCACTGAATATGCGCAGTTGAGTTCCTGCTCAGCACTTAGACTTTACACTGGGGTGACGTCAGTCATTTTAAAAAGCACTTTTCCCGGCTCACGCAAAGCTTTACAAAAACACAACTTTCATGGCTTAAAAATTCAAAATAGAAAACTCATAACTGAGCTCATTTGCAGTTCAAGGTTGAACTATTAACAGTCCTACAGACATCTCTTTAGCAATAGCAGCCTATGGGGAAAATACTTTTTGGGGCTGCAGGGGAATTTTTCGCTGCAATACCGTGAGTGGCCACTACACAAGTTTGGAAGCGAGGCTGAGCAGCCCTGTCCTATTCAGCTTCTCCTAATACATCTTCGCACAGTTTTCTACATGTGCACTAAAAATGGTTGCAGGCTTAATCAGCTGTGTCCAGAGGCATATTTGCCAGTGCCCATTAATAAAGTCTCTTGGAAATCAAAAAATGAACTGAGAAGATTTTGTAAACGATTTGTTCTGGCACGCCAGCTGGAGAGTATCTGCAATGACGGTACATTTTCAAGCCCATAACCATATAAACTACTTGTCTAATCCAAGTTTTTATTAACTAAAACTCTTAGTTTTTTAATGGTTAAATTTGTAACTCTTAAAAAATGATTAAAAAGAGAGGGATGGCAAAAAGGTCCTCACTTTCCAAAAATGTCCTCACATTGTAAAAATTCTAAATGGTCCTCACAAAGATAGAAGTACAAGAATCCAAGAAGTATTTGCTCCTTAATGTGGGCCCCACATGACCCGATGTGACAGCCAGCTGTGATTAGTCATCTCACTATTACAACACTCAGGAATTCTTTCATATTAGGATGTACAGTACGGCCTGATTTTCGTAGGCTACTAAACAGCACCACCTAATTCCCAGAATGTGACTCTACAATGATTTTTTTTTAAAGAAAGCAGAAAGAAAAATGTGTTACTTATATCAAAATGAAATGCTAAAATAGAACAGAGTAAACAGGTAAACGTGTTTTTTTCATGAATATTTTGATAAAATCAAAAGATGGAAAATTACATTTAAAGACAGAAGATTTTTCATAATAATTCTAGTACAAAAACTTGTGGTGAAAAAAAAAGAGACATTCATTGAAGTATATTATGTTTTCAGATGGAAATTCCCCAGAGAACCTGATTCTGAATTATTGATAAAGAGGTAATTAGGTTAGTATCAGGTTCAGACAGTCTATGACTTCACTCTATTGATTGCTGGTCCAAGACCTGTGTATGTGCCCAGTTCCTGCATATCATCTTACTCATGATCATGTGGTTTTGTATCTTGTGTTTGTGGCCAGCCAAGCAGTGTTTGACTGTGCAAAACTGCAGTAATTCCAGATTATATTATCACAATATGATATCAAAATATTATCAGTTTAAAGGATAGACTGGCATACTGGTTTATGCTTAATCCCACCATGTCAACGTGGGTGTTCTTGCAATGGGCTAGAGAGCATTTAGCCCCATTACAGCCAGAACAAAGCTGGAGGTCCAGCATGAGCTTGGATCAATGATGACTCTCTGACACGCCATTAAAAAGAAATCAGATCCCTTCATCTTCATGCTTTTTCACGTTCTTTCTGTAACCTCAAACCATAAGACGTGAGTCATGTGTATCCATAATCAATTGAGCTGATTGATAAGGGAACACCAAACCCTCTTGTGGTGACATCACCAAGGAGATGAAGGCAGCACCGAGCAATGAAAGGGATGGGTTGCTAATATGTACAATGATGTGAATTGGGTCTGATATCCTGTTGCATTTCAGGTAAAACTAAAGACATTTTTACATGAATACATTTTGTATTCTGCTTAAATGGAGCTCTCACAATCCTGAGAGTCTTGCCAGTGTCTAAATATAGAGTTTAATCAATCATTTTGAACTACAGCAATGGAAAAAGAGAATCTTTGGGGGAAGCAAAAAGTCACAAAAAGTACTGATGTGTAATGAATTCAAGAGGGAAAAGGGAAAAAGATGAAATGAAAGGATTAAGGAAGAGAGAAAGACAGAGTGAACGTGAAGGAGTGAGAAGACAGAGGAGAGGAGAGAAACAGGATGCAAGAAAAAATATAAACAAGAGGAGGTGGACAAAATACAAAGGTGAGGAGAAGACACATAACCTAGGTACAGGAAAAATTAGGAGAGAATGACAGTAAGGTCAGAATAAAAAGGACTAAAAAGAGGAGGAGGAGAAAGAAAGACAGGTGAAGGAGAGGGAACAAACGCTGGATGCAGATGGTAAAAGTTTTTAACAAACCAAAGAGGGCAAAAATGGGCGCAAATGAAGGAGGACATCAGGAGGAAGAAGAAAAAGGCAAATACGAGGGATGACAAGGATCAAAATTTTAAAAAATGAAGCAAAGATGAAAGACATAGAAGAATGATGCAGAAATAGAAGAATGGCAAGGACAAAGGAAAAATGAAGGAATGATGGAAAGAAAGACAGGAATGAGGATGATGGGAGAAAATTGAAAAATTGAGAGGAAGATTAAAAAATGGAAAGAAAGAGGAGGTGTGTATCAGATTTGTGCCTTGGCTCAGCCTGCTGACCTCCTCTATCAGCCCATTAACATCTAAATTGTTGAGGAAAACTCCATTTCTTTATCTCTCTTTCTCTCTCTCTCTCTCTCTCTC
>JAQLOL010000016.1:16582808-16596977 GCA_029783665.1 Naso thynnoides | reverse complement strand
CACACACACACACACACACACACACACACACACACACACACACACACACACACACACACACACACACACACAGTAAATTCTGACCATCGTCCTTGTGCTTCCTCACCAAACGCAGCTCTGACCCTGAGTCAGGAATGTGGTGGTTTAGACCGTGTCCATCCTGTGTGTTGCTGTGTTTGTGTTTTTCTGGTTTGTGTGTGTGTATGTGATGTTTGTGTCTGTATGTGTGTGTGTGTGTGTGTGAGTGATATACATGGTAATGTGTCAGTACATGACATCATGGTGTGTAATGAGAGGAAGCTGGCTGCTCTGCGTGGGAATCAGATCCGATCTTCTCCTGTGGGAAGAGGAGGAAGAGGATGGATTACAAATATAAAATAATAATCTGTTCTGACTCATTATTTTACCTTTAAATTCACTATTTTTAAATCAGTGAATACTTTTATGATATTTGGTAATTTAGGAATGTAACTTCTAGTCGGGTCAACTTTAACAACAAATATCTAAAACGTTAATAATTATCTAAAAGGAAGCGATTTTAAGAAATTGGTGAGGCTTGTATTCTTTAAAGCAAACTGAAAGAAATGCATGTGCTGTGCTGCTACAAATTTAAAGCATTTTTTGTGTTTTGTTTTGTTTTTTTCTCTTAGACGTGATCCCATCCCTGTTTACCACACAGTGTGGTCATAGATGCAAAACTCCCCCTATACTATTTTCAACTTTAAATCTATCAGCTGCCACAGCTGCATTTACTGCCTGTTATAACATTTTGTTTTCAGGATGTCTCAATAATATCTGCAAGATATCCTTGACTCCCATTAGCAAGTGGAAGCAAAGTCCAAATGCATCCCAAACTCAGACAGTCATAGAAAAGCAGAAGAAGAACAGTTGCTTTTCACACTAAGGAGAAGACAGAGAGGGCTGATGTTTGCTTATTCTGGATGTGCTTCAACACTGACAGGCTGAGGATGAGTGACAGCGATAATACAGCAGGAAGGGAGGGAACGATGAATCAGAGAAGGTTTGGCAGTGCTTATTATTCTGTGTGTGTGTGTGTGTGTGTGTCAGCTACCAGAACATACCAGTGGTGCAGTGAGTGTACGAGCCCTCTGTTACCACAAACAAACACTTTCACTTTCTCCCTGTTCTTCCATTCAGGTTTTAGAGAGGCAAAGATAAAAAGACGGATAAAGGGAAGATCAAACTTAAATGACAGGAGGGAAAAGACGTCTGGAAACGACAAAGTATCAGCACATGTTGTCAATACAAATTAAGAGGCATGTAGGTGCGTCAGACGGATGCAACAGAAGTGAGAGGACAAAGGCACCTGATTAACTGCCAATATGCTTACACAGAAGCAGTGAAATGTGATACATTTACAAAAAAAGATGCAGAAAAATGTTCTTTTTTACCATTTATTTTGACAAATTTCATGAAACCATTCGAACCATCAGTCTGTGACCTTCAGCACTCACTGGATTGGTTAGCGGCTGAGTGTGAAGTGGATGGACAGAGCAGCGGACCAGCACCTGTAAATCTGAGGCCATGGTTCTCAGCAGGAAACTGGTGGACTGTCCTGTCCGAAGGGAACGTGTTCTTTACCCCAAGTGAAGCAGTTCAAGTAGTATTAGAAGAAGAAGTCATTCAAACTTTAACTTTTTTTGCCACAGTACAGCATCCCAGGACCAACTGCAGGTCTTTTGCCAGTGCCTTGGGGCAGTGACATGGAGAGATCATGCAAACTCCACACAGAAAGGGCCTGGATTCAAACCCAGAACCTTCTTGCTGTAAGGCAACAGTGCTAACCACTAAGCCTCCAGGCTCCCTGAGTATCACAGGGACTTGTTCATGAGTGAGGCGACTGTAGAGTGGGAGACTGGCTGCAGAATTGGTGCAGCGGGAGCAGTTTTGTGCTCACTCTACCGCACTCTTCTGAGAGCTGAGCCAGAAGGCGAAACTCTCGATCTATCGGTCAGTCTTTGTTCCTACCCTCACCTGCGGTCATGATGGATGGGTCAAGACCAAAAGAACGAGACTGTGCTGCAATGGCTGGTGTCTCCCTTGGAGAAAAGGTGAGAAGGTAAGTCATCCATGGGGAACTTGGAGTTGAGCTGCTGCTCCTTTGTGTTGAAAGGAGCTGACTGCCGTGGTTCAGGCATCTGGTAAGGACGCATCCTGGTCACCTCTCTGTGGAGGTGTTCCAGTCACGTCCAGCTGGGAATAGGCCCCGGGGCAGACCCAGGTCCAGGTGGAGAGATTTTATCTCTGTGCTGGTCTAGGAACGCCTCGCAATCCCCTAGTGAGAGTTGGTCGATGTGGAAAGGGAAGTCTGGGCCCAGACTGCTCGTGACCCAACTCTGGATAAGCGGTTGACAATGGATGGAAGGATGGATGGATGGATGGATGGATGGATGGACACATTGGCTATAATTATTCTGTGAAACCCAGTTCAGATGGAAGAATTGAGGTGAGACAGAGCTGTTTCAGAAAGTTGAAGAAAATGTTGCAGTGCTGTGAAACCAGCCCGTCTATGTTCGGCTCACAATCACTGATGATCGAAACATGCAGCAGGAAAGAGAAACATAAGGCTTCCAGTGCACCGAAGTTAGCCTGAAATTAATGTGTAAGTGTTAAACTAATATTTTTGTCAGTTAGGCCATCTTCAATCACAGCAAAATCTCACATTTTTGTACAAGTTGTTCCTGCCGGGTTTGAAAAATCATCATCAAATCCTCAGCCACATCAGCGAGAATTTGAAACATTATTTTGAGCTGAAGCAACTCGTGATTGTTTGTAAAATTTCAGAGTAAATGATTAGCACAACAAATCATCAACAAGCCAACAGCTGCAGAGTCTTTCCAGCTTCATATCAACAAATTCAAAGAAACGAAAGTGAACTTGTTCATTTCTCAGAACTGTGAACTCAAAACTCAAAATTCTGAACTTTAACAGTGTGTGTGAACTGAACTTTGAGCCTGGTCTTGTAAAGTGTGAACAGTTTATGTTTTTGTTGACCACTCCTCGTTTCTTGCTGACTTAATGACCAACAAAGTCACCACATAAGTTGTTTTTGTTTTAACTCGGTGACACACTGACCCTCTGCACCAGATGTGCCCACGTCCTCCAACGCAGTGACCGCAGATTGCTTCCTCTGAAACTTGTTTTGGAAAAACTTTCATCATAATGCCGGTCCGGAAATGACATGCCAGGGAATTCCAGAAACTGAAAATTCAAGAATTGGAATGCAATTTAACAGGGGATCTGGTGGAAGGGGTTGGAAACACATTGTGTTATTTTTCCAGGACATTTCCATGCATGTCACTAATGATGTCTGTGGTCAGTCTGGACTGTTGATGGTCAGAGGTTGAGGAAAGAGAAGGAGGGATGGAGGAATGGAGGCAAAATGAGGGGATGTGAAGAAAAACAAGGAAGGATGGAAATAAAGTGAGGCGGGGAAAGACCATAAAAGAGACCACCATAGGAGAAGAAAATTAGGAGAGGATAGAAAGATAGGACAGAGAGAAAGGAGTATTTACAGCAAGGGAGGGTGATGGGATGTGAGGGGAAAGATAGAAGGATGACAGAAGAGCAAGGGAGAAGAACAGGAAGGGGAAAAGATAAGTGCAAAAGAGAGATTGAGCGAAAAGGACAGAGGATGTTAATAAAAGGAGGTGAAGAATCGCAATAATGGAAGAAAGGTTAAAAGTAACAGAGGAACAGAGTTGGGGAGAGAAGGAGGGGAAGAGATTTATAGATGAAGGAGGGGGAGCGCTGGAGGAGGGAGGTGGGGATTCAAATCACAGCCGCAGACACGTGAATTCAGCCAAAACTAGAAGGCATCTGAAGGGCTGCTATATAGTTCATAACAACTGCTTCTATCATTATTAATAATACAAAACCGCAAATTGTAATACGTTTTTCCGCCTCTTTACCAACCTGACAATTGGTCGGACTCCACACAGACCAATAAAATCCAGCGAACTAGCTTGCACTTATTAAACGAGCACATGTTCTCGTATGCTGCCGCGGCCAGGCAATATGATTATTATGCACTTTAACAACCTGACAAATGAATCATATTCCATACAGGCCAGTAAAAGATACTGTTCCCAAAAGAAAAGAGAGAGGGAAATTGATAACAAATAATAAATGTCAACAACTGCAATGAACATCACCACAGTCTGAGTCAAGGACTTTCCACTTTGCTTTTGTAAGGAGCAAAACTGCACAAATGTTGATTTTCACATTGACATATATTTGTTTAATTATACAGTTCAAGGGTTTAAGTGGGATTTCAGGACTTAGGATTAGAGACTCCCAAAAGTTCCTGGCTTATGAGAAGACTAAGTATATGCAAAATTTCTAGTAATTAAATGATTAAATGTTCTTCCATGTGTTCCACTTTGCTGTCCAACAAGTCCACAAACCTTTGGGATTTTGTCAGCTGGCCACCCAAACTTCTATTGCACTTCTTAAGGGTTTTGCTAGTTGAAAGTTTGCTGGCAACTTGTATTTAGGACTTAGAAAACAAGATGCTGCTTGCTATAAATTCCTTATATCAAAAGGCATCATGTTCTTTTTCTGCATGCTTTATCTTCTGGGGTGCTGGAGCATAGCTAGGTTTCCAGTTTTTTTGCTAACTTGGCCATGGGGATGAACTTCAGCTCGGTTAACAAACCAACAATAGAAGTTTGTGAAATGTCTGAATAATTCTGGCCTTGAGCTCTACTTGTCACCTGCAACCCAGAGTAGCTCATAAATCATCAAGGCCCTACCAAGATGGGATTTTTGGGGCCAGTGAACATAGAGATACTTTCTGAATATCCAGTCATCGATTTAGGCTTATATAAATTCAGCGGTGATATTTGAATGTGGTTATCCAATACTTGTGACAAAAATATGTAGCCTAATGGAGGCAGAATATCTGATATTTAAACAAACTTTATTCCAAACATCAGTGCAGGGAACAGCAAACACCTCTCTTATTAGTAATTATATAACAGACCGCACCCTGCTGGATAAACTAAGTAATAACAACATTTTAAATCACTAGTCCACGCATTTTTTTCCAGCCTTTAAAAGCAGTTTCAATATCAGTGCATATCGGGGAACATATACAATGATACAGATATATCTGCAATAGGACATATATGGGCCGATAATATCAGCAAACCGATATAATAGTCGGGTCCCATTAATCGTCTAAGGGACGAATGTCGGAAGCACAAAATCATCCGATGCTAGACAACCTTCCTATCGATTCAAAGTACAAGAAGAGAAAAAAAAAGAAGTTGTACAAAACAAACGGACTGCAGTTGTGAGCTCACCTCAGTGCTGTAACTTGTTACAAGAGTAAAGACTACTAGTATTTTACTGAGTGCTGTTGCTGTGATACTGTTCATGGCCTCCAGTAAGAGCATTAAAGCTATTGTTGCTGAGCAGCAGTTCAGTCCGTGAGCAAGGAAGAAGTCTTGCACCATCTTTCATTTTACAAGGTTTATTGTGTATGGTGACTTCATTTTTTGAGTGCTTGATGGGGCCACAGGATGCTGATACAGTGTATGACGAACTTCACATAATAACTTAATGGGATCTCAGCAGCTTGAATGCAGCCATTTGACATTTCAGACAGACTCCATTACTCAGACTCCTTTGAAAACATGACTGTTGACGTGGATCAGGCTGAATACTTTCTAAAATCAAAAATGTTTGAAGGCAAACCAGAACCTCAAAGCAAAACTGTCTTCTTCTACTCTGTTTTGGTGTTTTTGAATGAACAAACAGCTCCTGAAAGATGTTTAAAAAGACGCTGCACAGGGTCGTCTCGTGGCCTGCATTGCCCTTCTCATGGACGTGTTTATTATTTCATTGTCTTGCTGTGCACTCTGCTGTTGAAATGAAGAAGCCATGACTCTGTCAAAAACAAACATGAACATGTAAACTGCAGCTTAGTCACTCCGTCCACTACATCTGCTTTCATTTTGAGCTCGTGAACACACACAAACACACGCACTCTCCAGTGAGCAATGCTGCGGTCATTTGAACCACAGCTAAACATCCTGGCACCAGACCTCAGGTTAGCCTCGTTGCCATGACAGCACAAGTGTTACTCTGTCATGTCTGTTATGGGATGGGAGCAGGGTGAATCCGGGGTTAAACCACACGTTCCTCTGAATGTGTGCGTGCGTCGGAGTTTGACTTTAGTGACCATCCGCTGCCACTGTTACTTCTGTTTATGTGTGTGTAGTCAGCCACTGTTGCATATCTGACGTGCTTCGCTGCATGTGTGTGACACGCTGCAGATTACAGGTCTGCCACGGGCTGGCTGCGAGGCGCGGTGACTCGTCACTGTATAAACACAAAGTAAACAAAGACATCTGACTTTTGGCTGCCCTTCTCCACAGCCATATTACAGTGTAATAGTGTCATTCATCCTGCTTTGGTCCGAGGAGGCGACTCGACGCTGAGAGGAGTCCTGTATCAGTCTTACCAGCCTCAGCAAGTTATATACAAGTATGAGAGCCTGTTGACATGATATATGGAGCGCTTTTAGAAACAGAAGTTGGAAAGGTGCTTAAGGAGTAGGGAGGGAAAACAGAAGAGAGAAAGAGAGAGAGAGAGAAAGAAGAGAGGGGAAAAGTTTTAAGCAAAATCAAGAAAAAGTTGTGCATTTCAAGATTCATTTGAAAGGTTTTTTTTAAAGCAAAATGTTCAGTCCTAAACCGTGCTTTAAGTGGGCACCGGAGCGCAGTACCCCTACTTCTAGTTTTTACCCTCTGGTGTACCAGGAATTTTGACAGCATACCAGGGCCTCTCACAAGCTCCAAGTACTCTTTCCTGTCCCCTCCATATCAGAGTGTCTCTTGGCGAGTCATTGCATTAGATTGCAATATGTGACTCTCACCTCTCTCTCCTCTCACGGACTACATGACGCTTACTTTTTTGTTCTCGCAGAAGTGGAACGTCTCAATAACGCCACATACATGTGCTAACACTAGGATTAAGATGTCGTGTGTGCACTCTGGAGCGGCTTTGTGTCATTTGCTTTGTGCTCTGTCGTCCGTCAACACCCGCCGGCTGCGTTTCAGGGCAAGTCGGATGATTCAAGTAGGATGAACGAGGAAGAGCAAAAAAACAAAAAACAAAAAACAGATAGTAATGTTGGCGTAGAAACGCGAAACAGCACTGATTCTGATGATGACCCAGCTCTCTGACAGTCAAATATATATATATTCAAATACCGAGGCAGAAAACCCAAAGTAAGCCTCGATTGTTAAGTAAATTAATTTCGTGAAAATCAGCATTATCTTCTAGTAGCCTATCTTTTAATAACTGTAAAAATTCATAAAGTGGAAGTGTTTTGGAAGTATTGAAACTACGGGATAAGGAATTTGGAATATTGGATCATATCACACAAAGCTTTTAAAATTTTTGGATGTATATTTTTAGATGGTTTTGATGTTTTGAAACTGTATCTCCATAGACTGCCAGCAAAAGCAGCAGAAATGAGTGGTTAGCATTTCTGGAAAAAATCTGTTTACCATCGAGAAATGCTGGAAGGAAAAAAAAAAATCTCCATTCAAGACGTTTTATGGGTGAGTGACTGATAAACCAAAAAATAGTTTTGCGGTGAAGTATTACTTTAAACATTGTAGGTTCGAAGGAGATTTACGCTCTTTACCTTTCCAAAATCAGACGCTGACATTATTATGGAAGTGGGGAGTCAATTCGATGTGCCGTAATAAACAAACAACAAACAAGCACCCCAAACAACACAGTCTAGGAAACAACATTGTTGCCCTCTAGTGGTAGGCTGGGAAATTAGTCAGAGCCAACACACATTCCAGTACATTACAGATATTAGCTGGTTAATTTGAGTTACTTGTAGCTTTTTTATATCAGTGTCTTGTAATCCTGTGTGGGATGGGCCACTCGGTGGCATGACATGAAAATATACAACTCATTACAGCTAACAAGTATGCTAGCAAGCCTAGCAAGCTAAGCTCAAGTCTACGGCTGGAGTCTAGAAATAGCAACTCTCAGCAGTTTGCAATATCGGTAACTCGAACTCAAACCCAACAAAAAAGCCAAATTTTACTTTTAAAATGAATATACAAAGAAACGTGCCCTCCTCTCGCCCTTAACAAATTGTTACGAGTCCTTTTTAGTTTTAAAAATGAAGTGAAACACAAGTTGAAGCCACACTGGCAGGCTTTAGCGCGTATCTTTATATTCATAACTCTAACCTGTTTTTCACTGCTGAGTCACTTTGACATCCTAAATGTATCACTCAAATGCACGTCGCAGACCTTCTGTCCGCTTCTGTCAATTACTTATTCATCTACCACAAAATAGACATTATTATTCCAGGGAATGCAGTTAGTGAGCTCTATGCTAGCTCTGAAAGCTTGCAGGACGTAGCAACAGTAACTAAGGGGGCTTGGCCTGGCAAAGGGTCACTCGAGTGTTGGTGAAGTCTATATTAATTTGGCCAAAACAGCCAATGTATCAACAGCACAGACATTACAACTAGCAACCCTGGTTCTATTATGTTCCTCTTGCCTCCATATGTTTTTGAGGCAGATTCATTTAGTTCTGTGACATGCAATCACAATCTTGGATATGCAATTGTTAGTTGATGTATTTTAAATTCAGATACGTCTTCACCTCAGTTTGTGCTGCCTCAAGTGATTTCACGTTTAAACGCACTCCCTTGCGTCAGTTCATTGGCTTTGTGTGCGCAATCATTCCGGCTGCAAAATCTGAATAAGTAAAAACTCTCGTTGCTTGTTCGGTTTAAGTTGAAGTGTTGGCGGACTGTCTTACAGAATGTCATTGATTTCTCTAGAACCCAATGAAAGCATGGCTGAAGATGCACAACAGTTGGCATGAAAGCTCCCAGCAAAACAAACAAACAAACAAACAAAAAACACGGCTACAAATGGAAACAACTGTTTGTAATCATTGCAAAATACCAAAATGTATAAAAAATTCTGTCAAATACACAATCTGATACCTTTTCTTACCAATAACCAACAGTAGCAGACTGAGGCCAGGCCACAGTTATGTGGATGAAGTTCTATTTGCAAAACACTCTCTGAAGTGGATTAAACCAGCACATTCTTTCTCTCAACTTGTCACAAACTGACACTTGGTCTGGACCCTTTTGGTGATTCCAACCATAAAAGCCTTTGTTTGGTTAACTTTCGCAACACAACTACTTCACTCAGTTTTGGGAGTGTGTGTGGACTCCAGTCCCGGTCTCTTTGCTGAGATTTCTTCGACAGACTCACCCCTCAACCCTGACCTCTGCCCCTCTGTGGACCTTTTCACTCCTGTGACTTTGTCGGTGGAGCTGTCGCTGTGAGTTCCCAGTACTGCCATGGATGGTTTTACTGTGCATAAGCCCTTTGCATCAAGAATGGAAAAGAGGATGCAGGCTGAAGTGACCTCTGCTTGGCCTGTCAATACATCTCAGTGAGTTTGTGTGCAACACTGAAATGTTTAAAGAGGAGGAAGACTGTTCCTTTCCAGTGACATCAGAGCAGAGGAGGAGGCTGCTATAATAGTCCTGTGGTGTCTTTAAACTCCTCTGTTATGTGTGTGAGTGCTGGAATCTTAGCAGGTCAGCCAAAGGCCGGAGGAGCACTTGTCCTTGAATCTTCTTACTTGTCTCGTTCTGTCTTTTCAGGTGTTTTGTCCTCTCATTACTCTTTCTTTTTTGCAGAAAAAGGGGAAAATAGAGGAGATCTGATGAAAGTATGGGAAAGAGGCCAACTGTGAGGAAGATAAGGGAAAATACACATGACGGCGATACAGTTGACACAGTTGGGCCAAATATGTGATTGGCTGACCTGATCACGGCATCCTATATGTTCCAGTAAGTGACTGGCTGTCTGATCCTGTTCCAGTCCTTATTGGCTGTGATGGTGTCGCGTCCAACAGCAGTGTCATCAACATTACAGGTCAAAGCATCATGAACTGTCCCACTGTTTACAGATGTTTTTGTTTGCTTAAATTGAATGAGTTCTTACCCATAAGACGAAGTTCTGAAGTTTAGGGGGTGTGGCTTCAGAGCACAAAGAATGAATGACAGCCAAAACGGTTGAAATTAAAGTCAGTTGCCCATTCAACCCGTTTTTGTTTGATTTATGGTTGACTAAACAGCTTCCAATAAATATTTGTATGTGATCAAAAGTAATTTCTGTGCAACATTCTAAACAATTTAGAGAAAAAACAACAACGACAAAATAATTACTTGTGTTATCACCTTTTTTCCTTTTAAAAACCTTTAAAAGTTTGGATTGACTTGTGGGGTCTTTGATGATTTTACATCCAGTTTCGGTTTGCTGACCTGTTCTTATATTGTGAACCCACAAACTCTACACCCAATGGAGCTGTAAAGTATACAAACTATGGGTTTTAAAATAAAAATGTGATAATTTTGGTTAATTCATCATGTTTATTTAAATAAATCACGATTTTTGATGCCTCTTCTCTTGGAAAAATTCATAGAACATACAACCATCAAGCTTTGTAGGTATGAAAGGACAAAAGGTTGTAAGGCAGGAAGGCTTTACGCTTTGGACGCCAATACCAAAGACTAGCTGCATTCGAAACATTACCTCATGAAAATAGTCGACTCCATAGCCTGGTGTGTTCGCCACGTCGTTAGCTAGCATGTTAGCTAATAGAAATTGATCTTTTAACCTCCTGACAGCATCTGCGAACTAACAAAAGTCGCCTTATTAGACGCTTGAGGCGAGTTTGCCTTCGCCTCCATCTGTGCTTGAGAAGCAGAAGCTGTACAAAAAGCAGCAAAACACTCTGAGGAATCATCTTCTGACAGCTTTAGCAGCCAGTATCCATTAGCTTGTAAGCAAACTAGCGCGTGAGTTTGTGAACTAAATCTTGTGGGCTAGCGGTGGGGACACAGGACTATAGCTGACAAAACCACTTTTTTTCCATATCACTGGAATTTGAGCAATTTATTTGGG
Organism: Naso thynnoides; assembly: GCA_029783665.1. Lineage (NCBI taxonomy): Eukaryota > Metazoa > Chordata > Actinopteri > Acanthuriformes > Acanthuridae > Naso > Naso thynnoides. Next base: position 16,585,980 of record JAQLOL010000016.1, on the reverse strand, counting down.
ATTTAACATTGCAAACTCGCCATGCAACATCAACAAAACCTCCAAACATTTCAGTGTCGTCCTCCTGAGCGCTTGGTTTGTTTATGTGACGCTGGACGCGCCAGCTTGATGCAGTGATATTCAGAAAATGTTTTTGTGGCGTCTGAAATCTCATTCTGTCATTCCCCATACAGTTCATTGTTGAGTAAATACTACATAAGGAATAGTGAGTGATTGAGTGAACAGTTTTGAAGACGGCTTGTGAAAAAAGGGCGGATGACAATGTGTTGCATTGCCACTATGTCCAGAGCCCACAGGGATTAACATCAGCTCATGACTCTTCTCTCAACAGCCGAGTTAATTGGAGAAACTGGCTCTGACTAGACGCTGTGCAGTCAGACTCTCTCTCCTTCTACCAGACAAATTTTCTCCTGCTGTTGTTTCAACAACAATAGAGTTGCAAAACTGAAGGCGTATTTACATGATGGCTGCCTAACAGTGGCTGTGTCTGTTTGCACCAACATGGCTTCCTATTAAGGCAACCGGTGTCATTTTACGATGTTTGATTAGGCCATTAAAGGTTTGTTGTTGTTACAGTTCCCAAGACTTTTCCGTGGAAATGGTCTCATTCTTTAAGCTGTTGGCTCGCGCTTCACAGTTGTGCTGCTTAATGAGTTTTATTTGAAAAGATGATGACAGTTATCCTTTATGTGGACAAGTGCTGTGTCCACAGAGTTTGTCACAGATGCATCACAGCTTCTAAACAAGAGGGAGATTGTTAGGTACCGGTGAAGAAATAGCGGTCGAGGCTTTTTAACGGCCTAGAGTCTCATGGAACAGCCTCAGTGACATTTATTGAGATTTTACTTTAAAAAGGAATACTTTAAATTCTAATTCAAGCCACATACATCTGTGGTATTTCAATGGCTGTTGTGTGGTCGGAGAAATAACTCCATTTTCATGTACTTGAGTCCATTTTATGTTCACGTCCACAGAAAATAACAAAGCGGAGAAACAGAAGAAAACATCACAAGTTCGATATTATTAGAAAATTAGAGAAGCCATTTGATGACCTGATAAATCCAGTCTAATGAATGCCAGACACTTCAGAGACATGTTGTAAAGGCAGAAAGCAGAACATGTAGCATATTGTCTACTATCAGTTCTTTAAAACTAGAGCCAAACTGGCAAACATGTTCAACTTGGCAAACGGAAGCGAAGAGAATCCCAGAAATGTTGTTTTGAGGGGAGCAGCTCAGGATAAATGGTAAGTAGCTAAGCCCTGGTTAAGACTGGTTTGGCCCTGCACTGGAAACCATGCTGCTGGGGAGCATCCAGAAGACACAGTAGGACGTTGGCTTCAGTTGAGATGAAACTATTGGCCGCACAGATGACGGCTATAAAACACAGATATGAAGATGTCTTCATGTCTCCAGAAGTTGGTCCATCTGAGACGGAGGCCAAGAGTTTGTTAGAGTGACATGACAAAACCGAATGCATGTACTCATGTTGATCATGATCCGTCACCTCTGGTTTAACCTGTGGCTTGAGCCATTTTGGTTATTGACAAATATAAATTTAATATACTAATATGCTGGTACCTTTGAACATTTAAGCCATTGGCTAAAGTTGAAAGAGGAAACTATTGGCAGGCTAAGAGACAGCAGTGAAAAACTCGCCCTAATGATTTGTCCATCTGCCTAAAGAGGACATTCAAGGGTCAGTCCCTGCAGTTCTGTTCTGCTTTATTACATTTTGCCTCCTTAGTATATGACGGAGCATCAAGGAAGACATGAACTGAGGAAGCAATCGCTTAATTACCAAAGGCTCAATTAGAGGTTGGCACTCGCAGAAACTGCACAGATTCAGCTCTATTTTACAGGATTATTTCAACATTTTGTTACGCAAGACACGTTCTATTAAATTTTATGGACTCTTTTAATGTAGTCTTAAACACAGTAGTGATTTAGCCAATGAATGTTTTACCTTTCCAGCTCTGGATTGAGTGTTGGGAAGGTCTTTCCAGGGAAGCATACTGACAGAAACTCAAATGTATCCAAGGAAAAAGACATCATGGGGGTGGAGTTCAGCCAAGCGTCATTTAATTGGTTGAAGACTTTAAGTACAGTGCTCTATCGATGAATGATCTGTCAGGAGGCTGTAAAATAACTTTGGTAATCTACAAAACAGGGAACCTCTGGATTCCAAACATTTTTCTAATCAATATCATACTGTCTATCAGACATTAATCTCCAGCTTGGCACTACCTTCTAAAATACGTTAAGACTGTTGTCTGATAAATAAAAATCTTGGTGAAACATGAGTTTGGACAGAGGACTCAGTTGCACCTCTAAGATTTATGTCCATATAGCCGAAACAGAAGCAAAAACAGCCACTCACGGGCCAAATCTGGAGGCACAGCAATGCAGTCACATAAAATCCAATCTGCTGAATTAAATCTCAAAAGAAAATACAAAGAGATGCCAAGTGCAACTATTGACTCGCTCTCAACCAGCAATTTAGATCGAAGTTTAGAAATGGACCAGGACAGTTTGTCAAGATGCACAATCAGTCAAAGGTCATGTGACGCCACACCAAGTCGAAATAACAGCTCGATACAGGCAAACAGAGGTTACAAGCAGTGCAAACGACATTTAGAATAACTCCCACATGACTTAACTGAAAGCTTAACACATGCAAGGATTCATTAGGGTTGAAATGACAGCCAGTGCTTGGAACAAACAGCGTGAAGCTGGACCGTGTTTAGATGGAGCTGAAGTTGGCAGGCTGAGAGACAGCTATTAGATAGAAAATGAAGACGTTTCCTTGCGTTTCTCTTCTTAGAGGCTCGGATTCCCCGAATGACTTGAGAGGACAGCCAAAGGTTACCAGATGCTACGTTGATGCTCCCTAATTAGCTGATGCTAAGCAGAAAGGACGCAGCAGTCAGTCATTCCAAGTGTGACACGAGCGGGTGACTTCTCTGCCTCGGAGAGCACAGGCCAATCTGCTGAGCAAGTTCCTCCAACGCTGTTTTCACTGTGACAGCAGTTGTCTCGTGAAGGAACACAGAGCTTGCAGCTTCTAGATGGAGTTTTAACCCTCTGACGTCTAAGACATTTTTTTCCTGTTTTCAGGGCGCCTGGACTTTTTGTATAAAAATGCATGTAAAACCTCAACCATGCAATGCATA
>JAQLOL010000016.1:16552507-16564902 GCA_029783665.1 Naso thynnoides | reverse complement strand
GATATGCGTCTGTTTCTGTGTGCATGTGTGTTGCAGCTTGCATAAGTCTATGTGGGTGTGTGTGCATTTGTGTGTGTGTGTTCTGCAGCAGGGCGCTCAGCTTTAAGCCAGAGGTTTAAGTGAGACAAGGAGGGCGGGAATTATGGGAAATAAAACCAAGTTGAACATGAAAAACCTTCTGCAGACACACACACACACACACACGAAGCAGACAAATGCTTCAAAACTCAAACCTGCCTGTGAAGTTCACAAGGGACAAACCTATGTTAAGAAAAAATAATATTTTTCATTATTTTCATTCTTTAATATGTAATTATCCTCTCTCTCTCTCTCTCTCTCTCTCTCTGTCTCTGTCTGTCCCCCTGTCTTTGTCTATGTCTCTCTGTCCCACAGTCTGTTGTATGATATTAATTGGCAGGGAGCTGAATATGGTGCTTAAGGCCAAGGTTTTTTCAAAGAGCCAGTTATTGCTTTAATTATCCGTCAATGGATTCAGCATCTGTGTGCACTAAAGACATGGCTGGCTGCACTGGAACACTCCACACACACACACACACACACACACACATGCACACACAGGTTTCCTACAAGTTGATTGTCCCTTAATGCTTCAGCATGCCAACATTTCAGATTCTGCTCTGCAAATACACACACACACACACACACACACACATGCACACTTAGTGTATGGATGTCCAATAACATATTTCATTCATGATGGTGAACACATACATTCACATGCAGACATATACCTCCGAGTCTCTGATTCAAACACACACACACACACACACACACACACACACACACACACACACACACAGACCCAGTTTTTCAGCCATAAACAGATCATAAAGGCCTGTCTTTACTAATGACTCGACTAAAGAGAGAAACAGATCCTCTGTGCGGCCTGAACACGGGAGGACAGGCTCTTTACAGCCTGGCTTCTCCCTCCACCATATTTTTGGGTGCTGAGCGTTCCCGATGGCGCTCAAAGCTTGGCGGGTTTTCATCGTCCAAGTGCAATTTATTAGTGAATGTAAGCTTTTCAGCTCGCAGGTTCAGCGTGTGCAGGCGTGGGGATTCGTGGCCGGAGCCTCCAAACTGAATCTGTTTTCAGGTAAGAGCCAAACGGAGCGAGATGTGGCAAAGAGGCAAACAGAGCACTTCAGAGCACCACGTCTCCTTCTCCGTGGAGCTACATTTCACAGCATTGAGTATCAAAAAGATTTTTTTAAACATAGCCGTAAAAAGTTGGGTCTCGTTGGGGGTAAGAACTATGAAAAGTTCGGCTACTCCCGTTTCAGTCAACTGAAATTTACACTTAACAGCACACTTTCACAAAGTTAGAGGACTTAAAAGAGACAGATTCCTTTAAACGGTCATTTAAGTTTGATCACTCTCTGGTGACGCACACAAAATTTCAGGGTGGGGATTCCAGTTTTTTGGGATTTCACAGAAACCTTGACTCAGACAACAAAACCAGCGTTGCTTTTACATTTTGCAGCTCGAACTAGAGGTGAGCTGGAAAAAGGTTTCATTGTCAACATCTGGTCGGTAATTCTTGACGGTCAGCTCACCCTGTTGGGTGGCTTATGCTTAATATTGCTTCTTCCACTAAACAAGGTTTTAGAAAGTTCTCATCAGATCCAGAACTTCCCAATCATCCCCCAGTTTGGGGTCAGGATTAGATTCTATCTAATCTAATCTCACATCAAATTCAAGATAACTCTGATGACATCTTAATGGTGTAACGTAGTCAAGGTCAGAATCATGTATCAGCGGTTTTGCCCTGTTTTCTAAATGATCAAATGATCCAACGTGCACCTACATCCCCTGCCATTCAGGAGCGCTAAACAGCGGACAAACGTGAGCAGAAAAAGAGTTCGTGTCAAAGTTTAAACCCGAGGACCGAGACGCTTCGCTCCCACAGTGTTTGACTGACAAGTGTTTCCTGGGAAGTACGATGCAGAGACACCACAGCAAAGACAGAGATAAATTTAAGGAAAAAGCTTTCTAATTACCGTAATTATACATCACATTAAATCACTGCAGTCTGCTTGCGCTTTGGTATTTCGGCAGCCGCTACAGCTCTTTTTTATGTTATGACAAAGTGAGGCAGTCACATGATAATCCCAAACACATGTATCTTTAAGCTTTTGGCAATAAATAAATATAAGTGGGTATCATTTGTGGACACATTGTTTCTGGGTTCTTCATTCGGGAAACAGAGCCAGCAGGGCTGATTGTATAACGGCTCCCTGTAGGGGCCAAAAGGTTTTTAACAAGTTTGTTGATTTCATTTGTCATCGCGGTGCATAAGAGAGATGGAGGAGAGGAAAAGCCAGAGATGAGGAAGAAATATTAGAGTGGACAAAGAGTCCAAAAAAGCCTTGCTTGTCTTCACTTTTCTCCATTTCTACCCATCTTTTTGCCTCATTCATTTGCTTTTTGTCTCTTTTTCCCCTGCGTCTGTGTGATGGTGTGCAAATTCTCCCATCCATGCCAGGCACAGAGCTCCTGCTGCCAACCATAATAATGTTGCAGGACAGCACAGACATACACACACACAAACTGGGAGACAGAAGAGCGTATAAATACTTCCACATTACTGGAATAGTTAAGGAGAGAGAAATGGATGGCTGCAGACGGAGGACAGACGGGTTGAGGTGTTCCAGAGGGCAAAGTGTAGACGGATGAAAGGAAAAATGGAAGAAAAATAGACTCAAGGTAAAGTACCATGGGCGAATGAGGACTCGTTCTTTTTATCCTCTTATAATGAACCTTTGTGCATGATTAAAACAATCAAATATTCAATAACTTTGTGTATTATGGCTTTCTAAAACGCATTCACATGATAAAACAGAGTACTTAAAAGCCTTTAAAAGATGGTGGTCATTTAGAATTTGTGTGAGGATGTTTCATACCAAGTTCTTGAATTTTTCTGCACACCGAGAGTACTTTGTTTTGAAGAAACGACAATTACACTCTTTTGATTTAGTGATGTTTTTGGAGGATATATTTGCAACTGCCAAAGATCCAGTAAAGACAAACCGTTGAAAGACATTCACTTTGACCTCGGAGGGCAGCACAGTGGCTCGGTGGTTAGCACTGTTGCCTCACAGCAAGAAGGTCCTGGGTTCGAATTCGTCTAACATCAAGAGGGTTCTGGGTTCCATCCCCGGCTGGGGTAGGACCTTTCTGTGCGCACCGTATGTTCTCCACGTGTCTGCGTGGGTTCTCTCCAGGTACTCCAGCTTCATTCCAGCAGTCCAAACACCTGCAGGTTAACTGGTGACTGTAGGTGCTAATGTGAGCATGACTGGTTGTTTGTTGCTATGTCAGCTCTGTGATGAACTGGCGTGAACCCCGCCCTCACCCAGTGTCTGCTGGGATTGGCTCCTGGCCCTGGCGTCACTTAAAAGCGAGGTCGTCAGAGGGCCGCTCACATGTGTCGTCCTATGAGGCAATAACAATTATTTTTTACATTTTTTTTATTTTTGCTGTTCAATTTTAAGGCCCAGCTGGAAAATTAGAGGGGAACAGATGGTGATAAATCAATAATCTGATTTGCCGGCACAGGTGCTCCCTTTAGAAAACCTTTACAAACTGACTGACTGTTAAGTTTTACATTACAACTTTGAACTTTTAATTCATCTTGGCCAATGAACACAGATGGATCGCACTCCTGCTGGTTTGTGATTCAAAATTTGAAAAAAGAAAAGCTGTTTGTGTGGAAATAGTTGTGCTAAATATGCACACGAATGGGCTCCTCCGCCTGAACCTCCTAAAATACTTGTTTTGAACATTAATGATTAAAAAAAAAAGACACATAAGATAAATAAAAGGTTGCATTTCACAAAGTCTTGCTACTTTTTCTGCCACCTTGTTGCCAAATTTATAACTCGCACAAAAAGCATGCGTATGTGAGTACATTCACAGGGGAGGTCAAACAGTAGGGGAGCCTTTTATATCAAAGTCTGAGAGCCCAGGCTGGCGCTGCGAGGCACAATCACTCCCGTATGACCCTGTGTGAGTGTGTGTGTGTGTGTGTGGGTGTGTGTTACAGTGCTTAAATCGTTCCAGTATGATCATAATAATGTCATCAGAAACTTGGGGGAGCTCAAGTAAAGGCAAACACAATTTTCCACAAGCATGTTTGTGCCTCCAAATATCTGAATGTCCGCAGGAAAATGTGCATTCTGTCTTGGTTTGCGATTGTATGTGAATGACTGTGTTTGTGCTAATACACATCTGCGTGTGTGTGTGTGTGTGTGTGTAAAGTGCTCTATGTGAGTGTGCATCCAAAATTAACAATGCAACTGTTTCCAAGGTCGGAGCACACAAAAAGCTAAAGTTGGGATTATGGAAATTTCAGAGGCCGGAATTCCTCGGTTTGCTTCCAAACATCATTCACTCTCAGCGAGGTCAAGTCCATAAAACACACACACATGCACATAAACACACACACAGACAAAAGGGTAGTCAGTGTAACGTTGGTGAACCGTGTCAGTATAAATCTGATAGTCCCAACATAATACAACGACAGCCACAAAAATGTCAACAGTCTACTTAACCCCGAGGAATGGAAGTGAGGGGAAACAGGGGAGAGAGGAAAGAAAACGGAGCGACTGGTTGAACCGAGGGAGAGAAAGAACGACGGCAAGGTGGCCAGAACTAACGGAGAGCTGCAGAGAAAAAGAATGAAAGAGAAAACAGAATAAGAGAGAATATTTTTGCATGAATGAACCAGAATATCCACTGTTAGAAATTCACATTGCCGGTTTTTGGTCACATCTTAAGCCATTTAAAACAGAAGCATCTCCAGTGCTTTTCTCTACCATTCATTTGAAACCCTATAGCATAAGTATGGCATGAGGGCTTAGAGTGAGGGGTGCATTGTGGGAAATAACCAAACTGCCTTGTTAATTGGAGAATACCACTTCAAATGTGGACAAAGTCTTATTGTCTCGCTCTCACCAAAAAAGAAAACCAGTTGGAGAAAGGTTAAAGGTACTCTCACCCCAAGTAATATCTAATAGTTACATTGTCTTAAAAATGAACTGACTGCCAAATGGGTGGCTAAGAGCCGGGTTGGCAGGCGTGGCTCCAGCGGGAGGACTCCAGGACGGGGGTCCGGCTGAAGCAGTGGACCAGACCGTCTGAGAGATCAGTGGCTCAAGCTCGTGTGTTGTGGGTGGTCTGTGAAGAGCATCACACTGTCTAAAAGTTGACTCTTGCTAATGTTAGCTTTTGAGCTAAATAGGGCTAACGTGTGAGCATGTTAACTTTAGGAGAACAAGTGTCCAGGGTGCTGTATGGTTGCCACAGACCCCACAGGGAAAGCCAGGCCATAATATCTAAGTTTGTTAAACATTTGCCACTCTACCTGTCGTAAGCCAACCTGAACCTGTAACCAGTGGCACAGACGCTATTAGCTCCTCCGCTAATCAGACCCAAAATCTTCAAATGATCCTCTATTTTGGAGTCAGTATTAGATTTGATCTGATCTTAGCAAATTCAAGATAACTGATAACATCTTAAGAGTGTGAAGTAGAAGGCCCATCAAGGTTATAATCATGCAACTGTGATTTCTTTCCTGTTTTCTAATTATCAAACGACCCAGCGTGCGTACATACAGGTTTCAGGTCTAATAACAACCAAATGTTTTGGTTTCAAAAAGCATCTTCATCATTTGTTAAACTTGACAGTGCGGCACAAACAAGCCACAGTTTGGACTATGAAATGGTAACATCTCTGAAACTTACAAGTCTGTCATTAAAGCGATATATCATTGATCTACATACCTCGCACATCCTGGCTCTCCACCACCATGCAAACCTTCTTTTTTGCTTCATTTGACACCTTTTTGACCTGAAATTCTACTCTTTAGCTTCACTTCCGTAATAACTTCTCACCCTGCTCCCCCATCCCACCTGCCACGTTGCCCTGTCGCGTCCTGTCCCGTAAACCAAACCTTATCTCCTGCTGCTGCCCTGCTAACTTTAAACCCACCTCTCTCCCTCTCGCCAACCCCAGATTTCTCACTCTACTCCCTCAGCCGCCAGCTGTAACCCTAAACTTACCTTTAAACATTATCAGACCCCCTCTCACTCACTCACACACTCACACACACACACCTCAGCCACCCTGTAGCCTGACCTCGCCTCCTCCCCATTTAAACAATCCCATAGCGTCACACCAAGCTGACACATATGTACGCTCGCACACAGACACACACGCACATGAAGACACGTAACATGCTTCTGATCTTGTCTCCTTGCTGTTTGTGTGTGCGCGTGTGTTAGTAAATCAATCCGTCTCATAAAGAAGCTTTTGCACAACGCGTTACCTCAGAATATACACAAAGGCTGCGTCTGAGATCAATCACTGCATCATGATTGAGGAAAATCTGTGGAAAACTGTGAGTCAGTTGGAAAAACAAGTCAGCATCACACTCGACCCAGGCCATCTTCTCGCTCTCAAACATCATGTACGAGCTGTTTAAAATGTTTTATTCCCGTGTGAAAACTTGGATCGTGAATCTTTGACCATCAGTTCTTTCATTATTCTTTATATTACGAACTGGTCAACTTATTCACTGTAACAGGTAAACTTGGCGTCACTGAACAATGTCGTTTTTTTTAGCAAACGTCACTCACTTGTTTGGAATTTTTTCAAATGGTGGATTAATCTGCACTTTGCACTCTGGTGCCACCAGAGGGCCTCAGGGCAAGCACAGCAAATCGGTATGAAAATGACTGAAAATGAATTCAAAACAGCTTCAGCTTGCTAGTTTACTTGTTTGCTAGCATCTAGCTAGCTAGCTAAGACTTGAAGAGCAATAGCCCTGTTGACAAAAGCTCTGCTGCAAGAAAAAAAAAAAACCTTTTGGCCAAGTAAAACTTACAAAATAAGACAGCTTACATAAAGTGCCACTGTTTATTATGCATTTATTATGCATTTGGCGCTCACTGACCGTTCATTTCCTGTATCAGAGTCACATGGGTTTCACCTCGGCCCGCCCTTTCAGAAGACAGGCAGCAGTCTTTAGTCCATTCGTTCTTACGTATGTAGGGTTGTGTATTGGTAGACATGTTACCTTGTGCAACATTTTGGCTCATCAGAAAGCTGAGCTCTGTGGCACAAAGAAGGCACAGACATGAGGCTTTTGATGCACACACATCAGTTGTTAGTTGAAAACATTAATGGTTGGTTTTGGGGAAACTAGAAAAAAATTTAAGATGACTGATGCATTTCTACTTGTCTTTACAGCACGCTGTTTTGTGCTATGGGCGTTAAATGATGTGACATGATGCTACACATTACAATCAGTGAAAGTTCATTATTTTGAGCCTTTTATGACATGCGTGGACACAAAATCAGGTCGGTGTCCAACGTGTGAAGGCCTTAAATCCCCTTTATCCTTTGAATCTCAGCACCACCTTCTCTCCTTCTCTGCTCTCCTTTGCCGACATTCCCAGAAACAAGCACATTAAAAAATAAAAAATAAAGTAAAAGATGCATTTTTTGGCTCAAAAACACATATCGGCTCACTTTTATTGTGAATTTTCTTCCCCCCTCCTCTTCTGCTCTGTGGTCACTGGAAGGTCACCGACTCATGAAACATCCGCTGGGTTTCTCTCCCAATTCACAACCAGCCGTCCTTCAATATATTCTCACATTCTCTGCAGTTATCACATTCTCAGATGTTAGTCAAGAGGGCAAGAGGTCTTATGGATTCGGAGAAAAGCGAAGTGTCATGCACGCACACACACACACATGCGTTCTTTGAGTGACCCTTGCCTCTCCTGTGCTCTCACCCCGTAACTTAATGCTTATTTTCACACACAGGTAGAAAAAACACAAAACCTCTCGCAACCCACAAAGACAGATATCGAGGCCGTCTGTCTCACCTTAACAGGTTCCCTCTCTCTCCTTCTGTTTTATCTCCTCCTTCACGCACACACCCTTGAACGCACAAATACACACACACACACACACACGCACGCACAGCCCCTGTGTGTGCTGACCTAGGAGTAACTCAGTGAAGTCAGCCAATAAAATACAGAGGCATCGTCGGCACGTAACTTTACATTCTGGTGGTTTGTTTGGATAACCTCTCGCTGCGCGGAACCAACACACACACACACACACACACACCCTCGCACTACAGCACAGTATTTTACATTTACGACTCTCTAGATCCTGCTAGACCCCACCGCCTTCACTCGGCCCCCAGCGTTGCCCTCCCATCCACCCCGCCACACACACATATTTAGTCTGCCGAGCCGCTGTTTTCCCAGCAATTATCTCCAAACTAAACAGTTACCCCAAAGTGGTAACTACAGACCAGATATACGGTCAAAGCCGTCCTTCTTTTATTTTTTCGCTTCAAAGTTTGCAGCGTTGCACTAAAAATGGAAACATCAGACAATGTCTCAAAATATCCCCAACACATATATCACACTTTTATCCCCAGTTACACACATTTTAATCTGAAAATAACTTGAAATTTTCACTTAAAACCCCTCAATGGAACCCCTTAAATGTTTTCAGTTTTCGAGAGCTCTAACCTCTCGGTGTGTGGCAGATCTCACAATAAGAAGTTAGAGACAATCTGTAGATTTCAGTTTTAACTTGAGTTGCAATATTCTTTTAAAGTTTCAAATATATCATCATATGCATTCCTGATTTTGCATCCTTTTTTGTTGGCTCCATTTTCAAACTGTAATTTCTTAATCTACTGTGTTAATTACCGGCATTTGTCAGGATTTTAGGCAGATAAATGTCATGGTAAAATGAAAAATCGGTGACGCTCTCTGTCCTGATTCGCCGGTCAGTGCTGCGCTTCTTAGCGACAGGTGGCATCAGTACGAGCTGATTAGCTCACCGTGCTCTGACTCGCCTCCGCCAACAACAGTGTGTGCAAGCCACACCATCAGTCGGCTGCAGCTGACATGGACCAGTTTACTCCACAACCATTTTGTTTTGGTTTAAACTGGACTTAAAAGAGAGAGCACCAAGTAACGAAATAAAGCAAACGGCTGCAGCGGATTTGCTTCCCAACAAGACTCGTGCTACAGCTAATGTTAGCTTGCTAGCTCATTTGCAGAAGTTATCTACTGCAACTTTAAATATTACTAAAAAATAATAAATGAAATTTAGCAAATAAAAGCCTTGACTTGGAAGAACAAAATTACAAATAATGTTAGTGTGCTACATGCTAACACAGAGGTTACCAGCGCTAATAGTCAGTAGCTGCTGATGGTCATGAGGTAAACTAATCTTGTCACAAAATGATTAACAAGAAAGATAATGAGAAAATCCCTCTGCAACATTGTGTTTTGGACCTTTTTTAATCCTTTCTTGGTTATTTGATGAATTCTTGTTGAGTTTTTTATCTGCTCAGGTCTCGGAAAATGTGAGAGGATGTGACAATGCACAGACGTCTTAATGCTGAGACACTGTAAAGGGTCAAAAAAGATCAGAAACCAACCAAATCAAGACTGATTCTTTTAATATATTACACTGATGATGTAACTTCTAGAATCTTTTTTTGATTAAAAAAAAAAAACAGCAACTTAATGGGACTCCAGTCTGAGAGCAGCCCTCAGTGTTTGTGCAGTCCAAATATTTCTCATGATTGAACTCTGGACTGAAATTCAGCGAAATGTTACATTTTTGAAATCAAAGTCTTGACTTCAGCCACCACTTCAGGGTTTTTGGTGTGGGTTCATTTTGTGATTTACAGCTGGATTGTTGGATCAAAGCTTCATTCACCTCTTTCACAGAAATCATTACATGTAATGGTTCCCTTAAATATTCCTCCTTAACTGCCGTGTTTACATTCACATGCGTGTGTGGCTGCAACACTCCAGTTTCTCGTTCAGACAACATTCGGGGCCAACTTGTTTTTTGACAACGAACATGTGCGCGCACAGTATTTTTGTGCCTTTGTGTGTGTGTGTGAACTCCTGATCCCCCTGCTGTGTGTTCCAGGTCTGTATTTATGAGTCTCTGGGCTCCCACTGAAAACCAAATCTTCTTTAACTTTTACCTCAACATGACCCTCAGCTCACTCTGAGTTTGTGTGTGTGTGCGGGCACGCGCGCGCGTGTGAACAAGGTGCCAGCAGTGTCATCATTACCTCAACCTGACCTCTGTGTGTGTGTGTGTGTGATAAAACTGGGTTGTTTTCACCTCTTTAGTCTTTGAGTGTGTGTGTAATTTTATGTAAGGACAGCGGATCAGTATTACCTTTGCCTCTCACCTGATCCTGACCTTGACCTCTCGAAAAAAAAAACTCTCTTTCACAATATAAAACATAGTAACGGCAGTGTTTTTCACTCCGTGCTTCAAGGGGCACCCGTTAAGGTATTTGGGGGAAATTTGCACATTTGTCATTTTGCCTCTTAAGTTATGAGAACACGGACAGCAACATCATCCCTGTGCCCCTTGTAGATCATACGCCGCACTTCACCGTGCACAAGGACGACCCTAAATTTAAGGCCGTGAGTGTCGTTTTTAGGTACCGAAGGTTTCATGACCACAGACTGGATGTGAAAATTGTGTAAATGTGATACTTTGGGGTAAATAAATCTATCTTATAGATTTAAAGTGTGTCGCCGTAACCTTTGAACAGCAGCCCTACTGAAAGTGCCAATTAGCCTTCGGGATGCTGGAAGGCGTTAAAACATTGTGCAACAGTAGCGCAGAGAGTCGTAAAGTCAGCAAACTGCCTGTCTGAAGACTGCTGACACAAGCTCGCAGTACTGTTCATGGCTTAAGCATTAAAATCCCTGAATGTATTGAACTATGACAATAACTTACTACAGTAACTGCATATGGAAATTTGCAATGTATAGTCGATCTACCTCAGCGCATCTATAGCACATTATGTTCATTCTCTGGGTTAACTTTATATTTTAGTGTTTTTGCGTCATATGTAACCTTATTATATTCTTATATTGTGTTTATTTTGTGCATTTTACACACTACATTATTATCTATGACTGCCACTCACTTTAGCTGCTTTTGCTGGCAGCCTGTGGAGTTTCAAAACATCAAAACTATCTAAAATGTAAGAATATATTTCATTACCTTTGAATTCAGCTATAGACTCTCAGTAGACACCACAAAGGATGAGATAATCCTTTGTGGTGTTTTTAGGCCCCACGAGGAGGAAATTTAAAGTGGATGGTCAAAGATAAAAGAAGCATCAAAAAATTATAAACAAATCTACAGGGAAAAAAGGATGGAAGGAAAAGCTCTAACATGATAATATTTGCTTTAATCTCTCAAAAGACTAACATCTGTGAGGAGAGAATTATCTGTAATTTAAAAATCCAGAGAAAAGCACCCCAGGCGACGTTTCCTTAAATACAGTTTTTACCGTTTTCTCTCACAGAGTGAAATGTCCCTCTCAGCCTTGACTGAGGCTCCTCTGGTGCTGTGGTTAATGTTACTGTCTGCATCCTGCTCCTCCGCTGGCTTCAGCTGCAGTTAAACACCGGACAGTCTGACCACAGAGATTTCACAGATATCCCAACCTTGTCAACTGCTACCTTCACATCTGTCTCACTGAGAGTGTGTGTGTGTGAATATTATGTTTCATGCAGTCTTTTTTTTGCACAAACGCCAGTTTTCCTGCATGTCTCTGAGGGCACGCGGTGTATGCTGATGTGTGTGACTCATGTCTAGCGACTCCACTGCCCCTACGCCCCTATATGCAGATATTTCCAAGTGTGTGCACTTGTGTGAAACATATTTAATGCACTCCGACCACGGATGCTCCACAGATCTGTGCATGTCATTTCTCTCTCTGGTGGCAAAAAGCAGACAATCCTTTCACACGAGGTGCACATTAAAGCCCAAAAACTTGGACGTCTTCTGGGAAGCTGAGCGCTTAAATGTAGTTGTGAATCAGTTTGGTTAAATCCAGCGTGTTTCATCAAGGAGCCGGTTCAATATCGCATTCGAGAACGCGTCAATAGAAGGTGAGGGTGCATTCAGACAGCAAGCAATGAACCTAATCTACGCCAGGAGATTACATACAAAGCCAATGTAAAGATACAATTAGACCAGATTTCACCTCCGGTGAAGTGAATCTCACGATGGGAATCACGTGATGTGCGACCATCGGCTCTATCGCCTTCATTGCCTCATCATTGGAAGTTGAACATATTGAACTTTTCAGTCGACATCACGCGGCACGGCACAGCAAATCGGTGTTGAGAGTCTCCCAATGTCAGTGACATCCAGACGGTACAAACCTTGCAGGATGGACATTAAATCAGACGGGGGGGTTGTAACAACCGTTACTACATGTGAGTACCATGAAGCTCCTACAACACAACTTAATACACTGTGGGATTATCTTATGAACACAGATATGG
>JAQLOL010000016.1:16526445-16542028 GCA_029783665.1 Naso thynnoides | reverse complement strand
GGCCACGGAAAAGAGGTCAACTTGCGATGCCAATTTTGTAAAGAGAGCTTGAAGTGAGTATTGATTAGCATGCTAAGCGTGCTAAGCATCGCTGTTTGTTTATGTTTAGCGTCTGTGTCGCACTGGCCCGCGTGTTATTTATGCTGCATTTCTATTTGCTGGTTCGTCGCTGCTGCCACATTGTGAGATGTTCATCCTAAATATCTAGCAGCACTAATTTAGCATTTTTTAGTAGCACTGATGATATTCAAAGACTGAAGCATTTGCTGCTGTTTTTATTCACCTGCACTGGGAGCACTTGTTCTTTTCACTACTTATAAGTAAAGAGACTTTTGCATCTACCTCAGCCTGTGTACTTTTTTTTGTGTCTTTAGCCTAGTTTCTCAAGTACTGACGCACAAGAATCATTGTCTTGTACCCCAAGAAGGCGAGTTTCACAGCACCCTGACATATTTCTAAATTTCCGACATTGTCAGAAGTTCATCTTAGGGTGTCTTTGGTCGCAAGACCAGGAAACAGCCGTCCGTGAACCACCACTTTGTTTGAAGCCTCCGGCAACATCCAGTCAAGTTTGACAACAAACCATGAAGATCTGGGGTACGTTGTCTTCTTGTCTCTAAGTTATTTTAAGAAGTAAATACATTTTTTAGAAAGTCTTCACAATTTGTGTAAATTTCAATAGATTAGAAGAGCACTGTTGACTTGTTTAAGACTCGAAATTCAAAGTTTAGGACTTGGGACTTGACTCGAGATTTGAGCAAAAGCTTGACTTACTTGTGACTTGAAAAAACAATGACTTCGTCCCATCTCTGATACGCATAATAGTGTGAGGCTTCACCGAGTGTTACCAAACTTCAATCACCTCTCTTATGTAATATTGCTGTATTAATTTTAAAAAGGCACAGATGTATAATTAGCAGTTAACCGATGCGGTTGGTTGAGTCAACAGGACACCAGGCCTCACAAATAAAATCACATAGTTGTATCTATCAGACCGCTTCTGGAAGACACAGTGTGGAAACTCAATGAGCAAAATGTCTTAAGTGCAGCTGAAGTGTTTCTGCAAACATCGGAACAAAGAGAATCTTTCACAGTGGTAACACACAGGCTGCTGCGGGCCATTCTTTGTAGATGAAACACGTGTTTATTTGCTGTCAAATATTTCTCTAACAACACCGACCCAAAGCCTTACCAGTAAATCATCAAAATAATTGAGTGTGTGTGTGTGTGTGTGTGTGTGTGTGTATCTTCTCTGACCAGTAAACCAGTAAAACTTCAACGTGACAAGACAACAGAGCTGGAAATGTGCATATTGTTCAGCCAAATGCTCTGATTTCTCCCCCAGAGAGGCCGAGCTTGTGCATGGGCTGGCAAGCATTTACACACTTAGATCTGAATATCGTTTTTGGATCGCCTGTGTGTGTGTGTGTGTGTGTGTGCTTATTGGTAACAAGGTTGGATAAGAGACAACTGGATCTTAGTTTCTGATTGAACTGAAAGTTGTTCAGTGTCGGCAGAGAGTTTGTATAAAACATCGAGGCCTCCTTTAGGTTTAATTTACTGGCTCAGAGGAGCAGAGGAGCAAATCATTTTCTTTTATGTTAATTAGGCCAGAGCGGCAAAAAAAGAATGAAACAAAGACTGTATTCATTTGTTCCCTGTTGTCACTGGTGCAAAGATCCAAAGAAACGAAAGAAAAAGGAAAAATAAGGACAAGAAGGCAAAAGGTTTTACTGAGAAACTTTTCACATCTAAAGATCTAAAGTTTCTTGTAATAATTTAAAGAGATAAGATAAAAACTTTAATTCTTCCTATTACCCGGCAACTTCACCATAACCCTTATCACTGAGTGTGCCACATGGGGCTTTTATTTTGAAGGAGGATTGGGAGGAAACGCAGCAACCGGATCGTATTCATCAATATGCACACATTTTTGTTTTCTCTCGCTATGTGCAAACATAGAAACAAAACTGAAACAAACCGCAGCACGGCCACAAACTGCAGCCAGACCCCGGCTCCGTGAGTTACAGTTACCTGCTGCAAGGATGTTTGTTTCTCTGGACACTGTTCAGCCCCGGTGGTTAAATTTTGTGGAAATTTTTCTTTCTGACTGACAGTTAAGAGGGGAGGGAGAGACAGGAGTTGGGATTCAAACCAGAGGATACAGCAACACCTCAACCAGCTGAGACACCAGTACATCCAGATGTTCAGTTGAACAACAAGGTCAGTGTAGACCTTCGCTGCTCTTAGGATAATATTTCACGCAAAGAAAACGTTAATTGAACCTCATCGCTTAAAATTCTGTTACTGAAAAAAAACCAAAGTGTCTGTCAGCTGTAAGAGCTGAACTTGAATCCATTTTAAACTCAGTCGCCAGAAATAATATTTGCATTATATGTTCTTGCAAAGTATAAATATGTTTCTCTTTGTCTGTTTTTAATTAAATGTTGTGACAGTGTTATGGTTAACGTCATTTTTTTTAATCCAATCAGGGAGCAGAAAAGAGGTGAAAAGTTAGTTACACAACAACGCCCTCTGATAGTTATGAATAACTGTTGATTGCACAATAGCTAATGTTAGAGCAAGTACAAGACAAATGGCTGTGGCTTCAAACATGGCGGATCTCCCAGAGGGCACTGCAGCTCGACAACATGATCCCAAGCCCTATAGGCGGGGTTACACATGGCTGTGATAAACAGGGGAAGTCGACCATAAACAAAACATCGTGGCATTTTGTTGCTGTTTACCATCTAAAGCTGCCATTATCTTCTTTGGATGAGATCTAGGAATACTTTGGCCTCCTCGTTGCTCCTCACGTACCTGTTGTTGTTGTTGTTGTTGTTGTTATTATCAGCCATGTTTTTGTTTGTTGGGGAAATATCCGGAAAGCTTCTTAAAACTTTGTCTTTTGGCGAGCGAAAACAGCTGCCTAACGTCAAGATTTATTTGACACAGCTGTTTCCATTTTCTATTTTGCGCATTAACTGTTTTTTGAAAAGGCAAAAACCACCTCAAGCGAGCGTGAGGACTTTTTTGTTTATTTTGCCTTTGTTAATCATTTCAAATATTTCAAAATGTGCATCAAAAATGTGTTAAGCGTGGCTACTGAGGTCCTGAAAAGGTGTCTGCTGCTTGGCAGCCATGTCGCTGCCGATCTTCCAACAGCAAACCAAACAATTCGCCTCATGTCGCTCTGATTGGCTGGTATTTGTTGCTTTGCGAGGGCTGGAAAGAAAGTCAGGGTCAGAGTCAATCAGAGGCAGGTATTTGCAGAATACAAGTGGGGGAAAAGTTGAACAAATAAGCTATCAGAAAGATTGGCATGGTCCTGCTTTTTCCACCACAGTATTGATAAAAGTGTCACTGACACATTGTCTCAAGCACATGCTGCCTCCTTCTGCCCTGCAAGCAAACAGCTTCACGCCAACCTTTTGTCCTCCTCCTGACATCAGTCCATCCAGATTCCCGTAAATACTGAACACATCTGAACTCCCATTTGCATGGTCCCAACCGAGCAGCTGCTAATGTTTTTGTTGTTGTTCCTTTTGCTGTTGCTAGCTGCAGTTGTTTGTGGTTGTGATGACACAAACAACACTGCAAGCTCCTCAGCCAAAGCTGACTGTGGGGGTTCTGACCTCTTACCTGCACGGTGGACATGCAATGCAATGTTCTGCAAACGCATGACAGCACGGACTCGAGCACAGGGCGGCATATGCACATGCACAGTTTGCACATTTACACTGAGAAACAAACAACTCGACTATAATGTAGAACATGGCGTAAAAGTTACACACTGACATGTAAACAAACGTCAGCGTGAAAATGTTTGACCACCAAGGAACATATATGCAACGTAAACACGTCAGAACCTGCAACTGAAGCAGAAACGGCGCAACAGATCTGCGCCACAGTGAGTCGAGAAACTCTCAATTCATTCCCCCGTGACTGACAGGAGCAGCAGTGTTTCATGGGAATTATGGGAAAGCATCCTCTTCACACTGTGAAGAGCAAAAGCGATGTTTGTACTTCACAGAGGAGTCAGAAAACACGATGTTTTATTGCTGCAATCTTCATAAATCAGGAGTAAATCAGTGGTCATCAGTAGTTGTGTTTGTTAATGCTGGGATCTCTCTCTGACATTTCCATGAACCGGCGCTTGATGTTCTTCAGATGAACAGAGGAGAGGACGAGGGGAAAGATGAAAGACGGGTTGGGAAGAGAAACAATAGAAATCTGCTGGGCAGATGTCTCGCTCGCTCTTTCCCAACACTCGTGTTGAAACTGGGGGAAGTCTCTCCAACGCGGTTGTTCCGTATTTTCCCACAGAGTGACAAGGACGCTCCGCCGTGTCCGAGCTTGCCAGCGCAGTGTGTGTGTTAGTGTGTGTGTGTGTGTGTGGTGATCTCACATCCGTTTTACACACTTTATGGTGTTAAAATTTGGTTGTGACATTGTGGGCGCGTTTTGGCACGCAAGCCACACCCACCCCCACACACACATCTATTTTATGATGTGGAGTCACTGACAATAAGGTCGTGTTGACACTGATGAGTGTGTGTGGGTGAGAATGTGGCTCTTTCACATAACACCAGCATGACCTGCCACTACTGTCCTCTGAGTGTGTGTGTGTGTGTGTGTGTGTGTGTGTGTGTGTGTGTGTGTGTGTGGGGGGGGGGGGGTTAAGACGGAAAATTACCGTCTTGTTGCGACACTACAACTCTCTTTGGGAATTTCGCTTTTTAAAAATGGCCTAAGCTGAAATAAAAATAAGGGAAGCATGAGGCACTTTTACACATCTTAGGTCAAACTTTTTTGTGTATCATATCAATAATTAATGCTTATTAACTTGTAAACGATGTGTTCATACTGATGAGGGCTTCTTTACAGGGAACACACACACACACACACACACACACACACACACAAACACACAGGAAGGCTTCCAGATGGAAATGAGTTTTGTCAGCCTCTTTTCCTACCTGCTGTTACCTCCTACCTGAAAAGAGGAGAGTCAGGAAATAGACTTTAATTACACTGTCCACTGAACACACACACACACACACACACACACACACACACACACACACACACACACAGATGATGCCAGTGAGTGAGAGGAAGAGAGAGATTGCACTGAGTCATTCTGTACATAAATGAAAAACACAACAGCCTGGCTCATCTTTCGAAACACTGAGTTCACTGAAGCATCAAGCTGATGAGACACTGACGGACATTTTACTCATTTTCCAAACAGCTTGACGTTCTTGGCCGTGCCAGCAGCGAAGCTTTAAAGCCTCTGGAGACGCAGCTTGAAATAGTAAGAATACACACATTGTATCAAAGTTGGCTGTCTCATTAAGTGTCTACAAAGTCTGGGGGGAAATAAATGTTCCCAACTCTTAGAAAACCTAGCTCAAACATTCGATTCTATAGCTAGCTTAGTTAAACGCAACACATGCGAGATGTTGGCTCTGACTGGAAGAGGCTACTTGAACAGAGCAGAGTGGTTTCGTATCAACGGACACCTCACTTTGGATTTTTTTGATTGACTTTATCCATATTAAATAATATGGATCAGGGATTACCCCGCCCAAATCAACCCAACTGCCAAAAACTTAAAATGGCTATATTTCAAGTTTGGATTGAGGTTGATGTCTGAAATTATTTATGCTTTTTATCATGTAAGGCCCTATATTACATATGAAAAAGTTTTTGATGATTTGGGTTTCCAAAAAGCATCAAGGCTGACAATGTCTGTTTGTGTGACGGTCAGTTCACTTTGGCTCAGACCGAAATACTTCAATAGTTACTGGATGGATTGTCATGAAAAAATGTCTGTTTTTCTCATCTCTCATGTTACTTGAGTTCTTTTCTTTGGTCCAGTTTGCATGAACATTTATAGAGAGAGTCAAATCTCATGCTGATTTGGCTGTGGTCGAGATGCATTATGGGTAATGTATGCTGCCAGAAGAAAGCCGCATGCAAATAAAAAAAGACAACATTCGTTGCTCCGCTGCATCATGAAGCATTTGATGTCTGAAGTACAAAATTTATTGACAATGTCAACATTTTATGTGAGTTTTCCTCTACCTTAATATTTCAAGCTCGTCATAGCTTCTAATACATGCTGTGCCATCATTCATTTCAATTACTCATCATATCGTTAAATCTAACTGTCTCAAACATTAGTAAAATGCCAAAGTTCTTAAAAATTGTCATCAGAATTTTAATTTTATGACCTATTTATCTTCATTGTATTGCGTTTTATTTTTACTGTATCTTATAAAGTTTCATCTCTCTGCAGCTCTGACTGTTCACCAAACACAAATGTACTATTTCTGCCATCGCTGTTGTAGTAAAACCTCATCTCGTCTGAAGGTTTACAAGTGTCTTGACAGGTATTTCAAGCTCCAGCCCTCAAAACCGACTCAAAGAAAAAGCACAAAACCAAAGCAGACATTTCATGTTTGGTCAAACAAGCGAGACACAACAACCAGATGCCGACATGATTTCCCTTTTGTCTTCTGAAGCAAACGGGCAGGAGGACAGACAGCGGTTTATTTCTCTCTGCCGCGCTGTTTATTTGATCGATGGCGGAGCACCAAACAAGCGATCGGTCGCTGGAGACGTTTTGTCCAACCACGTGCCTGTGTGGCAAACTGAAGCTAAACAAGCTCAGAACTCGATCCAGGCGGCTCTGCAGTCCCAGCAGGCGGTTTGGAGGTGTTTAGGTGGACTTGATACTGCTCATTTAGAGCCAAATAGGAAGTTTAGAGGAAGGACATTTTGGGGAATTAAAATATACTTTGGTATGACGCAGCGTTACAGCTTCCATCTGTCTGCTTTCCCACCTTATGAAACCCTTTTAGATCTTTGACATTAAAGTGAGTGGATTGCAATGAGTTCACAATGACTGCTTTGGCATATTTTAATAAAATAAATGTATCAAACAATTTTTCTCTGGTTGCTTGTATCACATTAGTAAGTTAGTTCAGACAAAAACCCATGGAAAGGACTGAGAAGGTGATTCATTTTTGTTCGCTCTGTTTGTTCTGGGACGTGTGGTTCAAAAGTATAACAGTATCAATGCAATCAATCAATTTATATGCACAGTCAGCAACTGATTTTGACCCATCGCAGACGCTTTAGTGTCGTCATATGTGCTACGATATGCAACAATATTAAAACTGTTTTTTAAGGCCTGAGAAAACGCTTGGACAAGTGACTCGAGGTAGAATAAAGTTTGTTCAAGTTTAAGATATTGCATAGTGACTGGACACCGTCCAGATGGAGAAAGTGATGGATGCGGGCATAGTACAAAGAAAAGAAAAAAAAAGCCCCATGAGGCAAAACGGCAAGTGAATAAAATTTTTTTCAGAGTGAAACTGAGTCTCAGTTTGGCGTTCAGCCGCTTTGGAGCACTGAAGGAGAGGCTGGGAAGAGCGACGCGCAAGAGTGGCCTGCTTTGTGATGGACAGGTAGGTGCTAAACACTGGCAGTTAGTTAGTTAAATTACCAACCTCTCCATTAAACAAATGTAATATTCTGAAGTACCTTGCTGTGTAATGTTATTGGATATCACAATTTTCTTACACCCTGATATCAATATCGGCTTCGGCCCCAAAAATCCCATATCAGTCGGGCCTTAAGAGCATGTAAAGAAAAAGGAACAAAGTCACCACTTGCACTTTTGATCAAAACTCTGATCCACAATGTAAAACAAAGAGCTTGAGTGAAAACAGCCTCAGACTTGCGCATGAAACTGATTAGGTCCCAGCGCTGATAAAAGCATTGCAACATAAAGTTTGAATGACCACATACGCTGTAATGCTGTAATCACCAGCCACAGCTGATCATTTTGCTCTCAAGACATTTGAGCCATCGAAATCCTCAAAGAGAGACAAACTGCGGCTCTGGAGGGAGGCGAGCTCATGTGCATCTTTTCCTCATGACCGTCAGATTAAAGTTGATCACCATGAAGATCAGACTCTGAACCTTAAGTATAACTTTTTTGTCCCTCCAACAGCACACTCTCACGCTCTTTGGTTGAAGAAGTAGATAGAGGTCAGGAGTGGAGGAAGCCTTCTCTGAACTCGTCCAAAAAGGGTTTTTCATTTCTGTGTCACAGTATTTAAGAAGCTGGCAGCAGTCCTCTGAAAACTATCAAGGGGACATACTATTTCTGTTAAAATGAAACACGAATCCGTCCAAAGTGCCCCGTTACTTGTCCTTACTCTTATTACTGCAGCTTATGGAGCTGAGGGGAACGGCTTGCATGTAATTTGGGGGGAATTGGTTGAGTTCCCCGTTGGCTTGGACTAGCATTGCTAACAAATGTTAAACGACAGGTTGCTGCCAAATTCTCATCGAGGACCTTTTTGGACATCCTGTAGGGATAATCTTGGTTAGTCATCAGGAAAAAATACTTAAAACCCTTAACCTTTAAACTCTCGATGTGGCTGAACTTCATGTCCCCTTAATATCCCACTTTAATGGCTTCAAGGGTAAGAAAGAGGGTGAGCTGGTGATTATTTTGAAAGCGTATTTATCTAGGGAAAGCTTTTAATCACCCTGATTCAAAGACATATTTCACACCTCTGAGCAGCCCAGAATAAACTACAGTCCTCTGCTGGTTGATTTACTCACACTGGAAATATTAAACACCTCGCCTGTGGGCACCTCAAGGACACAGGAATCTTTAAGGGAGGGCAAAGTACTTCTATTCGCTTTCTCTGCCTCGCGTCATTTAAGCAAATTACCTAATACATGCAGAATGTTAATGGGAAAAGTGGGAAATACCTTTGGTTGTAATGTGACATTAAACAGCCACTAAGTCGGCAGGTGGAGGTGAGCAGGTTTGAAAAATGAGCCAACAAAGCATCAGGCATTAAAGCTGAGGTAGGCAGTTTATCTCTGGCGTCATCGGGCAAACATCCCATAATAACCTTTCAGCATTTTGTAATTCAGAAGGTCTGAAAGAACACTACATCGGGCTTCTCTCCTTGGCCCTGTGTTCAGACCGTGACAAACACTTTTAAGCAAGTCACAGGTCATTTCAGGGAGCGTGTGCTCCCATTGGCTGCTCTGTGCTGGCAGGTGACATCACTACAAGTTGATTGGCTGTTCAAACAAGTGGCGTGCCTCACGTCCTAAAACCGGCCTCTAGCGACCTGACTAGCTCAGCTGCAGGCGACACCATCAGCTGGTTTGAGTTGAGATGAGACGGAGCAGTTTACACCGATGCAACTTTCCCTGCAGCCGTTCGGTCCCGTCGTGAATCTTTAAAGCAAACTGGACTGAAAGAGAGAGAGACGACGAACGAGATAAAACGTTCAACACAGGAGGGCGCTCTTCTCTTCCTGTTTTGAACCGTCAGTCAGTGTTGGCGGCACAGTTTCTCTCTCATGAGCGTAATAAAAAGTTGGGATGGCACATTTTTGCAAATCAGGGTTGTGTTAAAATCGAACGTTTTATATGAATCAAACAGCTTTAATCGTACGTAGTCCAGATAAAAAGTAACTGTAGGATTAAATGAGCCAACTTTATTCATCAAGCAGAAAGGATGACGAATGCCAAGCAGCCAGGACTGGGAAGGTTGTGAATGTAATAGATTACAGATTACTAGAGAGCCTATTTAAAATGAAACAGGTCATTCAACTAATTAAATCACTTCATCAAAGTAATTTAACTTACTGCATTTGATTATTTTTGATTACTTTTATAAGTTTTTTAATGAATGTTTTCAACTGTTGATCATTTTCACTTGTTCAAACCAGGCAGTGTTAATGGCAGATGTAGGGCGCCGCAAATTCGAACAAGAGAGCGAATCAAAAGCATCTTTAAAGCATCAAACTTTAGTAACTGGCCTCGATTCAAATGACAAAAGAAGACATTGTCTGCATTAAAAACATGCAAAGCAACAAAAGGAATATTCAACATATAACCGAAGCTTTTTACAGAAAATATTTAGACGAAACCCCGTCTGCACTTATCAACATTTTCACAAGTAAATGTAATTTAATTACACATTCTTTCTCAGTTACTGTAACTGATTACGATTCCATTTATTTTATTAAATTACGTAATTTTGTCGCATGTAATTAGTCACTCCCTGACAGTGCAAGCAGCAGGCCATCAGTTCTTCACTGCTTCCAAACTGGATGTTTTTAATGAGATTTTGGGACAAATCACGTTCTGTCAACCAAAAGATGTTAAGATCTTACACCAACACGAGATCATTCGTCCCACCACACAGCACGGTGAACCTTCAGCCTCACTGACGGCAGCATGAGCGTTCAGTTTCCTCCAGTAAATTTCAGGGGTGCTTTGCTGCTCATGATTGGCCTGATGGACAAACATCCATTCTTTAGGGGATCGAACTCGTGTGCTTTCATCAGAGGGTGATTTCACCAAACGGCGTGCCAAACGCTGCAACTTCTCCTCTCTGGTTTCTGGGAAATGCCGAGGCTGACTTACGAGTATATGAACCTCTCCTGACCCCCGCTTCCCCTTTCCCCTAAAACACACGCACACACACACACATATTCTCCTCTACCCCATTATATAAAGCCTTGGATTGGTCCAAATCGGCATTTCTCTCGGCCAATGAATTAGCCGCAGAAATGCGTATAAAATTCACATCAGCGTGAACTACAGGCTGATGGGAATTTCTGCATCACACTTCAAAAAACAAAAAGCTTTCGCCCTCTTGTTAACCTTTCTTCCCCTCTTTATTCCTCCTCCTCCTCCTCCTCATGTTTTCTCCCCATCTTCATCTTTCTTTAACCTCTCTTAAACCCTTCCTCCCTTTTCCTCATTCTCTTTTTTCTGACTCTTTATCCCCCCATTTCATCTTCTTTTTCATAATTCCGGCCAGCCTGTCATTGAGCCGCTCATGTGGTTCTCCTTTAATTCTCCCATCCTTCTTTTCTTGATCTCCAAGTGTTTTTTTCCAGCCAGCGATTCCCTTTTAACAGCGAGCCAGTGGCCTTTGACAATCTGTTTCGCAGGTACAACAGAGAGACTCCGACACAGGCTGAGAGGGAGAGCTGAGGATCTACAAGGAAAGATTGAAAGACAGGCTGCTGAAGAGATATTGAGAGGAGGAGAAGAAACTACATTTACTTAAAAATCTGATGTTTGTAAGCTATTTGCATTTATTCATTATGATTCATTATTACACATTTAACTAATGATCTCTTCCTCCAGCAGTTATAACATAAAATCTTGTTTCCACATTCAGCAGCCAGTATGAATAAACCAATAACAGAATATTTTCAAGCCAAACTAATAACTAATATTATTGACTGAAATGAACTTCTGTAGCAATATTTGCATTTTTGTTGGCAGGAAAAGGATCAGAAGTTGTAAAACTGACATTAAATGACATTAAATCATTCTTTCAGCCGTCAAATGTCCAATTATAATACAGTAAATCTCTTTTCGATCTTGAAAATTGTAGATGATTGTATTTTTATATTATAATACGTATCAATTTCTGTATAGGCTATAGAAATGCTTTGGTTCAGGCCTGATACACCACTGAGAAAATGTGGAATATTCATTCTGCCTGAAGTCCAGTGGTCGGTACTGAAACATCTTTCATTAAGACTCGTTTTATTTTTAACAGAAGGCTCAGTAATTTGGAAAAAAGCAGATTTGTTGGGGAGTATTTTTCGGCAGTGGGTGAACCCTCTTGTGCTTTAAAATAAACGTATGTGAGGCTAATGAAGAGAAATGTCTCCCAGAGCAACAGTGTTTAGGCTTCCCTCTGTAAGAGCTGCTGCTATTGGGCTCGGAGCCCAAAAGGTTTAACAAAATAGAATCTGGGTTACGGTCTGTAACTGACAGTCTTTGGGCTCGTTATGAGTTTTGGTTTTCACAGGATTTGAGGACAATAAAACCAAACTCATCACCCAGTTAAACTTTAATATTATTACTTCTCAGCATCTATTTCTCCACAAGCCTTAATGCACAAAGTGTAGTTCAGGTAGGCTGGAGTATATCATGAACAAAATATATTTTTTACAGCTTTTTTTAATATCATATGTTAAGAGAGAAATAATTTATTAACACATTGTTCCTGCAGTGGCCAGACGGACTAGAAACTCCTAATAACCTTTTGAAAATAATGACAAAACAAGCACACACACACACACACACACACACACGCAGCAGTGCTGTGCTGATGGTAAAACCATCCGTCATCAGGGTTACTCAGAGGGGAAGAAGTCATTCCTCCCGTTAAGACAAGAAATACCTCGACCACTAAAACCGAACTTGGGTTTCACTTGTGACACCAAACCAGACTACATTTGATTTTCTGGGTTATTTCAAAGACAGTCTGAAACGCCAAAACGCTGTAAAAATCAGTCAGCGAGACAGAAACGCACAATTGGTGTTTATCATGTTTGGGACGCCGCCTGAGAGGCCAAGAGTTGGATTCTTCAGCCTTGTATTTCTCTGTTAGCGTGAAATCTATTTTATTCTGGTTATTTTTCTCTCTTTGGGCTTCGGAGTCGAACATAAATCACAGATTAAGAGTTGACCAAAGGACTGTGATGACAAGTCCAAGGGAGTAACTCAGGTGCAAGTGGACTCAAAATAATCATTAATCAAGCTCTTTTAGAAATCAAAAACCTAAATTTGGTTTCTGGTGTCCTTCCATTCCTGGTTGCACGCAGGTTTTATTTGAGCCGATGTTTGTGGAGGCGGTGGGGATTTAGGATCGCCCCGCTTCCAGTTTCTCGCTCAAGGACATTTACGCAATGTTCAGACACGGCAGCTCCAGTCCAGGTTTCTTTTTGCCAAAGTAAGGGGGAACTTTTTAATGAAGTCTGAATGAATCCAATCCTCTCAGATCACATTTAAGCCACATTCAGGTCTTGGCTGAAATCCGACGCAGACTGTGTATGAAAATGCTGCTCAGGTTGAATTTTAGCACTTTTGTTAAGTTGTTTGTGACGACACACACTTTGTCCACACTGCGCTGTTCAAGCTGTGTTGTTTTAGGCATTAGTCAAACTGTACTTTCCCCAATCAGCTCGCCATATTTTACACAGAAATAACCCAAAGTGTGTTGTTTTGTTTTTTTCTCCTGTACACACGTGACTGTAAGTTGAGCTCCAACATCAGTCTGAAGTCCTCTGCGTGTACAGCAGTGTGTATCATATGTGGCTACATATGGCAGAAGAAGCAGTGGTTTCCATTTGGAGTCTAAAGGCAACGTCAGTTGATTTTTGCCCACTTGAGGTCAGCAGAACAGACTGTAAACACAACACTGACATGTTATCATCTCAGGGTGAGCATTAGGAAACAATGCTAGCAGTGGTTCGGACTAGGGCCCAACCCACGTTGGAGTTTTTGGGACAAATACTGATTAGAAAGCAAGAAAATTCCGATATCTGATATATCAGTCAACATTATATATCATATAAAATATCGGCTGCATGTGGTTTTCAAAGGCAAGATATCTCACATTTGAACAAACTTTATTCCAAACATCAGTGCACTGAGCATGAAATATGTTTTTGAACGACAAAAGACAAAGGAATTGTTTCAACAAGCGTGAATTTCCCTTTTGGGAATGAACTGCAACCCTTGCTTTAACCAAACTAAACCTTCTTTTAAATAGTTTGGATCAAACAACCTGGGGTTAATAAAGTGCCAGACAAACTTTCACCAAACTGGAGTTGTTTCAAGTTTTTGTTTTCAGTATGAATTTGGTTCCTTTCACTCATGCATCACATCTGGCCACCCAACAAAAGAACATCCAGTATTTACTCTATGCTCAGTTTGGGTCACCGCCATCTCCTGAAGAAAATCTGACTCTTTAGCTGCTAAATCTTGGTTATGGTCACCAGTCAGCTGCTACCGCTGGTCACAGGTGAGATATGTAGGAGGCGATGATGAGGAGAGCTGCAGAGTTAGATAGTGATTCTCTGTTTTTTGGAAAACCTTTCAGAGCATTCATGGTCGTTTGAGCCACTGTCAGTATGAAACACACTTAGCGTGCAGCTTGCAACCATTTTGAGCTGCACATGTCTACATGTAGACATGAAGCTGCTGCTTTTACTTTAGACAAAGTATCTCATGACAAACTGACGCAAGGATTAACAGCAGAGAACAACCAACACTGAGAGCCATCGAGGGGGACAGATGCTCAGCCCATCACTGTCCAGCACATCAGGGGGCGTAAAGATTATAACCTGGAAAATTTCGTAATTTATGAAGTCGCCAGCCACACGCATGAGAATTACACAACCCGCTGCACACTGTCTAAAAATACAGATGTATCAGGATGATTATGAAACATAGAACCTCATATTGATGCTGGAAAAACCATCACAGGAAACGAAATCGCAATTCTAAATTTCTCGAGCTCTCTGCTTTTACTGTCTGTGGAGTTGTGGATGTTTTCTTTTGCTGTACAGACGGCAGAAAAAAACGCTATCTGTGAAAATGTCCAAAAAAAGTGTAAAAAGTAAAATGCGGTTAAGTGAGCCTTGTGTGCAGGAATCCTCTAGTGTCTTTCAGGGATTAATAAAGAGTAACACGAGGGTCATGGATCCTCAAAACTGGCCGCTCAGCTTAGAAATGAGCAGATTTTAGCGTGAACTTTTAAAAACAAGATTTCGTGTGACAGGAAAATAAATCCCCCTGTGATCACAAACCAGCTAGAAAACACGGCTCAGTTCTTAAAAACCACCCTTCCATCTCAAAGCAGCCTTTGATATTTCTCATTTTCTCCATGAAAAAGAGATCACAGTGCTGGAACGGTGGGCTGAAATGATCCTAATAATATTTTTATTGATCGTTTAAGAGTGCGTGCCAGCGCTCAGCGATCAACCTGCGGCGCTCCAACCAAGTTCCAACAGTTTGATATTAAACATTTTCCACCTTGAAGCTGAAACAGCCGACATCTGCGAAATTAATAAGATTAATATCTGTAGTATCCGTGAGAAAAATGAAAAAAAATATTAAAATGATGTTACAGATACGGTGCTTGGGCTCAAAGCAAAAGAGCACTATATTTTTAGACGAAGCCAGCGACATTGTCGTTAAGAGTTTTATATCTCACGCGAGGTCCGGCCTGTTGCTGCTCGCAGCTTCCAGGGTTTTGATATAAAATACAAAGAAAGAAAGAAACCAGAGCCACGACATCTGCTCGGAGGATAAAGATTCAATATATTCTTTTCCATTTCTACTGCAAGAACACAGTGTCTCATCCAGAGACACAGTCAGGGTTCGGAAACCTGCTCATGGGCACAAGGACGAGGGAGGAGGACACAGAAGTCACGCCTCTGACCTTCAGATTGTGGGAAATAACATGAGGTATAGAACAATTATCTTACTGTAACATGGGGTTGATCAGTACTGTGTACATACACAGAGCGCTGCACGTTAATGTACATGCAGCAGGTGCATGAACAAACATTCATGCCTGACCACCGGTAAATGTGCATTTAGTCACAGATTGTATTTCTGATCTCTGCCTGCCACTGAAAGCAAAAGTTTTCAATGAAAAAAATTAATGAATACATCCTAAAAGTGACTCCATGAGCAGCACAATGAGTCATTCCAG
>JAQLOL010000016.1:16505987-16518767 GCA_029783665.1 Naso thynnoides | reverse complement strand
ACAATGTGGGATAACCGAGGAGGGAAAGTTGTTCTTCCAGTTTTAACAACAACTGCAAACACAGCAAAGAAACTAAAAAAAAAAAGAAAAGCGACAAATCAAGACGATCATGTAAATAAAAGCGAGCCAGGTGAAGGGGCGGAGCTACAGAGCAAAAACAGAGAGGGGAAGGGGCAGCGGAGTTGCTTCCTTAGCATCTCATGCTAAAGCTAGCTTGATTTCCAGACGCTGTTTTCCCTGGCTTTAATGTTTTATTTATTTATTTATTTATTTGTTTTAGCTTTTATTCCACTGTTTCTATAGTATGTACGAGATGATTAAGTTTCATGCAAACGCAGTTCAACTCAAAGTTT
Organism: Naso thynnoides; assembly: GCA_029783665.1. Taxonomy (NCBI): domain Eukaryota; kingdom Metazoa; phylum Chordata; class Actinopteri; order Acanthuriformes; family Acanthuridae; genus Naso; species Naso thynnoides. The sequence goes on along the minus strand of JAQLOL010000016.1, from coordinate 16,518,414 downwards.
GACGTGAGTGACTTTTGTGAGATTTCTGTTTTAGGTGATTAAAAAAAATAAATCTGAGAAAATTTGCTGCGGGCCAGCAAGTCAAAGTAACATTAGCCGCTGTTAGCATCACATCCAAATTGACAACCTAACTGGCAGCAGTGGAGTTGTATTGTGGGTAATGTGGGTTTTCACATGTAAAAATCATGTTTAAGAAAGATGATTTCACGGGGTCTGCTGCATCATTGTCGGACATCCTGCAGTTTACTCACATGTTTGTTTTGTTTTTTTTAATGAATCACAAAAAAGAAAGCAGCACAGAAAATTTTCATGGGAAAACTCTGTAAAAATGTCTCAGAACCTCTGATATAACAGCTGTAATTCAACCGGTAATTTCTTCTAACTGGATCTCAAGGATTTCCTCTGCCACCTCTGAGGCCTCTTGTCTCTTCTCGACTCTCTTTCACCACCCTGCCCTCCTCTTCACATTCCTCTCCTAAAGTCCGACAGTTTTCTTTCTGCGGATTGGGAAGCTCCACGCTGACCCAGACCCCCCCAGCGTCCCCCTCTCCCTTTGCCCCGGTCAGAGCACCTCTCCTGGGACATGCCAGGCAGCGAGGTGGGCCTCTCTGGCGGTCTGGACCGGGGATCTGGTTAGTGAGGAGGAATGTGTGTGGTGTGAATGAACACAGACACACAGACACACACACACACACAGAGTGAAAATACCTGCACGCACCTAACGAGCACACACAGTCACACAACAAGCTGAAGCACATAAACAGTCCGTGCAGACAGGCTGATGAGGAGCAATGACACAGCGTCTCTTGTCTGCCACTGTTCCTCTCTCATCCCTCGTTCCTCTCGGCTCATTCACTGCGTTCATCTCCGGGGAGGATGGAAGGATGGACTTTCACTGATAGGACACAAGCGAGAGGGTTTTGTTTACCGCCAGGGGGGAGACAAAGGAGAGAGTGAGGAGAGAAAAGAGGGTGAAGTGGAGGGAAAGAGAGTTTATCCGTCATCCGTAGATTTTCTGTGTGAACGTTACACATTAAACTGCGTAATAACATCAACAAAGCTGCTAAGGAGCAAAGATTTTATAATTAGAAAACACTCTATCGTCTCTAGTGTTATTGATTGCCGAGGTGTTTATCTCCCCTTTCCGTGAAACTAAGCTGCCGTCCACAAACCAGCGACACAGCTGCAGATCAGATTATTTAGGACACTAACTAACCTGCAGATGAAACACACTGATAAAAGAGCAAATAGCTGCTGTGTGCTGTGTGTGTTTGTCGGCAAAAAGCAGAAGTTTGGGATGAGTGCAGCTCTTAGAAATACTTTGAAATATATTCCAGCACATCTTCCAGTAGCCTGTTTGTTTGAACGTGAGAAAAATGGAAAGGGACAATCTTATATTTCCTGTCAAGTGAGGAAAAAGTCATTTTATATTAACATTCAGATGTAAATGTAAAAATACTAATAAGGAAGAAGAAAACTAGACAGAAAGAAAAAAGAAAGACTTCATGTAAGCTGCAGTCACTTGATTAGAGTGGTTGTTTGTGTGTGTGTGTGTGACTCAGTTCTATCATTAGCAGTCTACAACCTTCTGCTATTTCCTCAAATTAACCCTGTTAAAAATACTGTTTATGTGAGTGTGTGTGTGTGTGTGTGTGTGTGTGTCACCATCAGTGGGAGTCACACCCTGCTTGATCGATTGCCAACCCTTCAGTGAAAACATTCCGCTAAAATTCACTGTGTGTGCAGGCACCTGCTCTACATGGCCTGTGTGTGTGTGTGTTTGTTTGTGTGTGTGTGTTGCAGTCTTGGACTTCTTGCTGAGGAGTTGTCCTGCACATCAGTGTGAAAAAGAAAACAAGAGAAAAAGGGAGCGAGGAGGGCAAAGACGAGGCACGGCTCTAGAAGAATCTGTCGGCTACTTTTATGATTAATTCTCCTTAAAAAAAACAGGAAATGGTCACAAATCGAGCATCTGATTTGGTTTTTAAGTTATTAATGATGCAATCAGAGACTGTTTGTTGGAAAATCATGACCCTCCATCCACCACATAAGCGTCTTTCTGTCCAGAAATTCAGCTCACGTGGCCTTCTTTCAATCAGATCCACAACGTAACATGAACTGGAACATGTGACAAGGACGAATTCTGTGCATTTAACAAAACGTAAACCACAGACTTTTCTTTAAGGTGAGCAGACTGGTGCATGCTGCTTTTTAACCTGATGACCCCTTGTCCTTCAGCCTGTCTCCTCTTCCTCTCTCCTTGTCAGCAGCTTGTGTTTCCCCGCCGTTACATTCAGACTGTGCCGGTCTCATCGGGCTGTAACCCTGCAGGCTTCCCTCTCAGTGAAAATGCACTTAGAGACTCATCCATTAAGACTCTGAGTGACTGTAGAATGACTGTGTGTGGAATTTTAAATGAGTGACAGACAGATGAGGGTCAAAGGTCAGAGTCTAAATCCAGGATGGATCCAGAAGGTGACGGGAAATCCAGCTATGTTGCATATAAGTGCAGTTTTAGTTTTAGTGAAGATGTTTGTAATGTAATTTGCTTGCTTTGCCCATTTGCATGCATCAGCTTCCATTGCAGTGTATTGACCTATCAGGGCCACCGTAGCTGTTTGCACACAATCAAATCATTGGTCCAACTCCCACAGCTGGAATCAAACCTTTGAGGGCGCACGCTCTTCGTCCTTCAGACCACTTGACCACCAGAAACCAACGGAACAACGAATCAGCACCTGAGTGGCAGTTTACGCAGTGTGTTTTCTCCTCTGAGGATCATTGAAATCAACATAATGCTATAACACTGAACTACAGAATCAAGTTTAAAGTTAAACTTTCTACACACATTCACATCACAGCTCACTTCACACTTTCCCCTCTTCTAACTGGACCACTGAGCTTCCTTTTCTGTACATGTAGGAGGACTCTGACCTCCAGCACCCTCTAGTGGCGAAACTGGGAACAAAGGTGAGTTGCTCCTGCAGGTGCACAAAGGTTTTTTTTGTTGTTGTTGTTTTTTTTTATGTCACTCAGTCTGAAAGTCCTGGAAATGGTTACGGCGTCTCTTTCAGGTCAGTGAAGGTTCATGTTCAAGTGTTTTTTGATGCTGCGACATGTTTTGCCGCAAAAACTCCTGCACTGACTGATTAAAATAACAAGTGATAACGTTTACAGGGAGGGAGAGCAAAGCCGCAAGAGTGTGCTAGTGTGTGTGTGTGTGTGTGTGCTAGTGTGTGTGTGTGTTTGTGTGTGTGTGTGTTATGTTTGTGTATGAGCCTAATAGCATGTAATTGACATAATTCTGAGTGATTAGAGCAGAGCTGTGAACATAACAGAGAGAAGGACAAGCTTGCTACTGCATACACACACACACATACACACACACACAGTCTTATAAAAGAAATGCCCAACAGTACGGTATTTAAGAGACTGATTCATCACTATGTGTGCGTGTCGGTGTGTGTGTTTTAGTGTTTTATAGTCCCATCTCAAAGCAGACCAGCGTTGTGCTCTGTGCTCTCAGGCATTTTAATGTTCAAGTATTAAAACAGGCAGCAGTAAAACACACTGCTGTGTTGGTGGAGAGTGCACACACGCACACACACGTGCGTAACGCATCAATTAAATACATTATACTCACATGCGGTGCACTGAAGGAAAATAAAGTAGAGAATGTAGGTGGTGGAAATTAAAAAAATGATGCACCTACAAAGAAACAAAAAGCAGAAAGAAGAAGAAAGAGAGTTTTCCTGCTCGAAAAGTTCGGCAAACTGAGCACGAGGGCCTATTTCAACTTGCATACTAAACGTCACTCCTGCCTGATGAAATAAAGGTTAAATAAAAATAATGTTGCAATGTTTCTACTCAGGTTCAAGCCGAAAAATCCATATGCTGTTAGATCAGGGATTCCCTCTGGCCTCAGTGATCAACCTTACTGTGATTCAATCCAACGAAAATCTGCCTCTGAGCTTTTAGTTCTGTGGCACAAGATGCCAGTGTGAGCAGTGACTGTCTTCCAAAACAGTCAACTAAACCCTGTTCTTACTGAGCGGCACGGCTCGGTTTGGTATGGTTCGAGACTTCTTTTTTGGCATTTCCGCCATTAAAAGGGTACCAAATAACCATACTGTGCTATATCTAATTTGGTCACCCTTTTGTTGGGGCACCAACTGTCCCAAAAGGTCCCAAGATGGAGTTGACTGAAAGCAGTCAAAACGCGGTGTTTAAGTGTTGTACAACTACATCACTTCAGTAAGTTTTATATATAATTCTTTAGGCGTGGCTGTTACCGTGTAGATTTCAAATATGTAGTCAGTTTATCCAAATAACGCTTGTTTGTATGTCTGGCACAAAGTTTTTGGAACTTTCTTACATGTTGTTCAATGCACGAGTTATGCCATGAATTAATCAGTCCACCTTAAATGTCCACATGACAGATGATTTAAGAAGATGAATTTGTCACACGTATGTATTGTACATTTATGCATACACTCTAGTAACCATTGGATCTTCAAATACGTTATAGAATGCGGATGAATTTCTACTGTTTATGCAGGTGAAATATTTTACACATATGCATTCAGCAGAAATCCCGTTCACCAGGTAAGGCTACGGTCAGCAGTGGAAAGAGTGCCACACCAAACTGAACTGCACCGCTCAGTGGAAACAAGCCTTAAACTACTGAGCCAAAGATGCTAAAATGTTCCACAGAGTTGTAATGATCATCTTTGTCATTAGTTTTGAGCAATTATAGCTTCTGTAATGAAAGATCGGATCAATCAGATCCCTTCATTCTGCAATGAAATGTTTCAGATTTCAGCTTTGAAAGCAAACTGTGCCCGTGTGGGATGTCAGCGTGCTACAGCAAACCGTTAAATGTGTGCATGTGTTATTTAAGCATTTGGTTAGAGGGAGATGGAAGGAAGGCGCGTTAATGACAGATGGAAGAAGACACGAACAAACTTGTTAGGGCCGGCGCTTCTCACACATTGAAACCAGCTGGTGCCCACTATGCCCATAGTTACCTACATGTTCAGGGGCCCACAGCTCGAGGCTACGAGCTTTGTATGTGCAGACATGTAACGTGTGCATTTATGTGAAGCTGCATGTTTGAGCTCCGGGGGTAGAGGGGGTCCGACAGGGAGCTGAGGCCCTGATGAGAGGCCTGTCTACCAGCCGCGGCTGCTCGGCAGCCCTGCCTCCCTCCTCCACACCTCCAGGCTGTCACAGAGGTCCTGCAGCGCTGCAGCGTTTGTCAAGATGAGGCAGAAACACAGTCGCAGCTGCTGCAGAAGTTACTAACAACTGTCAAATCGCATGCAATCCTCAAGTGAAACACGGCATGTAAGAATATTAAAAGCAGACGTTTTCAGACAGATGTATCTCATGATGTTTGATGTCTTAGATGATTTATAAAAATGTCACACAGGCCGTTGTCTCAGCAGGCACAGCTCGAGAGGATCCTCTGGTGTCATCTGAAAGGGCGGACTGTTGGTTCGGCGTGGTGCTGATGATTTATGAGAAACAGCGTCTGAGGTGGCATCGGCGAGGAAATCTGATCCTGTTCGCAGTGCGAGAAACACAACTGACAAGTCAGCAGAAGGCGGTTTTCTTCAGAGCTCAGCGAGAAGGGAAATTCGGCCCACATGTGGACGCTGAGCGAGCTCGCCGAAGCTGGCAGAGTCTGGAGATTAGTCGCAGTCGTTGGCTAATCAGATTTCTGTGCTTGTTTCACGCCAACCAATGAGACCTCAGCAGCTTGAAGCCCAAATCTGTCTCTGTTTGCAGAGCGGCTTGATCTAGTATTTGACCAATTTATCAATAAAACCAAACAGCGGAGAAGGCTTTTCACTATGACGTGGCAAGCTTAAAGGACTAATACAGGGTCTTTCCATGCTTAGCAGATAACAATAAATTCTACGATGTGCTAAAATGTACAAGTGTAACAACACCTCTGCAGTTTGATGCTCTTACTTGACCAGCCGCAAGAACTTGTAATATCTTGACAACTCTGGAACTGATTAGTGGTAAATTTTGCACAGACATTCGTGATAAAGTTAGCATTTAGCACTAGCATGGCAGCAGACTCTCTGGTTTGTCTTCTTTTTCCAGCTTCCAGGCAGACAATGAGTCACCTTCATTAAATGCTGCTGCGGAGAGGAGAGCTGAAAAAGGATCCGTGCCAGTTGTTTTCTTGGACACTTTAATCGGGTTTCATTGTCGTCAAAGCAACATTTTGCATCTGTAAAAAGTTCTGAGGACAAACTCAAACTTTAGTTGAAAGCGTCACTCTTGAGCTGATCTTGCTCTGATTTTTTGGCCTTTTAAATCTCAAAACATCAAGTGTAGTAAGTGTTACTGAACGCACCACAAACAGAGTTATGAAAGCCTGTTGGCCTGGCTTATAGGTGACCAGATTTCTGGAATGAAATCTTTCCAGTTAAGTGCACAAAAATTACTAAATACTATAATTATGAAATGAAAAACGGGGACAACACAGTTTTGTGTACTTTGATGACTTGTAAAGGATGCAGTGGACCATCATGTCATCTTGGTCTGGGTAACAGGAGTACATAAATGTTGTTGTTGTTTTTAAACGTTGTCAAAATAAAAAAAAAAACCTCTTGTCTGCTCTTCTCTCTTCTTGCTCGTTTTACCCTCTTTACTTTTCTTACTTTTTTTTTACAAAACTGGGACTGTCCCCACATATCAGGGACGTGGTCACCTTATCAGGTCTGCATTATTGCATGACAATAACACATCATAAAATGATGACAAACTGATTCACACATATAAAAAGTGATTAATTTAAATTTTCTGTGTCCTTTAAACAACAAGAACAGCCACTTGATGCACAAATGACATATTTCTGTTGATTCTTTTGGCTGGGACCATTATTGAGAGGGTGGATTTAACACTGAACTCCATCGTCTGCATCTGTGCCTCCAAAATAACATCATCCAGATGATTTAAGGAGTCAGACAGAAGCTTTCATCCACAAAAACCCACTTCGTCTGTATGACACCTGAGCTCGCCTCGTCCTTTAGAACATTTATGGACCTCCGCCAATCTTGTGTTCTTCGTGCTTTTTCCTCTGACATTCAGTATGTTTGGGATTATGTTTGTCATAAGCAAAGTGCAATTGGATGCATGAATGTTTTTCACAGCAGATGGCCGCAGGGCCTGACAGTGACGTCCAGTGGATCGGCTCGGAGCGACGCGGAGCGAAACTTCAGTTCTGGCTCTGATGTGAACAAACGCATGTGGAACGCTGCAAAGCCTCCACGCGTAAACAAACAGATATGTTTGCAATAATCTGCGGGATTCTACATCAAAAAGGTTGACTTTTAGACCCTCTCAAATATGTATGTGTGTGAGTGTGTGTGTGTGTGTGTGTGTGTGTTTGTATGTGAGTGTGATGCAGACCAGATTGTGATTTTCTCCAGCAGCGAATTGGCGAGTTTGTTAAAACAACGTTTTCTATCTCCCATCCAACACCACAGTGACCAGCCAAGTGCATTCGACCTTCTCACACACACACGCACGCACATCAGCATATGTTGCTTGCACACACACACACACACACACACACAAGGGAGTTGTGTAACCGAGTGAACAGAAGTGCATCTCTCGCAGACGGAGCACAGAAGATGGACAGACATCTCTCCTGGACTGATTTGGCTCGATGTTTCTGTTCTTGACGTTTCTCCAGCGCAGTAAAAACTGATTTTATCATCCAGTTTTGTTCTGTGACCTCGAGTGTAACATCACAACATGTTGCTTCAACGTTTCATTCATTCGCTGTTGGACAAAACAGCTGCGTTTCCATCCAAGCACATTTGTTCAGCACAGCAGTAAAGCTTTAACTGTGACCTCTGAGGTTCTCATACCATCATAATACTTGATGTTTTCTTCAGAACTCAAAATTTGTATTAATGCTCCGATATGTAATTTTTTCTTTCTTATTTTCTTTAAAAAAAAAATTAAATAAAAAAGGAGCATCCTTTTTGCTTCTGTAGTTTGTTGAGTCAGTGTGTAAGTTTGGGTCAGAAATTTTCCATCTTATTCTTTCCTCCTCATCTTTTGCCCTTTTCTTTTATTCTCATCTTCTCCTCCCCCTCCTCCTCTGCCCCTCTCTCTCTCTCTCTTGTGACAAAAAAGGACGACAAAATGAAGGAAAACCAGTTAAAGTGTGAGTGGAGAGGAAAAAAGGAGCTTCTCAGCAATTTGCTTCCCTGTTCACATCCAGCAGTCGTGGCCAAACAGCGACGGGTGGCTTTCATACCTACTAATAAACTTGTTTCCATCACACACACCCACACACTCACACACACACACATGGAGCATAATGTTGGCTTGTTTCAAGTTGTGACCATAAAAATCAAACACACTCACCATAACACACACTTGAAGGCGGCTGTGTTGAGGCTTGGCCCACCTTGTTCTTTGGCAAGAGCAGTGGCACCCTTCCATGTGTGCGTGTGTGTGTGTGTGTGTGTGTGTGTGTGTGTGATTGATACCCCTACACCTTTTTTGATATATCCTCAAGGTCAGTTGCCATTTCAGTAACGGTCACAAACAGGCGACGGCCTTCTCTCAGTCTCATTTCTCCTTGTTTGCGTCGGTTGCACCAATAAAGTTTGTTCAAAAGTTACAAAAGAGAGCGAGGACCAAATGTCAGCATCTCTCAGTGTCTCTCTCTCTCTTTCCAGAGCTGTAAAAAAATAAACCAATAGCTATTGTTAATCATTTTTATTTGTGCGAGGACATGATGAGGCTGCGCTCCAAAAGAGAAAAGACGTCCAGCTCCTGGGGAGAAAAAAAAATAAAAAAATTCACACCTACTCTCACAAAACGTCTGCTGGCGTGGAGCGAAGCACGGCGTGGAATACGATAAAGGCTGCGAGTCATCACGGGGCCTTGGCTTGCAACAAGCTGGTGATTTTCAAATGGAATCGTTTGCGTTTTTGAAATATTGTTGGATAAATCTGAGGTACCAGCGCCCGAGACTGTGGGTATTCATTTGCCCTCATAAGTCTGCTGTATGGTGGCTCTGACATGCCAAAACTAAGTAAAAAGAAGTGAGACTTTGTTCACAAGCATTGTGCATATAAGTTAATGTCATTGTCCAGCAGAGAGGAGACATTTTCACTTCCTAAAACGACGAGTCTGCTAGCTTTCAAATCTTTTGTCGGGGCTTTAGTTTTACTTTATTTTGAAAGTGGCGTACCGTGACATCTCTCCACCCTCAGAGGGAGAAAACATGGCGGCGACTCTCCTGCACGGAGCAACTTTCAACATTGAAAAGAAAAAGTCTTTTTATTTATCATCATCTCTTAATGTGCACTGACGCTGCTGTGCTGGTGAGCCAATCACAACACAGCTGCAGACAAAGGGCGGGGCTCAAAGGACCCAGCGAGCCTCCACTGTCAAAACCAAATGAAACTTGAGTTCAGATGAAAGGTTGGAGGCTGTGCCGCCTGATTCTGTGTGTGTGAGAAATGCTCCAACACGATTCTCGCTCAGCCTAACACACAGTTTTCTTTTGACTGAGCTGCTGCTTCAATTTTGCTGTTAAATGTACAGATGTTTGCAAAACATCCTCTGATTTTTAAAAAAAAAATTCTCCCCTTTTTCATCAATTCGAACATTCTTGTGCGTTTGATGATTTTATTTTTTTTCAGTGTTTTACTAGAATTTAACAATTTTTAATGAATGTTCTACAAAATGGACAGTATTTCGATGTTGACAATATTCAAATATTACTTTTTGAACTATTAAAAACTCTAAAATATTCTATTAATAATGATAACAGACAAAAATAATTCACCAGTTATTAAAACTATGTTTTTAATTTTGTAATAATTCTTTCAGCACCAGTGAGGATATTTACATCAATAAAATCGACTTGGTTATGATTTGGGATGTAAACATCCAGCATCACACACAATCCCTCGGGAGGTTTCCATGGTAACGGGCGAGGTCATGACCCCGGCGTGTGCCATAGTCACTGACCACTCGCCCCACGCAGTGTAAGGAGTTTGTGTGTGTGTGTGTGTGTGTGTGTGTGTGTGTGTGTGTAGTGATGTCCACGCACAGAAGCCCCTTTATGCTGCACACAGAATGGCAGAATGGAAGCAGTTGTCAGACAGCTGTCTACTCGAACACACACGCTCACACACACACACACACACACCCACACTCACACACACACACACACACACACGGAGATACTCACACACAGATACCAGATACTCTCCCTCTGAACCTGGTTCCCATTGCCTTAGGTGGAGATGGAGGCTGCCAGATGGAAATCAACCAAGTGAAACACTGAGAGAGACATGTATGTATTTATGTGTGTGTGTGTGTGTGTGTGTGTGTGTCCTTGTACTATCGGACAGTGAAGGAGTAGCTGAACAGTGACACAGCCTGATCATCTGAACTGAACTATATATATATATTTTATAAATATATACATAAAAGCGAAACAGACCTTCAGAGATTTGTTATAAGTTGGACAGATTTTTGTTACTGACTTCAAGTTGGATAAGCATCACAACATGGCAGCACGTAAATATAATCCTCCACATCAAACTCAGATATGTGCTATCACTCAACAGATCATTGATCAAGCTGGGAGACACACACACACACAAACACACACACACACCAGCAGTGATGCTCTCAGACAAAAAACAACAACAAAAAAAAAAAACATCAGACAACCAAAATGATGAGGAGCTCCAACCAGAGGACACTTCCCACAGAGTCACTGTTGAGGCAGAGATGAGAGGAGAACACTGTCGCCACGTCTTTTCATTTAAAAAAAAACCAAAAAAACAAAAAAATCACCCTCTGGAAGCAACACGCAGCAGGCGTGACAACCTGTGTAAAGAATAAGCGTGTTTTTGATGTCGAACCTGAAACCTGAGTGAAGATTTCTAAGTTTTATATGCTGACGTGTGCATCGAGGGGAAGCATTGATTTGGACAAAATTTACCTTTAAAGGAGAATTTTTTTTTTTTTTGCACACTAAGCTTTATAATAGGGATATTTACAATCATAAATAAAGGTAAATACTAGAGTGTGTGCGCTCACCTATCAGCTACTTTCTGTAACATTTATTGAACATGAACAAAATGTAAACAAACACCATATCTCAGAGATAAAGATATTTTGAGGAAGGGTTAGATGTTGACATGCAGGAACACTGGGATGGTCCTTTAAATTCACAAGTTCAGTCTCAAACTTTTGGCTGCATTCGTTCCTTGTAGCTCTCTGGCAGCTATGATTCTCTCTGTGTGTTTGTAAATCTATAAAAATACAAGAAATCCCTTCACCTACAGACCCATATTATCAACTTGACTTTTTGGAAATTTGCAACAATGCAGAACTGAGTCACAGACTCTCCCTAAAAATCCGCCTCACACATTTCTAAAGTCTGTTTATGTGTCCTGACTTCATGTCCAACCTAAAATTAAAGGTGACATGAATGCATCACAGATGACAAAGTGCTATGATATCAAAGTGTGATCTCTTCCATGTAGCAGTAACAAAGAGAGAGAGAGAGATACACACAGTAGACTCCTGTCTCATTACATCATCTCGTGCGGTTGTCGTGGTTCACAGTCAGGGTGTATTTATCTTCCACCATCCACACTGAGGCAGGAAAAGACAGCTGGACCCGGAAAAGAAAACAGAGCAAGATCTGGAAAATGGCTGGGTGAAATAGAGGTTGGAAAAATATACACAAGAAAACGTCTGTCTGACCCACATTGATGGACAGATAAAGGCCCGAAGACATGAATGAGTTTTAAAAGATAAAGAAGGTCAGATTTATACCAAAGGGTTGGAAGCTTTGCAACAAATCTGTTCAGCTTTAAATAGAAACAAGTTCATGCTTCTGTGCCAAATGAACTCAGAGAAAACAAGAACAAAATGTTGGCATTGTAAGTTTCTGCAGACCACAGAAATATTAAATTCCTGCGCTTCATTAATGAGTATACTTAATGAATTCATTTGTGACCGGCCTCTTATTTAATGTAACTTCTAGTTATGCATGTCGCTGTAAAATGCAGCTTTCTCTTAATTTTCCTTTGCAAACTTCGTCTTTCAAGTATCAGCTTTTCGTCTGACATCTCCGCAAGTTTTCATGCAGTGGGATCTACAACTCTGGGTATTACTGCACCAAAATAATCAGCTTCTCATTAGTTAGGTTTCCATCTGAATGTCTCGAAATTTTTGAGCGAATTTAGTGAAAATGCGCGAAAAGAAAATGCGACTTTATGCCCGTTTCCATTTGTTATTATTTTGCGATTATTGAGAGGAGAGAGCGCCATGAGATGACGTCATCAGAGAGCGTCTCTCTGCCACAAAACAAACAACACGCTCGGCTGACAGTCAGCGACTGATCATGGACAGATTC